>CM034542.1:33337907-33857907 GCA_020002185.1 Paraescarpia echinospica | reverse complement strand
GGTTTCTTTGCTACTGGGCATGCTAATTAATATTTGTTTGTAGACTTGCACATATCATGTTCCACTATCCGCATCAATTTGGTCTGCACCCAGAAGCCGTGCTTACTGCAGATGTGAAGTTTCCCAGTGGCGGTCAAGTGGATGCGAGTTGGGACACGTTGTTACTCATCCTGGCGAGCCAATAGCGCCAGACTGACTACGTTAGCATCAGTTTTTGCCCCCCCCCCCCAGACAACCCTCTCTGGCTCCACCCCCGCATGTTTCCAGTTATAGTATATATATGCTTTTGTGCTGTAGCCACAAGTTTGCAAACATAGTAGAAGGAACTCGGCCATTGAGTTTACAGGCCTACTATCGAAAATCTCGACGAGTTTCACTAGGAGAATTATCGAGGAGCTCCTTAGTGTGGTATAGGCCCCCTACTGCTACCGGCGCAAAGTATTTTGACCGTAGGTTACTGTGTCCAGCACATACTGTTTTTAATAATCACAAATGAATGCAGTGGTTGTCTATTTCAACTCGGTTGGTCCAACTGTTCTCGCACCAGGCCCCCTGTCATGATATTAGGGTAGGGTGGGGCATGGAGACCCCCTTAAGGGAAATGGGCATAGTTATTCATGAACTTGTCATTTTTACTTCCTGTTACTGTCATATGATTGCCGTGCGATTATGTTATGTATTACCAAAACATTTGTGACATTTTAAATAACTTTTATAATCGTTAATTTAAAATATTGTCCCTGGGGAAAAGACGCCCTCTTGTGTGAGGCATGAGGCCCCCGGAGGCTCCATGCCCAATAATCGGTTTCATTGCGTAACATACGAATACTGAAATGAGACAAACTCGTGATCAACGTGAAAATGGATTGAATGTATTATCTTAGCCAATACAGGTATCTAACCTACACAATTACGACAGTCCTTCACTATCAGGTAACATCACTTTACCATTGTATAATATACGAATGCTGAAAGGAGATAAACTCGTGATCAACTTGAAAATGGAGTGTATGTATCATCTTATCCAACACAGGTACCTAACCAACATAATTACGACAGTCCTTCAATGTCAGGTAACATAATTATATAAAAATTCAAGTTGCATGTGTAACTGAATGCACCCGGCAACAGACAGCTTCGTTCAGTCACCATCTGACTCGCAGTTTGGACAGATGAACCCTGGCAGTCCTGGCGTGCAGTCGTTGTGTGCCCATTTCTGGCACATCTGACACTGCACCCACACTTCCTTTGGGGGGCTGTTCGTGAACGGCTCGCAGTAGATGATGCATAGCCAATCCTCCTCCTCACAGCTGTGTTGTTTCTCCACTGTGACTTCCCTTTTCGTTTCACCATTCGCTTCGCCTTCTCATTGTTTGACTCTCGTTTAGCAAGTTTTCTCTCATAAGGAGACGAAGTCAGCACCGCAGCTGATTCAGCAACACGTGATCTCGGGTGTGGACGGGTTAGTGTTTGGGTTTTGGCAACAGTATCTCTATGAGGTCACTGACTAACTGGCGTGTTGCCAGCAAGGTTGTAGTTGATCCGGCAGTTGCAGGCTGTACTGAGGATGATCAGGCAGTTGGCGGCAGTACTGACGATGATCCAGCAGTTGGCGGCTGTACTGAGGAGGATCCAGCAGTACTGAGGATGATCCGGCAGTTGGCGGCTGTACTTAGGATGATCCGGCAGTTGGCGGCAGTACTGAGGATGATCCAGCAGTTGGCGGCTGTACTGAGGAGGATCCGGCTTCGTCTGGTGTGGCGGATCGCAGGAATATCTTTCCCAATATTGCTGCCATGTTAATTGCGGTGATTCTCCTTCAGCGATTGGCGACCATCCAGCTGTTAGCCGCTGCGTTGTACACACTCTTGAGGGATTTGAAGTATGACCTGCCAAATGGCTGCAACTAATGTGTGATGTGCGGTGTGCGGTGGCAGTATGACCAAGATATTGCAACGACTCCTCGCATACTTTATTGCAGCCAGAGTCTTGTGACTGTGGTGGCCATCGGGAATTATGATCTGGAGCACGTCAACTGATGCATTCGTGACATTGGCAAAATGCACCGGCCACCTCACAAATAGATCGGAGTCCGTCCAGCCGTTGGAACTGCAGTAGCCAACGGATTGACATGGCGCAACTGTCATCAGCGATTCAACCATCCTCTTTCTCTGAACGATGAACATCGGTGGCAGATATGTGCCGACCGGATTCATCCCGCAGATGACGGTGATTGTAGCGCCGCGCACCCTGCTCCCCGCTTTCACTTTCCCCACCAGGCGAACTCCTTTCGTTGCAACAATCTTGCCGGGCTTTTGCACATTCGTTATTCTGGTTTCGTCCATGTTCCATATTCGTGCTGACGTTTATGTGGACATCTCCAATTGTGATTTATACAGTTCGAAGAATTTGCGTACCTTTGGTCGATTGAAACCGACAGCCCGCGCAATGTTGGTGCCCTGTGGGCGCCGGATTGCCAAATCTTCGTGCCGTTTGAAGAACCCGCGCAGCCAGTCGCATCCTGCCATCTTCGTTTCGCCAAAAATATGGTGTTTCAGACCCAAATTCTCGGCGAGATCGTAGGCCAGGCGTCTCACGTCGTCAACCCGCACAAACATTTCTCCATGTGAGAAATGTGGTCGCACAGAATGCTTTCAGCGGGAGCAGGTAGCGCTGTATTCATCGGACCAAGCGCAAGGGCACCCCGAGTAGCGCAACCCTGTTGTCACGGTATCTACGCAACGTACGTATGGGCACGTTATACAGTCGTCTTGCCCTGCACGGTAGGGAGGCTTCTTGCCCCCAGCATGCATGGTTTACACAAATGTCAATTCCCGCGTTAATACTAATTATCGCAAATTTTTCTAAACAAAATAAATGAAACTCTACGGACTAATTAATAAATTTAACAACGATTACATGAGGCTATGTGCAATCCAATTGTTGCAGTAAAACATAACAAACACACAAATATTACATCAAACATGCAACAAAACTTAAAATGCAAATATTTACTAACCGTGTTTTTGCCTGCGTCTGCTTTTCGGTCAGAGTAGTCACTAGGTGGCAGCATTGTATTCGTCCACCAGACAAAGACACCAAGCACGTATAACCGACGTAATACAAGGGGGCTAGTTGCCCCACCCTACCCTACAACCTGATCAGACCCTTTCTTGGACACCGTGGTGTTGGAAACAACAAGCAGAAGGTACAGGGGTTTCACGATTGATCATCAAAGGGGCTGAATGTTAGCACGACTTCTTTGATATTATAGGCACATTTTTATCTTGTTCGGCGAATTGTGAACTACGAACAGTGTATGGGTGTCTGTTATCTAGCATACCCCTCCTTTGCACGAATGTCGCCATAGCAACGTCACTAGCCTCGATCGTTTCTATTATCTACCCTTCCATTGACTTCACTACTGGGTGAAACAAACAATACACCACTTCGTTGGTTTTCAGTTTTATTTTTTTAACGAAATGGTATATCGAATGACGAAAAAGGCACCGTCGGCAATCAACTAGTCATTTACTTTAGATCAAAACAATATCAGGTTAAAATGACTGATACCTGAAGACGGTGGGTAAGCCATGGAAGGAATCTGCAAGCCGGCCACCCAGCCTCAAACCCCAGTGGGGGAGGAGGAGGTGCGATTTTCCACCGTGCTTCAACAGCAATAGGAGTTTACCCTCCTCCGAACCATGTCAATGCCAATGGTTACCTAAAATAAATTACAACAATCCAAACCTGTTAACACTTTAATATTCAACGTCCGATAATTATGAATAATGTAACTGTCCGTAAGGTTACGCAGTCGTTTCGTCAACTTGAACGGTATCTGACGTCTCTCTCTCTTTCGGTCGAAGTTCAATGACAGTCCTTCTTCATGTACCTGTCGCCGTGTCGCATGTGTTGTACAGAGCTTGTAGTCCACATATCGAAGTCATCGTGGCCGTTTACTGCAACAACAATTAAACGATGCAATAATAATGATAATAATTAATAAGAAGACAAAGACCAAAAAAATAGGAAACATATCCTGCCGCGGGTCCACTTCGACTTCCTACGCCTCTTACGTACAACTGGTTGTCGTGTGGAAACAAATGACGTCATCACCAATTGTAGATGCCTAAACCGGACTACATCAACCCGCAGCTGCGCAGTGCGCAACTTCCCGATAATATCGTGCCACTATACACGTGCGCCAATTCCATGTTGCAAGTTCACAAGAAGCGGCCATCATCACGGGCGCCAGAGGACACCAGTGGCGTATTATCATAGGGGCAACTGGGGCATATGCCCGACGGCCCCGAGCTCAATGGGCCCGGAGAAAACAAATCCAGAATCCAGAGCTACCGGAGACCCACACTTAAGGGATTTCAAAGCACTACCCAATTTAAAAACACTATTTTTTTCAAATTGTGTAGTGTTTGGAAATTTCTACACGGGTCTATTTAAGCTACGGAAGTAACGATATGTAGAACAAAAACTGATGGTGGAAACTGTCTAATGAATGGCAACGTAGGCTATGTGCAAAGTGGCGCCAATTTGGTTGGCTGATAAATGCATGCACACACACGCATATGCGATCACCGCACGCACGCACGAGCACATAATTTCAACGAATATGCCTACTCAATACTTCATGATTGTTCAGTTGTAGCGAACACATACATCTCAACGAATACTTAATATTTAATAATTGTTCAAATAAGGCCGTAGTTGGCAGCAGCCCAAACGAGTGTGTTTCATGAGTGAAACAAAGCTTCAGTGCGATGTGTTTATGACATTTACCTATGTCAGTCGCTTTCAACACACATCTCAAAAAGAGCCGGCTGAGCTGTCCACGAGTGTTATCGGTAGTGTTGACATTGTTGCCCAAACACATTTATTTGCAGAGGAATGACACGATGAACATTCAGAATGTTCTTTCAGCAGCTTCTCCACTTTATTTTAAATAAATAAATTGTAATGAAATGTCATGTGTATCTCCAGTGATGTTGACCCTGCACATTAGGGTATCGTGGGGATCCACGGCCATAGGATGCTTTGAACCACCCATGTAGCTTTCTTTATAACGGTCAGATGTTTCCTTGTTCGAGTTCTACAGAAACAGGTCATGCTGTTTACACAATCACAGCCACCCTAACCAATGACGGACGACCAATGAACCACAACGATAACACAGTTTGGAGTAAATCTATGGTCTTTTGCCGTTTTCTTTAAAGACCAACCAAAACTGTCACACAAAAGAATAAGAAGATACGTTTTTATTTACAGAGACAAATTAGTCATTACGGTGAGCTCCTATAGACCCATTTATATTATACAGTAATTATATGACTGTCGGTGACAGTTTTTGCTTTCCGTAAGACTTGTTGCGGGTGTCTTTAGCTGTGCGAGTCGTGCATCATTTTTTTTCAATTTCACGTCCATATTAGAGGGATTTCTTATTTAGATGATAGAGTAATTATAATAACAAATATTCTTAGGTTTATCGTTGAAACATGAAAATGGCTAATCGATCCCCACCTTCACACATTCGTTAAGAATTCGTTCGTGTAGTTCTTTGAAAAGTTATCAGATATACTATCAGGATATCAAAGTATATTCGACTCCCCGTGCAACGTATTTGAGGCTCTATCCCCACCCCGCTCCAGCCTTGAAGCTTATGGATAACTGGATAAGTATGCATGCATATTCTGCGACTATCCCTTTGGTCTTGGAGTTTGTCTTCGTGATTTCAGTAATGCAGAATCGATGCGTTATATAATAATGTGTCGTACCAACATGCGTGTTATTATAGGTTCTGGATAAGCCGATTAAGTCCTTGACCCTAATGCATTGTTGCAAGGGACAGATAACCGTCGCACTGACAGTTGGCCTAGTACTTTGTCCGAGTGTATTAGCCTAGTATAATAACAACTCTTGACCGACGAGGTGAACTGTTCGCTAGTTTACTTTGATGTTGCCTGACAATTGATGCCAATATTTACACTTAGCGCCGTGTAAAATAGTAATTATTTATATATCTATACATAATTTTCTTGTACACATTTCCGCGTATCGCACTGACCCGCGTGACCTTGTTAGTACAGTCATTAGGCTAAGGTCACCTTCTTGACTAGGCCAAAGTGACCTGAAATGCGAGGTGTCCGTAATGCTGGAACTAATTTACTATCCTCTTATGTTATAGAAATAATGTTGGATTGTCTTAAGATGACAGTAGTTGAGAGGAGACTGTATCACCATCTGATACATTTCCATTCGAATTTAGATTTAAGGTTAAATGACAAAACAAATCATACACACTTTTTTGTTCTTAACTGCAGGGTGCCCGCAAATGGTTGCGCTATATCAGCGACCCTTAATCTTTTGATGTACATAGTTTGCCTAATGCTACGAGACAGGGTGAAGGAGGGAGTAAGGGAGGTGTGTGTGTGTGTGTATGTGTACGTGTGTATGCGTGTTCGTGCGTGTGTGCGTGCGTGCGAGCGAGCGTGTGTGCGCGTGTGCATCAACGAACGTCTGTGCACCGCCATGAGGTGGTCCAACATTAGGCTGCGAGAGTCGTTGCACTGACGAGACGTAGTAATCGGCGAAGCATGACAGCACGAATCACCTCCACAGGTTGCCGGCGAAGTTACGCTTCGAGGTCATGCACGCTATCGGTCCTAGTACTCCGCGCCCTTCGCGACTGGACAGCGGTGTGCCTCGCCTTATTAACCATGTCTTTGTTCGGGGTCAGCCCACTGTTGGTTTTCCCATAGGCGACCATGTTAACGTTTTGTCTGATTATAAGAAAACGTGACCTATAAAATGTCTTAAACTTCTCACCTGCTGTTGTCATCATCTCACTGACATGCCAATAGATTTTAACAAAAGTTGCATACTTCCAGCTCTCGTAAAATGCCTGTATGTGTGACACCCGTCAATATTTACAAATGCCGGCAAGAATTACTCCGCAAACAGGTCACACAGGCACATTGCTGCCAAATATCCTTCCGCTTATTCAAATCATCTAGAAATCCACCATTTTACAGTCAACACATTCTACAATCACACATGAAATTCTCCCTACTCAAATGCACCTATGTCACAGCATGTGGATTTTGTAAAAAAAATCATTTCTCAAAAATACACTGCATTTTTCTTCGTGTACAACGGACAGGAAGTCTAACTAGAACATGACCCCGTTCTGTTCTGTGACAGTCTCTGACAAATACTTACAGACATGAACGTATTACAAAAGACTTTATTATGACTGACCGGCAATGCCCACTGCTCTGGTCGCCAGGTGGTAGCACCACTGACAGACTACACCAGTAGACAACTCACGACAGCCGTGCCGCACTGCGGCCAACGATCCACCGGCCGCGCACTACTCATCCTCGAGTGGTACGACTGCTATTATCATTAAATACACAGTTTAGTATTGACCTTAATCGGTCATTTACGTGAAACAATTCTAACCTGAACAAATCACAGTAATATCAATTAAACAATTCACAAACTAATAGTACACTTTTCTGCGACGTCGTTTCTGATTTTGTTAGCCGACATTACAAGGACATGTTTAAAATGACGTATAGCCATAGGCTAGTATCAAAAGGATGAACCTGGAACACAGTCGACAACGGGTGACTATCCTGGAGCATATCTAACAACTTGTGGAGCCTTAATAGGGAAGGACTACCCTGGAATATCCTGAACAGTTACTGGATCGTCGACAATAGTGAACATACTAGTTCATTTTCAGCAACCGGTAGTACCTGAGCAGACCCTGCAGCACCAACTCCATCCATCCAGCATTCATCGCATGGTTGTACAATACTGCTGATATAGCAGAGTAAAGGTCTGCGACCACAATCATCCTACGTCAAGGCTAAATCCCCAAGGCTACGTCTAACCGTATAACTTTGTTACATCAACAACCGAAATGATGTAGTCGACTAGAACACACTGAACATTAGATGTGTTAAACGGAGTGTGAGGATTACATAAAATAAAGCAAGTGACCAGTAACTGCTGTTGGGTAATGTTCTACTACTAAGCGACGCTATGTGGCAGCCATATGTGCCTGAAATGAAAATATATTGGAATAAATAAGGCTGGATGCAATTAATGAGCGAAGACTATTCGTATACAAATATCCACCACTGTCTATAGCCAGGTACTCATTCATACAGCTGAGTGAACTGAACCAGTGTAGAGTAAACGAACTTGCCCAAGGTTCGACACCGCCACGCAGGATTCGAACCCGGATTCTCTCAGTCGAGAGTCCAAAGCTCTTACCGCTGCGCTACTGCGCTCCACAAACTTCGTTCATCTACACTGCCAGCAACCTGCTCTATCACATCCCTTTCTGCCATGCATGTCACTTTGGCATTGTTATGTTATTCGGTAAATTACCGGGCATTGCTTCTCAACCTTTTTGATTTCACGGCACACTTTTGAGTTTGTTCGATGCTCGCGGCAGACCGAACAAAAATTTACCATGTCAACGTAGTTTCTACTGTTGTGGTAACCACTGCATAATTACAAGGAAGTATAAACATCTGCTTTATTCACACGGACAAACTAATTTTCCCCGACATAGTGTATTCAAAATAATGTTAACATGCTATTTGGCTTTTAGTATATTTCAATGGTATAAATAAATTTGAAGTTATAAAATTATATACTCATTCCTAGTCGTCCTATGATGGATATTACAACTACGGTCTTATTTGAACAACTTATTTAAAACATTTCTCTCAAATTTGTCGTGTCCGTTGAAAGCGTAGTAAAGTACGTATTTATAAGTGTTCACAGAAACAATAAATACAGCAACTGGTGGCCTGAACTTCCATTTCGAAGCTCTTGCTAGATAAGAACTCTGTCTATTTGTTTTACGCCACTTTACTGAACTTTGTAAACATGACAAACAATAAAGAAACATGTTCAAACTGGTACGTTGTTGTGTTCGCCATTTGCAATACAGTCTGTGCGCAAGTGCGAGTCATAGTCACATAGGGAGCATTTAGTATCTCATTGTTCATATTGTTCTATCTCCCCCCCAAGTCTTCATCACTTATTTTAGACTGTAAATAATAGTCTATAGTGAGGGAGACTGTCTCTTAGGTTTCATAGTCTGCCAGCCATTTCGGTGGTTTGATGTTACGGCCATATCGTGAGACGCGTGTTGGCGTGGTAGGGGTAGGAATGTTCTCGAGTGTTGGAGCGACATCTGTTGACGCCGTTGGAGCCACTGCCGGTGATACAGTTTTCTTGGGGCTCTCCACATTGTCCTTCCATCTTTCAGGAGTTGCGATGGTGTGTTGTGTGATGTGTGTGGGTTCCTTCTGTCGTCGAGGTTGAGGTTGTGAAGTGCGATGTGATGCATGATGCTGAAGGTCCACATCAATTGTAAGACGTGGTGTGGCAATGCGTACTGGCGCGTATTTCCTCAGGAATTTCCTGTTCCGGATTGTTACTCTCCCAGATCCGTCGACTCGGATTACATATTGGTCGAATTGACGTACTTCGATGACCTGGCCCGTTTTGTCCCACTTCGTGGGGTGAGGGCCAGTTTGATTTTGTATTCTCACGAAGTCGCCGATGACGAGGGGTGGTAGTCGTTTCGTATGTTCTGACCAGTGTTCAGCGGCTTTCATGTGTCTGTTTCTCAGGGCCTCTTCTCGAGCAACGAGTGTCTCTCGCCAGGTCTCGTGTGGTTTGTACCTACCGGGTAGTATAGGTATGAAGTCCTTGATCGGTCGTCCGAATACACACATCGCTGGGGATAGCTTTGTATCTGGGTCAGGTGTGTTCCGATATTGAAGAATCGCGCGTTGGACCCCATCTGTATCGAGTTCACCATTGGTACCAGTGTTGTTGGTAATGAGGCGTTTGACGGTCTTCACACCGATTTCAGCTCTGCAATTGCTATGCGGGAATGCAACTGATGAAAGTCGGTGGTGTACGCCCCAGGTGTTGAGGAAGAGGCGGGTCGTTGTTGAAGTAAATTCCGGGCCGCCGTCTGATGCTAGTTCATCTGGGATTCCGTAGGTCACGAAAGAGCGGCGTAGGCTGTCAATTAGACCATCTGCACCGCCTGTGGTCCTTTCAATAATAGGCCAGTTTGAGTACCTGTCAACTATGACCAGGTAGCTGATGCCTTTATAGGTGAAAACGTCTGAGCAGACGCATTGAAACGGGTAAGCCGGCAACACTGGGGGTGTTAGTGGAGCGCTGGGCTGCGATGGCGCCATTCTGTTACAGTCGCTACAGTTTGTGCGGATGGCAGCCATGGCTGGGGTTATCCCGGGCCAGAACACGGATGATTCGGCCCTCGCCGTCATGGAAGACATTCCTTGGTGTGCGGAGTGGAGTGCCGATAGGACGTCCTCTCGGAGGCTCGGCGGTATAACAATCCGGTCCTTGTAGATGACTACACCGTCTATTGTGTGAAGGTGCTCACGAAATTGGTGGTAGGCACGGAGTGGTACAGGTAGTTCGTGGCGGAACTTCGGCATGCCGTTTTCGATGATGGACATGAGTAGGTGCATGTTTTCATCACTAGCCGTTTCTTGTCTTGTACGGTCCCATGTGATGGATTGAAGAGACTCGAGTGCGTAGGTCGCCGCATTCCTGACTGCATCATCTATGTTCTCGTGATCTATGGTGCCCTCGTTCGTGCGGATGCCTTCTAGGAATGCATGTTGGATCATCATGGTTGAAGGCAGGTTCGATGGATCATCATCATCGGGTGTGATGTCATCTTGGAGGTGTAGTTTGTCTGGATGAGGGGTACCCGATGGGTGCCGAGACATGGCATCTGCTGCTTTGTTTTGTACTCCAGGGATGTGTACTATGCGAAACCTGTATCTGAGTGTTTTCTCTTTGAGGTTTCTCAGGCGTGCATTTGGTATTTCATCCAGTGACCGATCACCGAGTATTTTAAGGAGTGGTTTGTGATCCACTGCCACGATGAGGTCTGCACATCCGAGGACAAAGAATCTTGCCTTATCGAGAGCGTTGGCCACAGACAGAGCTTCGCCTTCGATGGGGGCATATCTAGATTCGGCCGGGTGGGTGAAGCGGCTTCCGACAAGAGTGATTCTCCATCCATCCGGGCAGCAGAATGGCATGCTCTTAGTGCAAGTGCAATGTTTTTGTAACAACCAGAAACCGATCCCATCCTTGGACCAATCTGTGGCAAGGCAAGTCGGCTTATCCTTGTCAAAGATTGTGACACCTTTCTCTATCTCATTAGTGATAATGTCTTTGGATTCCTTGAAGAGTTTGTCTAGTTGGTCGTCCCACACAAATGGGTTATCGGGTTTCAGCAGGTGTCGGAAGGGCTGCATCCGGTCTGCCATGCTGAATGTATACGCCACTTGGTTGACGAGCCCGAACCAGGATCGAACGTCTGTAATGTTTCTGGGGGTGGGGAAGTCGCGAATGGCTTGTAGGTATTTTCCGCAAGGGCGCACACTGTCCAGGGTGATCACAAACCCTGCGAATTCTACTTCTGGTTTACAGAACGTGAACTTGTCTGGGTTCAATGTTATGCCATTTTTGCCACAAACATCTAGCCAGTGGATGGCCTGGAAGAAGCTTTCCTCCATCGTGTCTGCCCACAGAAGTGTGTCGCCTATGCATTTTGTCTTCTGGGGGATGTCGGCTACGATTTCATCATATCGTCTTGAATGGATGTCACCAGAGGCGATGTACCCCTGTGGAGTTACACAGTATCTATATCGGCCCCATGGCGTTATGAATGTCGTCAGGTGGCGATCGTCCGGGTGAAGTGACACGCTGTGGTAACCATTCCAGGCATCGAATACCGTTTTGAGTTTGCCCTGTGGGACGGAGCGGGCTTGGTGGAATGGTGATTGAGTGTGGTGTGTCTCACGTGTCGCGTGGGTGTTCAGTGGTTGGAAGTCCACCGTGCGGCGGGGCTTGCCCGTCTTCTTTGCACAAACTACCATTCTGTGACACCAAGTGACCGGTGTGCCGACTGGGACTGGCTCGATTACCCCTAACCTCACATCCTGGTCTAGTCCCGCTTTGACGTCCTTCTGCCAGTGGAGTGGTACGGGGATGGGGTTGTGCGAGGCCACTGGTTCAGCATCTGGGTCCACCATGAGCCTCATTGGGGAGCATTTCATCATGGGGAGGGGCTGATGGTCACATGTATTGAACGTACTCGCCTTATAGTGGTCGATCAAGTACGTATGTAGTTTCTCTCGGTTGGATTCGGTCGCGGGGAAGGGTAGTTTCGTTGGTGGAGGTGGTGGTAGTTGTCGCTTTGGACAGTCACAGGTAGTAGAGATGCCAATAGTATGAGCATGGTGAGTCTCTCCGATTGTTGGGAACGTTTTAGAGAGCATGCCAAGGGCCACGCATGCTTCACGGCTGAGGAACATCTTGTCAGAGCTGTCAGTTACGTATACGACCTGTCGTGTCTCTAGTCTGTTTTGGTCCTTGTCTCTGCCAGAGAACCGAAGTATGGCTGCTCCGAGGATTCTGATGTCCTTGTTATTCGCGGCGTCCATCTTCATAGAGACGGGGATGAGAGTTTCACTTGCTAGGCCGAGGCGGTTGATTGCCCCGATTCCAATGAGGCAACTTTGGCAGCCTGTGTCGGCCATGGCGGATAAGGATAGGGGTCGAGTACGGATTTTCAGTTCAAAACCCAGATCCTTGTAGTCCTCCTCAACCGCACAAATGTCTAGTTTGATGAATGGTTGAGGTTGTGAGGCTTGTTGCGCCCACCTGTCACAGATGTTGTTATAGAGGTGATGGTCAAGGATTATGGAACGCCTCCCGCGCTCATGACCAATCTCTGTAGCAGCACATAATGCATCGATTATCGCGCCTTCACACTCACCCGAATCAGTCCTTTGGGGCTTAGCCTTCGATCTCTCCTTGTTGCGACATACTTTTTCCAGGTGATGTTGCAACTTGCAGTACTGGCATGTATGATTGTAGGCGGGGCACTCGGTTTTTCTGATGCGGAACGGAGCACTTCTACCATGGCCCTTTTCACCACAGTAGCCGCATAGGCCTAAGTCAGTCATCCTATTTCGGACATCCTGTTGTTTTCCTCGACGGTATGTGCTACTCACCGATCCTGCACCTTGCGAGTTCAGCAGTCTGGATGCTGAGCACTTGCCAGATTCTTTGGCCTCCACGAATTTTAGCACTTCTTCGAGAGTCATATCCTGATTCTGATCCCCGAGTACATCGAGTTGTATTTCTTGATCAGCTATGCCTCGGGAGAGTACATCTCGGAGTATGGCATCCGTATAGTTGATGTCGGCTGCGCATGAGGGACACTGTGTGACATAATTGCATATGCCCGCTTGGCCTTTTATTCTGACTCCAAATGATCGGATAGCCTCGTCACGATCTTGTCGCATGTTGTGCAGCGCTGCACGGGCAACCATGGTATTCTCCCTGCGCACCGCCAGCATCTTTATGGCCGTCAAAACATCTTGCTCTGACTTACTGGATAGGCTGCCCCCAGCCGCACGTATGAGGTCTTTTCGGAGCTCGTCACTACAGCATTCCAGCAGTTGGACCACTACATCTCCATCCGTGAGCTTGGTGCCCCTGCGATACTCGTCCGATCGGGTCTCGAAATATGCCCACTCCTCGCTAGATCCGGCCGATGATATAGTTGGTCGTTTTAGTTTCTCTGCTCGAGTAGCCTGGGTAGTGGCGGCTTGAGTAGAAGCTGCATGCGAACTGGCGTGAAGGTTGAGGAGGGCAGCGATGATGGCGCCATCCTCAGCTTCTGCTGTCTCGAATTCACAACTCACGATAGGACACTTCATCTTCATTTTGAAAGATTGTATTGTCCAATTGGCGGTGTGGTAGGTCTATCGTCGATTGGCGTTTCCGGCTCAAATAGTCCTAGTGCACGCACACGCTTCCAATGTCAGTGGTGTACAATTAACGTAAATGTTTCTTTATAGATAAGAACTCTGTCTATTTGTTTTACGCCACTTTACTGAACTTTGTAAACATGACAAACAATAAAGAAACATGTTCAAACTGGTACGTTGTTGTGTTCGCCATTTGCAATACAGTCTGTGCGCAAGTGCGAGTCATAGTCACATAGGGAGCATTTAGTATATCATTGTTCATATTGTTCTACTTGCAATATCGCACCTTCTTTGAATAACAGAGACGCGTAACGTTTGAATCTATAATAATATTACTAAAGCTGAACGTAGAACGTGATTAGCAGGGCACGGTGGATCAGAGACGTGTGGCACTTTTTAACATGCTGCAATTGATTAATAAAACCACAAGCTGTTGTAACGTGTCAGTAAGTTAAACACAGAACATTGCCCCGTGACTGTCTCCGAGAAAATTCGAATGTCGCCCTCATCCTGACAGTGACGACTGCAGTCGACAAGACATGTTGTTAAATGCTACTTTAGTTTATTACGGCTGTGAATTGTTGCTCGTTCAGTGTCTACTTCTGATTCCGTAGTAAGAGTAGAGACGACCGATCAACGATTTGCCAATAGTAACTGAAACACCGACCTGCGATCACCGATCGTCCCTCGTCGGCACCAACGGCTAGGCGCGATGACGTCACGCGAAACGTCCGTCGTTTTCGTCACTGCACGCGTGCATCGAAACAAAATGTTCGTCAACGTCAACCAAGAAACGTTGGCTCCGACCGGAGTAAACAAAGCGAAACTTCCGTCGGACATGCGCGAGGCTCCAACCAGCCGACATCAAGCGAGAAGTCCGTTGCTGATGGTATCAGAGATATTGGGAATATCTCTGATACCATTACCAGACTGCGTTTACGCCAAAGCAATTATACCATGCATAGTCACTCGCGCCGCGCCCTCTGTTATTCATGTGTGGACGTAATTATATTGTAATTGTTGTGTCGCGCTTACATTTATCCGGGCGTTAAATTTTATCCGGGTGATGCTTATGTGCATATGTAAGGCATAATTTTTGGCACCAGTAGATCACGTAGTAATAAATAATATCCAGTAGTTAAATATGTTTCGTTTGTTGTCTAATACGAGCGTTATAGTTAGAGTACATAATTATAATTTGCTGTTTCAGATTTGTGACCAAGTGTAAGAGTATGTCACGTGACGTGTGCGTGAAGAGGAAACTGTTTTACGACAGAAATTGTTTATGTCTATGGGAAGCAAACATTTTATAATTTATGTATATATATATAGACATATATGTAAATATATATATATACATATAAACATACATAACGCCCGGATAAATGAAAACGCGACAGTCGTAGCTGGTGCTAAATGCATTCTCCTAGATACGCGCACGCGCAGAAACGTCACCCGGATATTATTTAATGCCCGGATAAATGTAAGCGTGACAACGCTACCAGTTCAAATACAAAATGGCGGATCGCTGAGTGACTCTGCTTGGTAATTTAAATGCTTTGTGTACATTTATACTTACCTTACACAAGGTCGCTCGCATAAATTGGATATACCGGAAATCTCGTTTAGATTTCGCCGATAGAGGCTTCTCTAGGCTATTTGAATACAACGGGGAACGCGAGAGTTGGCAATGTAAATTGACGAACGCAGGAGGTCAAAACCGCAAAAATTGAAAGAAATGACGTTTAATCAAGTATGTGATTTTATATTCTGAGATGTAGTACAACATACAAAGCACGCATGATGTGTATACGCATATAACAGCGTCTTTCTATGCTTACTTGATAATAATTCGTTAATCGGCTGGTGCGCTTTATCGAATTAAGCCACGTGATACAACATAACCTGTTATGGAATATCTATGGTACACCTGTCTTGTCATAAAGGCTGGAGTAATAGTAACGAGTTGCTAAACATGTGAAATAAATGTAATATATTAATATTATTTACGCACTACCAAATATAGCGCAGTGGCAGGTTTCATGAAGCGTACTTAAAGTTACGCAATTACTTAGCGTCACGTGTTTGCGTAAACTCCTATGCTCGCTTATATTAAAAAATTCCGTCATTTACTAAGACAATCATCTTAGCGTTAAGAACGTTCTTAGTCGCTTATGAATAGAGTGCGTGTTTTATTAAAGTTAAGTATGATGGCCGAGAAGGGCCATCGCGTTTTTGTGTGGCAACCTGCAGCGCCATGGGGCGATGACGCGATGCGACGGGCGATGCGATTCGCGATGCGATGGGCGATGCGATGGACGATGCGCGATGCGATGCACGATGCGATTCGCGATGCGATGCGCGATGCGATACGCGATGCGATGCACGATGCGATGCGCGATGCGATGGTATACATTATAAAGGTGCCGCAATGAGCATGCGTACGCCGAAAACGAGACTTAGGCAGCCATTTTTATTTATTTGTATTAAACATATTTCTTTTTGTGTTCAGTGCATGTGATGATGGCTGATGACGCTGGCTGTACGTATACGGTTACACATCTAGTTATTGTGCACAAAAGATTATGTGAATGTACTTCTAAATATTGTCTCGGACATCTACTGGGATTTAATTTAGCCAAACAAAAACGGGTGCCAGGCAGGCAGCCTCTTCGCAAAAACTAGACTAGGGACTGAAATAGGTTACTTTATAACATTAAATATGTACCTATTCAACATTTTATTTGTTAAATAATTATTGTTTCCATCTGGATATCCCTGATCGCAAATATAAACACTATTTTGTGTGCCTGCAGACACGATGAACCAGGGATGGTTAAGGTATTTCTCAGTTTAACATTAACCAACAGTTTTGAAGCCTATTTGTTTATATTTATTAATTAATGACATAATATCTGTCAGAATGCAAACATGCTATTTATGCCTTATATAAATTAAAATATAAACTTTTCATAATTTATGCTTCTTGATTTACTCCTCGGTCCCCAATATTTCCATGTCTGGAAAAAACTGACACATATTCCGTGAGACGATCTTCGATACAAATGCAGTGATGTTTAATTACTTAATCTGGGTTCCGTAGTAGCACATAAAAGCAGCGTTGCGCCGAAATACAAGTACGAATAACGCGGTGTCAATAAATAGGCCCACTCAAATCAGGCTACCAGCGCTATTGGACCACGTAATAAACAGCCAAAATTGACAGGAAGTTAACTTGTAGTAGGTCTACTAGGAGGTGCACGGTGCGCGCGGTGCGTCTACAATTCGATTCACTTAGGGGTCATCTCAGAACGTCGATGTCCGATATCAGACGAAATTACTTTCATCTTGCCTCAGCCCCCCCACCTCAGACGAATTTTTAAAATATTAATATGATGATACCAGTATAATTAAGAGTGTTGGTCGATGTCCGACGCCAGATGAAACTGCCTCAGACCCCCGTCCCCCCAACAAAAAATTATTTCGCTTGATATCGGACATCGATGTTCCGAGATGATCCCTTAGCAAAAATGAAACTACACTCTAGGAACAACGATTCGCTACATCGTTTGTGTATTTTATATGTAGGTTTGGTAAAATAATTAGAGACAATACTATTTTAGTTTACGATTTAAATATTTTATTATAAACTAAAGACACTAAAGTTTAGTAGGGTCTAACTGATTGTAGTTATATATATATATATATATATATATTGTTATATTTATGTAAGGCATAATGAACATGATGTTTACACCTATGAAAATATATCATGTCATTAATGAATAAATATTCCAGAAATGTATACTTCAAAGCCCACGGTTAATGTTCAACTGAAAAATGCGTTCAACATCCCTGTTTTTCATGTGTGGAGGTACATAAATTATCGTTTATATTTTCGATCAAGGATATTCAGATGAAACCAAAAATGAAATGGGGAGTGGTAGAAGAGGTATACACCTCATGCTATGAAGTAATTAATTTTTGGTCTCCGGTTTTGGTGAGAGAACCTAGATTACATTCTGTAAAGTGATGCCCCCATTTATCTTAGTCTAAACTCAATCGCATTAGGCTTATATCATAATATTTAGAAGTACAATCACATAAGCTTTTGTGTAACCGTATACGCACACTCAAAGTCATCAACCATGGACACATGTGTTGAACATAAAAGGCATCCAGTGTTGCCTAAGGTCACGAATTTGTTCAAACCCTGACAACAAAGCCAAACCCAAAACACTGGCGTCGGAACATGGTGGATATTTGGTGGGTTGAGGCTCTCCAAAACCTCGATTTGCACTCCCCCTCTTGAGGCTCGCCAAAACAGCCACATTAAGGCTCTCCAATAATCACAATTTGCACACCCATTGAGGCTCGCCAAAATAATTCCATCTTCAGGCTCTTCAAAAACCTCGATTTGCACCCCCTCCCAAATATCTACATTGAGGCTCTCCACAAACATGAATTTGAACTCCTCATATATTCATGTCTGTCAGGGGTGAAACTAGCCTCGATTCCGATGCTCGATGTCTGATTTTTTTTTAATTTCTCTCGCTGATCCTGCACAGCTCTCTCCACCAGATCGTTCGCTCTCGTTTTCCACCCTTCTCCCAATCCTTCAAAATCTCTTTTTCCATAGTCTTCCCATCGCAGTCTAGTTCTTCCTCGCCTTCTTTTCCCTTCCAGTCTCCGTGCATCTGCTCTCTTTGCCATCCGTTCTTCTCCCATTTTCTCTACAAGCCCTGCCCATCTTAGTTGTCTTATGCTTATGCTTGTTCAGAAACAATTGTGTCGACTAGTCATATCAAAGACACAATTAACCACAGGCGCAACTACGACCAGACGATGTAAATAAGTAGCATCATTCTAGTCCACTGCAGCCATTTTGGGAGGTGGTGCTGTTCTAATCATAGCTCTGTCACGGATTAGCGAGGTCTCCGTACACTAGATGGCTCAGTCTAGTAGGGTTCTTATATATCAAGGTCAACGCATATGAGAAAGAATGGTTATCGTGAACAAGCAACAAAGAACGAGGAAAATTTAATAAACTTTATTACAAGATATCTTCCTTTTGGTAAATATCTCGATTAACAAAATAAACAGAATAAAGAATTCCCGTAACCAAATCTTAATAGAACATAATAAACAATAACACTGAATCTTTCGATTATCAAATTCCACTTCCTTTCTAAGGTGGATTATACCGCTACACGACCATACACTAGGCGCCAAGTGTTATCTAAGAATAACTCCCATAATATAAATACACAGTATAAGCTAGTCCTCGCGGACTCTCAATACAGTAATATGTTACAACACACACATATATTTATATATATGTGAATACTTCATGGGTAATAATACCTCACTTCAAAACCCACAGATAACTACTAATCAAAATACAGCAAATAATAGATACGTTCAATCAGAAAATAAACATTTATACTGGGCTAGTCCCATCTCGAATATATACGAACGTTTGTTGAAGTCAACACGCCGAGCTCGGAACACAATTAGAACGGTGTATCTCGGGCGCACGAGTGATGATGCCGGGCACTTGACGATTGCCGTCGTACGCCGCGAATTCTCTAGTCGCGTCCGTTCAATGATCGAACGGTCGCAAACGATTGCGAAGTCAGTTGAATACGTTCAACTGAAAGACGAAGCCGGGCAGTAGACGCTTACCGCCGGCCGCTACGAATTCGAACGAGAGGTCTTGTTTTGTCGCAAACGATCGAGAAGTCGGATGAACGGGTTCGCGCGAATGACAACGCTTGGTAGAATACGTTTACCGCCGGCCGCTACGAGTCGCATTCGGTCAAGCTTTCTGACGATATCGCTGTGAGACCGCTGTTCGAGGATGGCCCTTGCTGGGTGAGCGCGTCGCGAGTATCGCTCATCGACGCAAATACGTTGGGGCCGACCGGAACGTTGTCTCAAAATAATGCTGACGTGGCGGCATGGTTTCTTCGAAGTTCGATCGAATAGTCACTCTGGACACTGAATATTACACACATACAAAAGCTTGGGAACGTAACCCACGTTAACGATTCCCATCACGCTTTACGACTTTCCTTGCCATTCTCTTGGCAGCAGGACAACCTGTCTAGTTCAACCATGGATCTGTCCCAGTCCTTCGCCAGCGCCCAGATGGCGAAATGCGTACAACAAACGTTTATATAAGCAGACCTAATTACACATCATATGGCAGGTTTCCATCATTTCTATTGGCTAATGCAATATACTATTCAAACTAGGCACTGTGGAACACCCTCTCTACGATTACGGTGAAACCACCTGCTTGCCTAGAAACACTAGCAACAGAATACCACGCTTCACTGGGCGCTTCTGCAACCGAGTTGCTGTAATTACGTAACTAAGGCGGTTGGTTAACAATATGTCTATCTACTGGCTTGACCTTCCTCATTTATAAAATTAAACCTCAGGAAAGTAGATTTAAACATCTAGAAATAGCAGAAATGCTACAAGCTCCTGACCCAGGGATTATCGTCTCCACAGACGCACCGACTTTGACACATCATGTAATCCACTTGCCAGAAAAGAGATACAATTAACCGAAAGTGCTACTTAACCCCCACTTTAGTGCATCGGCACTTCCAGGTGTAAATTACAATTTTTATATACTCGTTTGTGCTGAATCATATAGAAAACGACATTGCTCTCTAGTCTAACAAATTCAGTTTTGTTACAGCCTGTAACATAGCTGTTAAGGTGTATCAGAATGGAACGAGGAAATGCGAATGTGTTTTTGGAGGACAATCGTTCAGATGGGACCACCTTGATGATATGTTGCAAGACATGTTGTTGTTGTCTATGAAAGTTCCCATAGAAACCAGGAGTATACACCTCAACAATAAAATAAAAAAAATATTGAATGAGTATTGGTTTACATTATTTATTCATTGTAAATACGGAGAAATTACGTAAGTATGTACGGTATCAGCGATATGCATGGTCTATATATATATACAAAAATTACAGTGAAATTACAACTACAGTGAAAACATGATGTATATCAGAAGTATCTTTCTTAGAAAACTGAACGATGAAATACTACGAGTCTCAAGGAATCATTTCAATCGACGATTATATTAACATACAATAAGTAATATATTGTACACAATTCTGAAACACCGTGCTTCTTTGTGCATATTCGTTAAATTTGTTTGCACCGCACGTTTTAAGAGAAATCATTAACACAGAGTATAGTTGGCACTTATCAAAAACGAACGAGCGTAAGACGGACAAGCGATACGGTCATCCGAGGAAAACCAGACCTGCTGTGTTTCTTGCCAGAGATTTATGGTAACGTAGCATTTAAATTAATGTACATTAATGCTATGCAATTTGCACACATACGTATAAGGCATTTCAGGTTTACCGTGCATATTTGACGTACATATTTAATAATTGTATTCACCCCAAAGATCCCTAGCGGAGCGATAGGAACCTTTTTTTCTGAATCACAACAGTACCATTAAGCAAACCGATGTATGTACATCATTACAGTATGTAAAATTAAGTGAATATAGTCTATGTTATTAAAACATGCAACATACGAGTGAGAGTACATTATGAACAATTAATATACGGTGAGAAAATTATATTTACAAATGAACAGTAAAGTAGAAAATTAGCTTCACCTTATTAAATATAGGATACTATAATATTTTTTGGCAAACAACCTCTGTTTAATTTTAGACAAGGCTATCGTTCTACAGACAGCATCGATTTAAGGAATGTTTTTAAACACAAACATTGATATTGATAATATAGTTGTTGTCTTCCCTAAGTTTGATTGAAACATTTGTACTGTTATACAATGTATGTTATAACAATTTACTAGCTTGTGTAAAACGCTATATCTACTGTAGACTACAAAGTCGAAGTCGACAAGGAAGACATCAGACACATGAAGAGGATGTGTAGGAAACCCCGTGATTGAGGCTGTAGTGGCGTAACCACTGAGCTAGTCTTCCAGGGACTTGCACCACGCGTCACTGCTGAAACGCAATACATGTCATAAGTGGCGAACTTTAACTCGTAAACATGACACAGATAACAATACAGACATTTCCATGCGGTATTTCAAATCCGCGTTGACAATACGATTTTTAAAATATTTTTTTAATAATCATACATTTAACAGCTTTCTTAGCAATTTTTTGTGATCGTTTCAGTCTGTTTAATTACAAATTGGTCGTCTAAAGAAAATGTGTTGGCCGTTGCACATGGTAGAATGAGAAACCAATTGTCCTTCCGGTATTTAACGGCAAATCGTTAACCAATAATTATAGGACACGCCATGTGGATCCACTGCATGTACCGATTTCTAAAACCAACGTATTATATAAAACCATTAGACGTCGAGGTGTTAAGCTATGGCACTATATAACAACAACAGTGGATTATATATATATGCACTTGCAACGTCAAAATGTCAAGAAATTTTTGTGAGTAAATAATGTTAGTGACTTATATAACTAACATTCATTGTTGCATTCAAATGCGTGTATTCATGACAATAGTACTGCTGTGATTTGTGTTGCTGATTTCTTTTCTTCAATTGCACAATCTGTTTCTTCTTCTTTTTATTAAATTAGTTTACGAGCACCATGGAATTACACCACTTCGTGCCGCATGCTATATTGTACAGCATCGTAAATCGCTGCGATTGACAGGCAGTTACACTGTAGCGTATCTACGGTTTGGTAAACTGTGCCTCTGCTATTCGATTCACATAACTAAAAAGAAACAATTAAACTGTAGACAGAAAGAAAAACATATGACGCAAATGACGACTAAATTCAGTTTTTTCGATGATTTAATGTACATTGCTTCTTGTTAAACCGACTTCGAATATTGTAGCTATTTATAATAATTGAAACATAAACTTGGACACAAACGAACGGCATTTGCAATAAGCGAAAGTTGAAAAAAGTTGTCGTCTCTTCCCATGTATACAAAATAAGTTTTATATTTTCTACCAAGGATATCCAGACTAAAATAATTTTAAAACTGCAATTTAAGCAGTAGAAGAAGTACACATATGTCATGTTATGAAATATGTTTGCCTCAGACTTTCGTCACAATATTTAGAATTACGAACACAACAAACTCTGTGCACAAACAAATTATATATGTAACCGTATACGTACAGTCAGCGTCATCAGCCATCGTCACATGCTCTGAACACAAAAAGGAATTAATTTAATCAAATACAAATGGCTGTCTAAGTCTCGTTTTTGACGTGCGCATGCTCATTACGGCATCTTTATAATTTATACCATCGCATCGCGCATCGCATCGCGCATCGCATCGCGCATTGCATCACGCATCGCATCGCGCATCGCGTATCGCATCGCGCATCGCGTATTGCATCGCGCATCGCATCGAGTATCGCATCGCGCATCGCGTATCGCATCGCACATCGCGCATCGCATCGCGCATCGCATCGCACATCGCATCGCGCATCGCATCGCGCATCGCATCGCGCATCGCGTATCGCATCGCGCATCGCATCGCGTATCGCATCGCATCGCACATCGCGCATCGCGCATCGCATCGCACGTCGCATCGCGTATCGCATCGCGCATCGCATCGCGCATCGCGTATCGCATCGCATCGCGCATCGCGTATCGCATCGCATTGCGCATCGCGTATCGCATCGCGCATCGCATCGCACATCGCGCATCGCATCGCGCATCGCATCGCCCATCGCATCGCGTATCGTCCATCGCATCGCGCATCGTCCATAGCATCGCGCATCGCATCGCGCATCGTCCATCGCATCGCGCATCGCATCGCGCATCGCTCATCGCATCGCCCATCGCATCGCGCATCGCGTCATCGCCCCATGGCGCTGCAGGTTGCCACACAAAAACGCGATGGCCCTTCTCGGCCATCATAATTATGGACTAATTCGTGAGAGTTGGAATGTGAGACGAACATTTGAGCAGAAGAAAGTGTTGCACTCTCGTCTCCAGGAATTGGGCCGAAATGTGTGTCCGCCCAACGCCTGAGGTAAATACTTCTACGGTTTCAACAGTACTGATTAGATGTGAGTCGCTGCACTTCTCACGCGTTGACGAAGACTGAGCGATAACCGTCTGCAATTCCGTTGTGACGTGATCTTCGAATGCGAAGCCACCACCGTTTTGTCTGCTAGCGACTGTCGTCTAGACATAGCCATTCCGCCGGGCTATAGCTCATCTGTCGTAACACGGACTCAAGACAGACCTTCTCGACATCGTCGACGTCGTAACATCGTTTCCGTGTTGTTGCCTGGTGTTTCGCGTGGGATCGACAAGGCAAATCTACCGTCTACTTTATTGCCCGAGTCGCCTGCTCTCGTCTACGTGAATTCGTTCGCCGAACGCCGAGAGACTTTCGTCCTGACATCTCGCCGAACGCGGCCGAGGCGAACGCTGACATTCGCACATCACGAGACATTGGTTACAGCTCATTGACTTTACAACGGTGTATACCCATGTTCATGTAAGTGACCAGCTGCTAAATTGTCTCCCATGTAAATCTGTATTTGGATGCATACTTGTCGAGCTCAATGTATGGTGTTATAATGTCATAGCAGAGTAACGGATGGCCAACTATCACCGAACCGAATATGTTTATGTTGTTGTATTAAATGGGAACGCCAGTTGGCTTCTCGTACATACATATCTGGTGTTACGTTTTGCTATTCGTTCACTCCGAATCCTAGTGCACCTGAACCTATAACTTGCCATGTCAAATCGGGTACCGCCAATTTATTAATACTTACACTCAATTTTGTGACAAACGTGCCATTAATAGAATGGGCGCACGGAAACAACGTGACCCTCTTCCTACTCCCGGCCATTACGAATCACTTCCTATAGCTGTTGAATATCAGAGTCTTTGGCCCGTTTAAGGTTGCTTACTACAGCGAATGCCGCAACTTTATGAAAAAGAATCCTAGGCGGGTCATTACACGCAGTGAAGTTTGTTGCCTTATAGCCAAAGCAATCCTTCGTACTATGACTCCATGCAACATAATTGGAAGTTTCCGACGTTCGGGAATTTTCCCGTTCAATGCCAATGTGGTCACAGATCAACAGCTTGCACCAAGTAAAGTGGTAAATGATGATAACCAAGCAATAGACGACTCACCAACTGTAGACGTGCCTGCAGTGGGAGGCAGTGTACATTACCAAGCAATAGACGACGCACCAACTGTAGACGTGCCTGCAGCAGCTGCCAATGTACATCACCAAGCAATAAACACTACTGCTGACTTGTCTGCAGTGGGTAGGCCTAGCAATGTGGATCGTCAACCGGCGAACACAATTACAGTTACTGCTGACGTGCATGCAGTGTGTAACAGTGATGATTACCTAGCCCGGAACACTACAGTTGTGGACATGCATGCACCTGGTAGCAGGATAGATCACATAGCAACGAACACAACAACACACACAAACACACTGCACAACACCACATCTCCCGATTTAGAAGCGTGTCTTAACTCGAAGAAACCTCGTTTTGTGCCACCATTTAAGAAGCATACAGTCGACACGGAATGGTCTATGGTGGTCAAGCTTTCACAGAAGGGTGTGGAGTGAACTAGGTATTTCAGAAATTCAAACCAACAAGAAAGAAATAAAACCCAATAAACAAAGCAAAACACAAACGAACGAACGAACGAACGAACGAACCAACCAACCAACCAACCAACCAACCAACCAACCAACCAACCAACCAACCAACCAACCAACCAACCAACCAACCAACCAACCAACCAACAGACAGACAGACAGGCATCCCGACAAGCACACAGACAAACACAATGACACATTCACCAACAAACAACGCACAACTTCAAGAAGTTGTAACAGATGATGTGTGCTGCGTGTGCAAAAGGGAAACACCACCCAATGCCCAATGTGATGCAGATGTAATCGTTTGGGAGCAATGCGATTTTCGTGTACAACCGAGACGCCGATGGAATATCACTGGGTGCACCTCATCTGGTGTACCCAGGTTACAGAGGTGTCACTCAAGGGACATTTCCACTGTCCCTGCATGTTGTGTGGCAAGCAGTCAGTAAGAATAGTGTTTCAATATTTATTCAAAATAATTGTTCAAAATGTTAAGCTAAAATATAAGATTGTGAACACTGCATATGAAAAGCAAACATTGTCAATGCTAGTGTCATCAATTTGCCATTAAATGTTTTCTTTTAAACAAACCTCCTTGTCGTCATTAAATAACTTGCATTTGCTCAAACACTCATCAGAAGTTAGCATCAAATATTTTCAGTGAATTATACTAAACTAGCCATAAACAACAACGCCGTGCAGCGAGCGCCATGGGGTCCCGTGATGTAATTAATCAATTGTTTGCCGGTACGGCTTGTCATAACAGCCTTGACCAATTTGTGTGATAGCGTCGAATCGCGGAGCGTGCTTTTCTGATTTTACAAATATAAGTATTTCCCTTAAAACAACATTTCTAACAGATTGTTTGCACAGTGTTCATTAAACAACGGCTATAGTGATTTAGAATATTGAAATTGTTCGTAACGATTTGATATAATTTTTGTGCAAAACGGCATTTTCTGTCAACTATAACCAATTCATGTAACGCCAGTATACCATAGAGGCATAGATAATCCCTCCCCAATCAGTAGTCTGGTTATTTTCAAAGCAACTAAGAAGTTATTAATTTCAAGACGTGGGCTAGACAGATGGCTGTATCGAAGCACACTCCGTTGCTATGCAACAACGTGTAAGACCTCCTTTCAGGGTGCACTGCAGCGCCAGCTTCAAGTTACATTACTTACAAGCAGGCTTCCTACACTATTAGCGTAGTTCTATTGCAGGGGTCGGCAACATGCGACCCGCGGAGCTAACGGTGGTATTGTCCACAAAGCTGCCCTCTGGGTGATAACATACTGCAAATGACATCATCCCTCAAGAAAGTTAATACGGCAAGTGAATTAAACTGTATGACACGATGGGCGTCATAATGAATACCCTGAACTACGTTCGCGCTCGTGGCCTAAACCACCGGCAGTTCCAACACCTTCTGGCCGAAATTACTGCGCTATATCAAGCGCTATAGCTAGGTCGAGGTGCACCGCGTGAGATAGGAATTATTGCGGAGCAGAAGAGCATACGAGTATTGATATTTGCTGAATCCACATGGATTTGCGAATTTACTTTTTTGTCATCACGGCGCATCTCAATGTGCTTAATGTTCAACTCTAGGGACAAGAACATCTCAACAATTACACTTAACAGTTCGTTTCCGCTTGCGCAATCACGGTGCGGCAGAACATAAACTTCGCGCACTTTTCAACATTAATGGAAAACAAGCCGTCATGTCCGGACATGTAGCCTACTACAGCTAGCGTTCACTGAGCTGCTGAGTCTGGAGTTTGTAGGGTTTTACCGATCTGAGGACTCTGTGGAACTCGACGATGCACCAGAAGCTGTGCAGATAGAGTTAAAAAAAACTACAATGCGGCGATATGGCACTCAAGAAAGCGACCTCCATGGAGTTGAAGCATGTAGAATTCTACCACAAGTGTTTGTCGACGGAACAGTTTGTTAGACTGACCAAATACGCCAAGCTCATTTACCAATATGATTTGCGATGCAGCGACTTCACCAAATGTCACAATAGCCATGATATGATGTCATTTGTGTGTAAAGAACACTAACTGTGAACAAGGATGTTAATAACAGCGATTTTTACAATACCAACACGTAAGCCTCTTACATGTATAATGATTTGAAAGTTAACTTTCAATGCATAGGAACAAGATTGCCTATATTTATATACCAATTATAACCTAGACATAATGTGTCAGTTCGTCACATTGAATGGTACGTGTGTGGCCCGCTGACTTAGTCCAAGTCACCTATTTCGCCCGTCAATCATAAAGGTTGCTTGCCCCTGATTATATTGTTAAAAGGGTAATTACGGAATGTGGTTTTACAGCAACTAGCACGTGACCTTATTTATTCGGAACAAAACGGACACCCCGATGAGCAATTCAGAATTGTATAATGAAGTAAAAAGTATTTACTAATGTAAACGGTCTGGAATCATTATTATAATCGTAGCACTGTTTTTAATAGTAGGCCTACTAAATTAGTAGACGTTTACACTTGCTTGATTCAAACCACAATGTAGACGCTAGCTCAAACTCAGTTTTTCATAATGTTACACTACAGGAAACACAATATTGTGAATACGCATATATATATATATGCGTATAAATATATATATGTATATATATATATATATATATATATATATATATGCGTATGTATATATTTCAATTTCGACGCCAAATCTACTAGGTTTTCTTGTTACTAAAACTCGGGAGAATGTATCTATACGGGAAAATAGTGCACCCACTAATAGCGAGACTAGCGCGATGATCCGTCTTGCAAGAATAGCGGGACAGACAGACAGACAGACAGACAGATTTATTTGTTTTGACCATAAATGTACATAAATACAATTGTACAAACATAAATGTAAGGTCAAGGAGACTCCCATTAAGACAACATGTCGCTAACATGGGAGCCCCCTTTTAATAATAGCAAATCAAGTTAGTGAATAGCAACAGTGAATAGAAATAATAGTCACAATTCAATGTTAATAAATACATATATGTAATTATATAGCATATTGTATACTAGTATTATGTTTTACATATATAACAATTGTGGATATCACAATGACATTTATAATTCATAATTAAGTAGTTGTTAATGTAAGTTGTGAAACCATGTAGGCTATGTGTATAAATTTTATCAATGATAATCCTTGGAGTATTGTTAACTGTTTCTTTTACGTTGTGTCGTATGTGTTTTTTGGCATATTCATGATTGAATCTGGGAATAAAAAGGTTATTTATTCCTCGTGTGTAGTGTTGGTGGATTTCAAAGTTGCGTAAATATGGGATGTGGCAGAAATATTCAGGTAGATCGTGATTTACTAATTTATAGTAAAATTTCAGTTGTTGCATTTTATAAATATCACCCAGTTTTAGAAATTGTAGTTTTTGAAAAATCGGATCTGTATGTGCATTATATTTACTCATAGAAATTATTCTCATTGCTTTTTTTTGTAAATTAAAAACTCGATGTGCTTGATGACTCCATAACAGGATACTATAGTTAATATGAGGAAGAATGAGGGATGTGTACATAGTAGATAGTATGTTTTGTGGTAAAATGTGTTTAAGTTTATTCAAAATTCCATTTGTTTTATTTATTTTGTTAGCTATTTTATTTGTATGACTCTGCCAGTTTAGATGACTATTTAATGTTATTCCCAAAAAATTAAAATCACTTACACAATCAATGCTTTCCCCATCTATTTTCAACAAGGGGATATCAAGTTTCTTTTGAGGCATATTAAATATCATGAATTTAGTTTTCTTGACATTTAATGAGAGTTTGTTGGCTTTTAGCCAGTTACTGATCTTATTAAGTTCGATGTTTACATTATTACTTTGGATTTGGATATCTGGACCATCAAAATTGTTTAATGTGCTAGTAAGGGTCGTGTCATCAGCATAACATATAAATTTAAATAGGTTACTAGAAAGAGCTATATCATTTATGTAAATTATAAATAAGAGGGGTCCCAAAATAGACCCCTGGGGAATACCGGTGGTGATAATATGTTCTTCAGATTTGACATTTTCAAATTCAACATATTGTTTACGATTAAGTAAATAGCTTTTGCAGAGATCTAGAGCTTTACCGTTTAGTCCATAGTATTTTAATTTATGTAACAGTATATTGTGGTCGATAGTATCAAAAGCTTTTGATAGGTCGAGATAGATATTCATAGGTGTTTTGAAATTATCAATGTCTTGTGTAATTCGGTCTATTATTTCCAGGGTTGCCAGTTCAGTGAAATGTTTTTTCCTAAACCCATATTGGCTACTGTAATATAGTTTTTTGGACTGGAAATATTCGTGTATTTGATCAAACATAGTTCTTTCAAATATTTTGGAAATAGCTGGCAAAATAGAAATTGGGCGATAATTATCAAATATAGAGTTATTACCTTTTTTAAAAAGGGGAACAACTTTGGCTATTTTTAATTTGTTTGGAAATATACCAGTCATTATTGATTGATTGATAATTAAAGTGACCGCTTCACAGATTTCGTTCTTTATAGCTTTTAATAATTTTGTTGATACACTATCTTTCCCACAACTGGACTTTGAATTTAAGCGATCAATTATAGTTCTTGTAGTGTCCACATCTATTATTTTAAAACTGAAAGCGTGTGTACTTGGATTGTTTAAATAATCTTTGTAAGATTTGTTTTCAGTGTTACTTATTTGAGATGCAAGAGTACGACCTATATTCGTGAAAAACGAATTAAATTGATTGGCTATGATTTGTTTATCATATATAATATCTCCATTAATTTTAAAAGAATCAGGGAACTGGTCTGAATTTGATTTTGTTCTAATAATTTCTTTAATTATACTCCATGTTTGTTTTATATCATGTTTATACTTTTCAAAACTGTACTGATAGTGGATTTGTTTGGCTATTCGAATATTTCTTTTAAGAATTCCATTGTAAGTATGCAAATTTGTTTTGTGTATAACATATTGTTCTGTATTTGCAGGTGTTTGTTTCAGTTTAAAATATAATTTATCTCAAAATTTAATTGACATTATGATTCCTAGAGTAATCCAGGGCGTATTCTTATGCTTATATTTGTTAAATTTTCTTATCTTAGTGGGTAAGAATTTGTTTATTGCATTGGTAACAATATCTTCAAATATATTGTAGTTATCATCTGGATCGGCATATACATCAGTATTTAGCTTATTGCAAATATTTGAGTGTATTAGTTATAATTTAAATTTATTAATTGCATCAGGACTGTTTTGTTTAATTTGTATAAACTTAGGCGTAGTGTTAACAGTTTGAGCATAGTCCAAGGAAATAAAGTAAGGAAGGTGATCAGATATGTTGCTTATTAATATACCAGCTGAGGATTTGAAAAACTCTTTCGACAAGTTACATAGAAAATTGTCTATGAGTGTGCCATGGAAGTTTGAAAGTCTAGTTGGTAAAGTAATTTTGGGGAAAAAACCATGTGAAGTGATTATATCAAAATATTCACTAATTATGGGTTTATCATTTATTTTCAGTAAATCTATATTATAATCTCCTGCAATTATAATCTCACTTCTAAATGTGTTAAGTTTCACTAATTTATTTGCAAAATCATCAATAAATGTACGATAGTTTTCATTGACGTCTCTGGGGGGTCTATATATATTTCCAAGAATAATGGGTTTTTTCATATTATAGCATGTTATTTCGAGAAATTGTCCTTCCCAAATATTATAGTTATCGTATATGTTTATTGTTTTGTGTCTATATTTATTACTTAAATATATTGCTAAACCAGCATGTGAACTACATATTTTACCTTGACATATCAATGTATAACCATCTATATGAAATAATGATGTATCAGATTCACCAGCAAGCCAGGTTTCTTGTAAACAAAAAGCACTTATTTCCAACCCATTGTTTCTAAATGTTTCTATCTTTATCTTGATTTCATCAAATTTTGCATTTAGACTCTGGCAGTTTAGACTCAACACAAAAAAGGTATCCTGATTCTTATGTAAATAATTAGTCAATTGTTCATCATCAAAATAAGGGGACTGATTAATAATTACTATTTCATCATCTTCTCTATCATCATCTATTTGTAATACATTAAGTAGAGAATTATTCTGTAAGCCTCCAAAGTGTGACAGAAAAGTGTTGTTATCACCCATTTTGAATATGATAATCAATCCTATCATAAACAAACATAATATATATAGTTCCTATGAAAACACTAAGAATTGTACAATTATAAGAAATAATATATAACAATGTTTGACAATATACCATTATAAATATGAACATTACAATACACATATACATCAATCTATTTTTTGTTTGTTTAGTTAGGCATATCATTATCCACATTAGCGAAACCACCATTAACAGGATGAAAATAATATCAATATTATAGAAGTCATCTTTTCACAAGCCAATAACCTTTGAATAAAGCCACTTAGAACTGAGAAAAGATGGACTTTTTCATAAGAAGCCCTAATAAATGCATCAATACTAAAACAAATACAATGCACCAAATCTGGGATGGTTGGTCTAGCGCGATGGTCCGTTTTGCGAGAGTAGCGGGATGGTCAACTAGCGGGACTAGCACCATGGTCCGTCTTGCGAGAGTAACGGAATGGTCGGTCTAGCGAGACTAGCGCGATGGTCCGTCTTGCGAGAGTAGCGGGATGGTCGGTCTAGCGAGACTAGCGCGATGGTCTGTCTTGCGGGAGTAGCGGGATGGTCGGTCTAGCGAGACTATAGCGCGATGGTCCGTCTTGCGAGAGTAGCGGGATGGTCGGTCTAGATGGTCGGTCTAGCCGCTTCAGCGAGACTAGCGGGAAAGTCGGTCTAACGAGATTAGTTGTGAAGTGTGGCCCGCTTGTGTTGTCTAGCCATTGTTAACTCAGTTTATGAAGTTTCTTTCACGTATATTATATATTATGTTTCATTCGTAATATTACATATTACGTATTATACATGTGCTTCCTTGTGTTCTTCTGAAGTAATTTTGTTCTGAAGAAAATACGCTTCAAGGTCCTATGGGCTGCGTTATTAGACAACCACACACACGCACGCACGCACGCATGCACACACACGTACGCACGCACGACGCATGCACGCACACACTCGTACGCGCGAGTACAAACAAATTGCATACGGGAATATAGTTTGTTTAATTCATCAACTAATTTACATAATTATGTAGGCATCGTTGCAACACGTTTAAACAGTCTGGAGTCACGTGATCGGTAGTAAATTCCCAGCTATGAGTTTTATCAACATAAAATATGAAAGCAGTGTGGAGAACTGTCGACTAAATTCATTTTTGTTTTATTCGAAACATAAGACACAAACCCTTACACTATAGTAAACCTATACAATCATATACGTAGCCTGTCATGCATTGCGTAACCACATCTCTCCCGTGTGTAAGAACATATATCTGCATGATCTTAGAAACTCATCATTGTTCCGTTTGCCTTATCATAGTTTATGTTAAACATTGCGTAGAATGTTGACTATATTTTTATTACTTTGTGGATGATCTGTTTGAGTAATGACACCATTTATGTTGGTAAAAGTGTCAAAATATATTGAGACGTTCGCCAAAGTTTAAGCCGCGAAGTAATTTATCCTAGACACCGAGGGGCAGTTTTTCAAGCCGTCCCGTCTGGTACGCATGCTTGTTTATATAACATCGGGCCGCCTGTGAAACTTTGTACATTCGGTCCAAGAGTTTATTTCTACTACGTCAAGTGTATTAGTTTAATTGACATAGTTTACAGTGGACAGTCCGATAAGCTTGACAGCTAACAAAGACAATATAGGGGAAAGGTGCCTAAGACGGGCTTCAGGAAAATCCTTCAGAATGTTTCACCAACTACCGTTGTAAACCAACAACATATTTTTTTCAATTTTTCATCATTCCTTTACGCATTCATGAGACACATAAATTTTGTATAGCTAATTAAGTATCACACACGCATAGGCACGCTCACATGCACACGCCCACATACAAACACATGCACACATATTTTGTTCTACACGACACCCGTAATTTAGAGAACCTACCCTGTATAACCGTCTATTCATTCAACTTTCCTTTTATTCAGTCTCTGTGTGTGTACCCTGAACAAGCTTTGGGAACTCACATTTTGCACGTGTATGTATGTACATTCATATAGGACCCAGTGGGTCCAATGACATAGTATATACACTACCTGCCTGCTCGGCGTCTCTCACACGCCAGACCCGACACCAACTCCTGAAGCAAGATTCTGTGGGTTAGAGATAGAGACCACCACTCTGTGAGTCCACGACAGGTTACACATTTACCCCCTGTGTGGGATATTTTATTTTCCCTAGCAGAGACACCAGATAGAAGGGACCAACGGCTTTTAGTGTCTCTTCCGAAAGACACAGGCAACGTGAGGTGATCGAAATTGCTTAAGTTTCGAATCGAACCACCGTCCCCTCGATCGACAGTCCGTATAATGTTACCATAACAGTCACTATCTAGAATATTTGCTCTTACATAAAAACAATATCCAACATCTATTGTTTTATCCATAACTAGCAGTTCTACGAACATTTTTTCTTCTAATTTCTTGAGGCCGAATTGATTAGTTTCCCCAACTATGCTGACCCAAAATTAGGGGCCGTCATACCCTAGGGGTCCAGATTAGCCTCCTTTCTCCTACGTAGTCGCCGCAGGGCATCGTTCACTGCCTGATAAGACAGACTGGTGATAGGATTCACATTTGACTCGACACTCACCCTTGGTCGTATGAACCGACGTAGTAGGCCCTGACATTCGTGAAGACGATAGCCGGCTGTCGACATGGTTCCACGGGCGGGTAGGGAGATTGGTTGGTCAGGTAAGGGAAGTATTTCCCTGCTTGTGATGTGTATGCTTGTGTTGGTGGTGTGTGGCGAAGCGAGCACGCCAATATTGTTGGCTGGTGACACGGGGCGTCCGTTGGTGATCGGTCACCGTGGCAGTAGCGGCGTGCTGCCGGAGCACTCGCTGCCCGCCTACCGTCTGGCCATCGAACAGGGCGCCGACTACATCGAGTGCGACATATGTGTCACCAAAGACCTGCAATTGATCTGCCTTCACGAGAGCTGGCTGGGCGCGGTCACCGACTCGGAGCGGGTGTTCAGGAACCGAACCAAACCGACCCACTACATCCCGCGTCACGACATCAACGTAACCGACCACTTCAGCTTCGACTTCACGCTGCAGGAACTGCGTAAGTTGCGTCTACGACAGCGCCGGTCCTTCCGTGATCCGACGTACAACGGTCGCTTCATGATCCCCACATTCAACGACTACGTGGAGCTCGTCAAGTCGGCCAACAGAACAGTCGGCATCTACCCCGAGCTGAAGGACCCGGAGTTGGTGAACGGACAGAACGCGTTGCGGGCCGCGAACACGACGTTCGAGGAGCTGGTGGCAGCAGCTCTCACCCAACACGGCTACACGCAGCCACACCATGCGTGTCTGCTGCAGTCCTTCAGTACGGCCAGTCTCCGTCGAGTTGCTCGTTTTAATCACGTCCGATTAATCAAACTAGTCAAACTCGCACAGCCGACACTGCACGAACTGCAAGACTGGGCACGGCTTGTCCACGGCGTCGGGACCGCGAAGGAACTAGTGACGTATGCAGACGCCGACGGACACATCGTTAATGAGACAGGCGTCGTGGCAAGAGCGCACTCCGTCGGACTCGTCGTACACGTGTTCACGTTTCGCAACGACGAAACGTTGCCGTGGAACTTCCAGCAGGATCCATACGTCGAGTTCAGATACTTCGTTGACGACCTGCGCATTGACGGATTGTTTGCCGACTTCCCGGCGACGCTCGTTCGTTTCCTTGCCCGCCGACGGAGCTGCAGCGAGAACGGTGCACATAAACTGGGCATCCTGTGGACACGTGTCATTATTATACTCAGTTTAACTTTATGTTTGCTGTCATGGCTTACCATCGTCTAACGCAGTAATTTCAGCAAGAAGTGGTCGTTTCGAATTCTAATTAATTAGTTCGTGTTACTAGTTTACAGTAATCATCTTTGTACGTCAGTGTACACCACCAATTCAAGGTGGCTCTCTATGCACGAATACTTTTTTCTAATGTCCCATTAAAACTTTCTTTCTGATACTTAGCGTATACTCCTAACACAAAGCACGTAAAGCACACTGTATGACTACGGCTAATAGCGCGATGGTCGCTCTAGCGAGACTAGTGCAATGGACGGTCTAGCCAGCATAACACAATGGTCGCTATAGCGAGACTGGCGCAATGGTCGATCTTGCTAGTATAACGCAATTTGTTGCTCTAGCGAGATTGGATCAATGGTCGGTCTAGTAAGACTGGCGCAATGGTCGATCTAGCCAACATAACTCAATTTGTTGTTTTAGCGAGACTGGGGCAAAGGTTGGTCTAGCGAGACTGGGACAAAGAATGGTCTAGCGAGCTTAAAGCAACGGACAGTCGATTTAGCGAAACTAGTGCAATAATTGTTCTATACAGTGGAGGGGGGGTGCCAGTGTATTAGGGTTTAGGTCCGTTGATATGGAATGTTAATTTATGGCAACATTCGTAAATGCATTCTCCGGAAGCGCAGTAACAACAAAACATGTTTTTGTTGAACTGTAATTACTTTTGTTGCATTAAACCTTGCTACTAAGGAGTGACATCCGCATGCATTATTCCTGGTCATTTTGAGGCATTTGGCATCTTTCAGGTTGATATATTGGTCAAAACACTACACCACTCTTTAAGATCGCGAGTACCTATTCTGTCAAACTCCCACCAACGAAAGAGGGTAACTCTTTAGCCACGTTACAATGTTTTTCTTGCTTTACGTGCCATCCACTAGAAGTATATTTGGTCACCTGAAACTAGTTGGCACCTCTCTTTGAGTGCAATGTTTGATACCTGGTCAAACACTTCCTCCAGCCTGTAATGTCACCATTGCCTTGTTTGTGAAAGGCGTGGTAAGTTGCATCCTCTCGCGCTAGGGGCGCTGCTGATTACATCGGTCTCAGTATCCCTTGCAAATCGCCCTGCGAAAGACTGAAGTTAAGCTCTGCTAATAATATCGTTTGCCAGAGTGTTGGGCTCGTTTTCGTTTCAGCCAGCAATTTTCTCATATTATGAGTAATGTTCGGGAACTAGAAGTAATTATCTGAATACACAACACCGTCCAGCCGCTCGTGAGAATGGTCGAATGGGTAATTATAATATTGGGATTCCTGTCGCTGGCTCCGTTCGTCTGTGCACAAGTGGGGCGGGTGTCTGTGCACAGTTCTCACCGGGTGGTACAATCACGAACGGCATAGTCAAGTACTAGTTTCATTCAGCTAACTTCCGTGTATTGCATAGGTTGTCTGCTAGGGGTGGTGTACGCAGTCATCATCATTTGCTTGCGATGGTGGCAAGTCAAAAGATGCAACCCACAGAAAGATATAAAATAGCTCAGAATGACTAGGAGCACTGTTCGTGAATGACACAATAGCAAGAACTTCCAATTGTATCTTACTGTGTAAGGAACGGCACACAATAGCTTAACAAACCAAACCAAGAGTAGAGCTAATGTCTATAAATGTCACATTAGCAAAATACTAATTTAATTAAACTAATACTTTGAATTATATTTTAAGATGTTCTGTGTCAACATGGCACTCGTGTCTTTACGGGGTGGAGGTATGTTTTCGCCGGGGAATCAACATGTGCACACACAAAAAAGTGTCAAATGGCTCCAAATGATTGGGAGTATATATGTGTTCTATGTGTTGTGGTGACACGATGGCAAAATATAAATGTAATCTGGCTAAACTTAATACACTGCGTATTCGAGAGCCAAATAAGGCACATTCGACGTTAACGGTGACGACAGTTTGTTTTCGCCAGAGATCAATACTTGCACCCACATACAAGTGAACAATTGTTCAATATGACCACGTGTAATATCTACATCTGCCACAGCAACAAAATACCAGTATGATTTGTCTAATACTTTGCAGTGTTGTCTGGCTGTTTGTTATAGTATTGCAATTGTGCCAGGAAATCAATATTTTCACACATAAAGAGGAGCAGCATGGCTCCAATTGACCAGGAGTAATCTGTATTGTTATCAGTATAGCAAAATACTCGTTGATTTGAAGAAAGCTTTGCCGTGGTGGTTTAATGTGTATTGTGGGAACAAAAAAGGCACATGCGACTTTACGTGGTGGGAGACTGTTTTGACCACAAAATCCATGCTTGTACTCACAGAAAGGTGCAAAATTACCCCATAATTATGACTACGAATAACATGTCAATAGCATGTCTAAAGGTGACAGGAAAACACAAATTATATGACTAAAGGCCCGTTTACACGAACAACTAGTTGGCGGACTAGTTGGCCTACTCGGTGTTGCCCAACTAATCCGACAACTTTTATGTGTGCGTTTACACGTATGACATGTCTCGATACAGGGAACAACTGAGACCTTGACCTCGACTGCGACTACTTACGATTTTGACATAAAATAAATCGACAAGAGAGTTCCGTGGCTTTGTTGTTTACTAAACAATTTTGTGTGTGGAAACATATTATTTGTGTATGCGTGTTAACAAGCTATTTTATCAATAACGATGCATTTTCTTTTAAGTGAAAGCTTTGGGTAATTTCCCTCGCCCAATGATGCTGCGTTTTCTCGCTACTGGTATACTAGGCATTTCAATAAAAATGTCATGATAGAACAGTAGCAACTGACTTATATTAAAGATGACAGCTAAATGAACTAATGTCTAAAACTTTACATTATTAATCTTCTTGTTCTTCCCCTTGCTCCCTTGCGGGGTGGGGTCCACGTCACTTGGTAGCTTTTTCTACAGTCATTTGCAAAAGTTTAAGACCAGGCACGATTTTTTGAAGAAATTTGACAAAACTATGATTTTTTGGCCTTCACATAACATTATATCAGTTTATTTCACCAAATAAACGTAGTACAACATAATATGAAACTTTATGTCGTCCAAAAGTGTCAGTGTCTCTACTTTTCAGTATTTAGTGTGGCCTCCTTTGCTGTCAATGACCGCCTGGATGCGATATGGCATGCTAGAAACCAGAGATTCGCAGTACTCCTGAGTGATTTTGGTGACCCAAACGTCCTTGATAGCTTGTTTCAAGTTTTGAGCGCTTGATGGTTGTTTGTCTGCCACCTTATCCTTCATTATAGTCCACAGGTTCTCAATGGGATTTAGAACTGGGCTGTTCCCAGGCCATTCCAGCACGGAGATTTTGTTCTTCTTGAGGAAATCAGTGGCTACCTTGGATCGGTGACAAGGAGCGCCATCTTGCATGGAAATCGTACATTTGTGGATGTCCATATGCAGTTTCAGCTTCTCCTTCAGCAACCCCACATACCTAGATCCATTCATAGTGGTGTTAGGTGGAATAAAATACAGACCAGAAGGGACAAAACATGACATGGCACCCCAAATCATCTGACTTGGCGGGTGTTTCATTGTGGCTGCTGTATATTTCTCATCAAATCGCTTACCTACTAGCCGCCTAACGTGCCTCTTGCGAGGTATAAACTGTTGCAAGGTCGATTCATCTGAGAACAACACTTTCTTCCATTGCGCGAGAGTCCAGTGGCGATGTCGTCTGGCAAAGTCCAGTCTCTTTTATTCATCACAGGTGTCAGGCGTGGCTTCCGGGCCGGCTTGCGGGACTTGAGCCCAAATTCCTTGCTGAGACGTCTCGAAACAGTACTGAGACTTATTTCCGTACCTTTTAAGCGTAAAGCAGCCCGAATTTTCTTGCATGAGCTCTTTGGCGAGCACACCACGATGCGTCTCATTGCGTGGTCATCCCTGAGCGTAGTTTTCCGTGGACGGCCACTCCTTTTACTGTCACGAAATGTGCCATCAGTATTGAATTTGACGATGGCGTTGTGCACGGCTGTCTTGGAATAACGTAATTTAGCACTAATGTCTCTTTCCGTATATCCTTCTGCTTGTAGAGTCACTATTTGTGCCCTTAGAACCTCTGTCAAAGACGATTTTTTGCCCATTTCAGGGATGAAGACAAAACTGAAAAACACCTAATCGATACTGACAGCAGCAAACAAATGACCTGGAAGTCCTGACTAGGCGTACTGCTTCAAGGCCCAAATAGGATGATGCAATCCAGACATTATCTGATGCAATCTGATGCCATACCATAAAATGCTTAAAAATCGTGCCTGGTCTTAAACTTTTGCAAATGACTGTACCTTTCTTATCACTTCTTTCCACCTCTCTCTCTCTCTTGTCCGCAATGACCATCCATTCAATGGCTGTTCACGCCAGCCCTCCCCAGGTCTCGTTTTATGCTGTCGTTCCAGCTCAGCCTTGGTCTTCCTGTCCTTCGTCTGCCACCCTCTTCTACTTTCCACGCTCTTTTCGGCAGTCTGTCTTCATCCTTTCTATGTACATGTCCCACCCATCTCATTCTGTTACCGGCTACTTTCCTCTTTAGGTGTTTTTTCATTCCAATCTCCACTCTCAACTCCTTCATCTTCCTTCTATCCTCTCGCGTTACTCTACATATTCTTCTGACCCAGTTGTTTTCTGCTACCTGTAGTGTCTCCTCCTATCTCTCTGTCAGTGCCAGTGTTCCCAAACCATATATACAGGCTGCATGGTACAATACAGGCTTCCAACAATTTTCCTTTCAGTTGCTTCTTCAGTTTTCTGTCCCACATAATGCCTTCTACCCTCTTCCACGCTGCTGCTCCTGCTTGCACCCTCCTCTGTATTTCTTTACTACTCCTTCCATCCTCACACACTCACACACTGTATCGCCCATGTATACAAAATTGTTCATTTGTTTAATGGTCTTTCCGTCAACAACTACATGCAGATCTACCTCCTGTTCACCTATCCACATTACTTCAGTCTTCTCCAGATTCATTCGGAGGCCGTGTTTTCTGAAGGTGTTACGCCATTCTTGCAATGCTTTCTGTAGTTCCTCTTTGTTATCAGCCACCACTGCTAGGTCGTTTGCATACAGTATCTTCGTAAGTTCTTCCAGCTCCAATATCTTTCCACTGATCAGGTTCATCACCATAATGACAAATATGGGACTCGATGCACTTCCCTGTCAGAGTCCTACTTCCACTCCAAATTGTTCCGATGTTTCTCCTTCGACTCTCACTACCGCTGTTGTATCCTTTTACATTTCCTCTACCATTCTGACTTCTGCTTCTCCAACAGCCATCCACCTCATAACTGCAAATGTGGGTTCTCTCGGCACGGTGTCAAATGCCTTTTCCAGGTCGATAAAACCGAATGCTACATTCTTTTTAAATTATCTCTTCTTCTCGATCATTTGTCTGATGGCAAACAATCCATCATCTGTTCCTCTCCCTTTCCTAAATCCCAACTGATTCTCCATGATTTTACTCTCCACTATAAGCCTCACCTTAGCATCCAGTAACATTTCCAACAATTTCAGGGCTTGGTTCAATAATGTGATGCCTCTATATCTTCCTGGGTCATGGATGTCCCCTTTCCCCTTCCATATCGGCACAATCGCTCCTCTTCGCCACTCTGCTGGTATCTCTCCTGCTGTGAAGCACACATTAAACAGCCTCGTCAGCCACTTGATTCCAACTAGTCTGTTTGCTTTCACCATTTCCACCGAGAGTTCATCCACTCATACAGTCTTTCCGGTTTTCATCTTCTTTCTGCTTTCTTCACCTCTTCTTCTGTTATTGTCATCACATCCAGCTCTCGCCTTACAATATGAGGTATCCATATAACATATTTTCCCACCGGATTTAGTAGTTTCTTGAAATACTCCTCCCAAACACCCAGCACTTGTTTTGCTTCAGTGATCAGTGTCCCGTCGCTTCTCTTCATTGCTGATGTTCGAATAGTATGTTTGATATCTCTGTGGAAATATAAATTTTATGAGACGATTAATGTGTATTTTGTCGACAGTGAAATGTTTTTGCAATTGGATGGCAGACGTATGTTTTCTGCCCCCCCCCTCCTTAGATGTAATAATTTCAGCCGAGACAGCGGAGAAAAGCTGGAGAAGGTAAATTGACAGCAGCGGCGCGACGTAAAAAATAAAATTTTCAACAGAACTGTGCCCCGTGTTCGGATGTCATGAGTTCACAGCCGAGACACGGAACAGCTGACGTTACAGCGGCGAACAATTTCCAACAGCACCCCTGCGATCAAAGAAGGTACGCCGGTACTCGTGAGAGACTTCACTTCTCACAAGCTAAAGTGGAAAGACGCACAGGAGTTGAAACAACCGACCGATCGTTCGTAGTGTTGTCTCCCAAGGACAAGTGTTACGTCGAAACCGTAAGCACCTGCTACCACAAGACACAACGACATAAGTCGATAAGCCGATCACTACGGATGATCCGCTGAATCAAGACGACACCAATGTGCGGTCCGTTCCTGTCGATCATCAGGAAATGAAAACCGACAGCAGTGTGCGATCACCCGATGATAACGTTACAAAGACTGTCACAACCACAAGTGGCCGTCTGATTTAGTCACCTGCATGGCACAAGGACTATGCCCTCTGATGCAAACATTCGTTCTTAAGACGAAGGGGGACGTTGATAGTTGGCTTAGTTTACCAATACCCAGTTAGTGCTTTGTGACTATCGTTGGACTGAAAGCCGATTCGTGTTTTGTGTACAATCATCTCCCCACTGTATGCGCTGAGCAAACATGTTTTGACAAAACGTGCTTTGGTCTTTATAAGCTTAGAAATAGCTAAAGATTCCACGATAAATAGTTGGTGTTCCTTGAGTACTAAAGGTTTTTATGAAGAATAAACAGTGTTAGTGGAGACCGTACACAAAAATAACACGATTTATTATACATTCTGACATACCTGTAATTTCCTGCATGCACAATAAAATAAAATTTAAATATAGGTTACTGTGTCATAGCTGGTTAACAGCACACTGCATGTACAGTATTGCAAGATTAAAATATAACTGTTTCATAAAGTATTATCAAGCATTTCAACATGAAGCACCAGGTAATCTTTAGAATATTCACAGTATTTTGTAGATGAACCCGACATCTCTTGAGTTCAATGCAGGACTGCCGACAGTTTCTACATTACTCCCTCTGTAGGCAAAGCATGTGATGATTATTCACAATACATTTCAGGCGTAGACCCGCAAAATCAGTCAGCTAAGGAATATTCACAGATCACTGCCTCACAATCCATGCCAATGTAACGCATCAATGTTTGCTTTATCCTGCAGGCGCAGGACAACAATGTTTTAATGTTTCATCAACATGAAATCATATACAAATTAGTTACAGGACACTGTAAGTTCTTCTGTTCACAGTGTCCACAGTTTGCTGTCGCTTTGTATAATATTATATCCATGCAGGTGAAGTGTGCCGATCGTCATAGAATACTGTAGCTTCAGTGTCATACATATGTGCACTTGTCTGTCTTCACTCTCAAGTAGATCGATCCAGGTTGTCTAACCTGAAATCAAGTGTATTATGTTAAAGTACTATGCAAGCAATATATGGAAACCTACTATTACACATTTTGTCAATGCATTATGCATATTACAGCTGCCACGTGATATACATATATCCAGACTGGCGAGGGTACTGCTGGCCGCTATCGACTACTAGAACCAGCAACACAAGAACCGTGGCTACAAGTACGATGCACACGACTAGATCGTGTGAGTTACGAGACTGTGCACGACCTCACAATAAACCATTGATACATGATATCCCCAAGGAACAGCAGTTATCCAATGCAGTATTACACACATACTATTTAAACGTTTACATTGTATTCAACACAGGACAACCGTCTCAATTTGGGACGAAAAAGAACCACTGAGGGCGACAAGCACCCAGGCAGTGACCACCCTCAGTGCCAGCATATAAAGGTCGGTTTGGCGATAATGTTTTCAAAAAGGCTGACTAGTTGAATTAGACATCATAAGATCATTACATTGTAACCACAATATATACAAAATAGTCAGTTAATAGAACGTTGCCGAGTGCTGGAAACAATTAGAACAACTACAACTTACTCACCTGGATCTCGGTAATTTGTTCATATTCTAGACATGACAATAACTGATGATGCAAGCAGTGACTAGATTTAGTAATGGGCAGTGGGTGGTCACTTGGTCACACATATGGGTGGTCACTTGGTTACACATGTGGGTGGTCACCTGGTCACACATGTGGGTGGTCACTTGGTCACACATGTTATGACTCCATTTATTATGACAACATCATTAATCAAAAGTAATTTTGCATTAAAATTTGATGGCCATGGTTGTTTTTAGAAACTTGCCACCTTTGTTCCTGTGTGTAAAAACAAACTTTATCAAAAAGGTAGAACAGAATATATACAGTAATTAGCAGCATTGAACTATGTATTGGTAACTATAGAAAAACACTGAGAAAAAATGTGTATCCCAAGTCAGCAGAAATAACACAAATTTATCGTTTCGTAGAATCTTCAACAAACGATCGAAGGTCTGGTGCCCAGTGACTGTCAAGGTAACCATGCAATATGCGTACATATAGTCATTGATGACAGATTGAACGACAACCAGCCCTTCAGAAGGAAGGTGGAAATCTCTGCCAGTGACCCGCGGCAAATAAAGATACATTCGGCTGCAGTGGACCCGAAATCAGTGGCTCAGCTGGTAGGAATGCACTCGACAAGATTCGACACCAGTTAGGTAAGGACGTGCATATCCGGTAACACAGATGGGCGCAATAAAGTTATAAGACGATCTACCGATTGTTACTGCCATTGTGTGGAGTCATATTAGGGTAATGATTTATTCATACTTACATGTAGTCATAACATGTGTAAGGGATAGTATGTGTAGTGGCTAGAGCTTCGGACCCTCAGTCAAGAGATTCTGGGTTGTTTGGCAAACTGTTTCCATCACGTTGCTCCATTTCACTAAGCTGTACAAAAAAGTGCCAAAACAAAATCAACCCTCACGCACTTATACATAAAAATAGTAATATAAACAAGTATTTTACAGCAGTACCAGCTCAATTCAAGCATTCAGAGTAATCATACAAAAATCAACTACTATTACTATAAGTATCACATCCACATACCCACACACTGTATGCATTGAAGACAGTAGCCGGAGCAGCAACATCAGCATATATTTGTGCATTGAAAATGTGTATTGCAGACGATATGAATGAATTCCTATAGCGTGTGGTTCTAGTGCGTGTATGTTGCTCCTGTCTGTCCGTCTGCTGTCAAATTCAGGTCTGAGTGGGTGGGTATCGTCTGCCAAAATCGTCTGTACTCTGTCCATTATCCGTCTTTCATGTGTGGATATGAAAGTGACCTGTTCCCTCCCTATAATCCCACTTGCTTTCCTGATATATTTCTCTAGCCTGTTCCTGTCCTGATTGCTGATATTGCTACTCCAGCATACTGCATCAAAGTAACGCACACTGTTCACCGTTGAAGTGTAAAACATTTGCAGCAGTTTTTGGCGTACATTAAAAGATCTCAGTTTCCGTAAGAAATACAACCGAGTATGCAGTTTCTTCATAATTGCATCAGTGTTTGGCTTCCATGACAGTTTGCTGTCTAGTACTATGCCCAAATACGTGTACTCGTCCACCTTTTCCACTACTTCTCCTTTGATGACCATGTCTCTATAATTCATTTCTCGTCTGTAATCTGTCTCGTCGTTATCAATAATGAGTCCAGTCAGTCCTGTATCGTCAGCAAATTTGGACATGGGATATGAGTCACTAGAACTTCTGTAGTTAGCTGTGTATAGGGAGAAGAGGAATGGTGCAAGAACTGTCCCTTGGGGGGTCCCTGTGTTCGTGCTCACTGTGTCAGAGGTCACGTTTGGTCCAGTCCTCACATACTGCGGTCTCTTTGTCAAATAGTCCAGTATCCACGAGACAATGGGTGAATTAACTTTCATTCTCATTAGTTTCTCTGCCATTAAATGAGGTTGTATTGTTATAAAGGCACTACTAAAATCAAAGAACATCAAGCGAACATAAACACCAGGTTGTTCTAAATGAGAATAAATGTTGTTTAACAAATACAGAACTGCATCCTCAATACCTCTCTTTCTTCTATATGCAAACTGCCACGGGTCCAGAAAATCAGCAACAACTTCATTGAGTTTGATGAGGATAAGCCTTTCAAAAGCCTTCATAACCACAGAAGTGAGCGGAACTGGACGCAGGTCATTCATTGCTTGAACAGACCGTTTCTTTGTTTGGGTATAATGCATGAAGTTTTCCACTGATGTGGAATCTTGCACTCAGCCAGAGACAGATTGAAAATAACAGTGAAAATGTACCACAGCTGTTCCGCACACTGCTTCGGGATAATTGGTTTCATCCCATCAGACCCTCCCGCTTTATTGACATTAACCCTTTTGAACTGCTTTATCACCTCCTCTTTGGATACCTGAATAGGGTCACCATGATCTCGCCCCAGAGCATGACTGACTAAGCTCTCCTTAAAACTGACCCTCTGTTTACTAAAATCATGCTTATCAAACCTGGCATAAAAATCATTCAGGCCTTTGGGATCCTTCACTGTTCCCTTGCTTTTCCACTCATCACCACCCTACTTCCCCTTGTACCCACTCATAATGTTCATACCGGGATTCCCCTCCCATGCCATCTTCATGTTATTGCCCGTACAACAATCTCCTATCTTCCTCTTATGTTGGTTTGTCTCCTTCCTGATCACATACCTGACCTCCCTCTGTATTTATTTCAAGTCACCCATTCTTTTCTCTTCAAATGCGTTCTTTTTCTTATTCAAAACCTGTTAGATTTCTTTTGTAACCCAGAGTTTGTTATTGGCAAAAACTTTGACAGTTTTCTTAGGGATCACATTGTCCACACAAAAGGAAATGTAATATGTTACACAGTCTGTCACTTCACACAAGCCACTCGACATGTCAACAAACATATCCCAGTCGGTTCATTCCAAACTCCCTTTCAATGTGTCGAGTGACTGGCTGGACCAGTCTAACATAGTTCTGGTGAGGGGGTGGTTCGCGTTGCACTCGGGGTCTGTAACGGAGAAGCAGATTGACCAAACTGTGGTCAGAACGTCCTAGCGGCGGCAACGGAACAGACCGGTGTGCATCTGCAACGTTTGAATAAAACAAGTCTAGAGTTTTGTCTTTTCTTGTGACACAAGTGACGTGCTGGTTAAACTTGGGCAGCACCTTCTTAGAGTTACAGTGGTTAAAGTCCCCCGTGATGATAATGAGCGAGTTCGGAGCGCTGGTTTGTAGGTTATGCACATGCTGGGCAATCGCCTCTGCTGCGTCATTGGCTCTGGCTGACTGACGGTGGCACATACGATGTCGGTGACAGCACGTGCGTAAACTCGCGGGGCAAGTAGTAGGGCCGCATACCAAGGGTCAACATCTCTACACCCGGTGAACAATGCTTGTGCTTGACAGTGACATTGTTTATGTGACACCATTTCTGATTAACAAAAGTACACACACCCTCCGCCTTTCTTTCCTGAGTCCCTTGTTCTGTCTCCCCTGTACATTGAAAATCCCTCAAGTTCAACATGTCCGTCCGGAACAGTATCGCCTAACCAAGTTTCTGTTAAACACATCAAGCTGGCAATTCTAAACTCCTCCCTGTGTTGTACCCATGCGTGTAGTTCCTCCATCTTGTTCTTCAAAGATTGCACATCGCCCTGATTCACTGACGGCAAATACGGTTTAAACTGTCTGCGTTTATTTCTGACCCTCAGCCCTCCTCTCTTACCCCTTCTCCTTATCTTCAACTCTGGTGGCAAGTCAATCATCGGCTTCACTCTGGATGCGGGTGATGTGCGCAAGGCAAGCAGGGTCGCCATGTTGTAATGGCGCGGGGCTTGACTGGCTGAGCCGCCGTCAGAAAACTGTCCACATGTGAAGGAAGCCAGCATCAACAGCACCCGTACACACACCGCTACACTCCTGACACGTTCGGACACTATCCTGCAAAGTCACAGCACTACACCATCCATAAAACACAATCCCATAGGGAAAAAAACAGCACCAGAGCATGGCAGACAGTGTCGCTACTAGCGCAGCGCCACTTGTGGGTATTTGTGTACGAATAGTCTTTACGCAGTAATTACAATGTGGTTGAATGCTTCCCAGAGAAGTCGATGTTCGATTGAAAAGATCTGCCTGGGAGTAAAGTGTAAAGCACTTTGAGCAGTCCTAAGGACTGGATATCATGACGATGTCTATATAAGTATACAAGAATATACCCTTTTTACATGCTTAGTGATATGGTTTAGTACACTATTTAATGATAAGTAATAAGTATTAAAGAAATGTTAAATTGCAGAGAGAAAGAATTTCAACTGGCACACATTCAAAGAAAAGAAAAACTGCTGCACTGTGAAAGCTAAGCGAGGCGATTGAACATGAACCCTGTGTACTGACCATCTGGTGATTGATATGTCTGGCGGAGCCGCAGAACTACACAGCTTGGTATTACTGTCCGTACACCTGACCTTAGGCGTCCATGTCGCCAGCGCACAAACTGCCTGTAGAGGTCAGGACACTGTTGGACTTCCTGCTTGGTTACAGACGAAAAAGTGCAATGTATTTTTGAGAAACGATTTTTTTTATACCAAATTCACCTGCTCTGACATAAGTGCATTTGAGTAGTCAGATTTCCCGGTGTGATTGTAGAAGCTGTTAACAGTAAAATGGTGCATTAAATTTGGTAGCTGATTTTACTAAGCGGAAGGATATTTAGCAGCAATTTGGCTAGTTGACCCTTTAGCCGGATTACTGCCTGCATCCATTCGTAAATATTGACGGGTGCCACACATACAGGCATTTTACGAGAGCTAGACATATTAGATTTTGAGTAAATTCGATCAGCATGTCAATGAGATGATAATAACAGCAGGTGAGAAGTTTAAGAAACTTTGTAGGTCACGTTTTCTTATAATCACACAAAACGTTAACATGGTCGCCAATGGGAAAACTAATAGTGTGCTGAGCCCCGTAGGCGTCATGACGCCGTGTGTTGTTATCGTTGTTTGCTTAAATAGCAAACATGTCTGCTCTACAGATTTGCAATGTCCAGTACTCCTGGGTCCAGGATCAGCAAGTCGACCTCCTACATACAGAATAATGTATATAATTATATATTGTATTATTTGTGGTTTGTGTGGTGCTTCACAACTAATGTGTTTATATACTGATTTGTTTTAAGATATTTGTTTGGCTCTGAATGGCCCTTCTGAATGTTATGCCATGAGAGCTGCCACCTAGTGAATATGCATGTGATTAAAAGGCATTAAACTACGAAACAAGTTTAACGTCGGTTTATTTTTGGTGTGACATGTTTTAATATACGTTTAATGTTGAATAGTTGTTATAGTATAGAATTATCTGATAAAAGTGTATCCTTATTGAATTTGTTATTTCATAGTTGGCCTGAGAGCCAATCATCGTCTCTACCCGAATCTGGGGTAAAGCCCCCTACCGGTAACAATGGCTGGAGCTTAATAATCCAGGGGCCGGTTTCATGAAGCGGCGTAACTTTACGCACAACTAGACGTTATACGGGTCGTAGTTAAGTGCAACTAGCTGGTGTGACTTACGACCGGTTTCATGAGAACAATTTAACATTCGCATAACTACGTCGACGTAGAATTGACCTAGTTACGTTGCGGTGGGGAATCCCTGTGTCCGCAGTAAAAAGTAAGCACGCAGGAAATATTAATGAGCCATAAAAGTTCGTATGTTGTAATTTCGAACGAATGTATATTTTATTGCTAAGTGGGGCTTTGCATAGAAAATGTATATGTAGTTGTACAGAGTGAAATTAGCACGAATACTGCCACATTTGAATAAACTATGAAAGACGCGAATCACAGCGTCTGACGTCTCGCTTGCCTTTGGCTTTGCTAACCCTACACTTACGAAGTTACGGCGCTGGGAAGATGTCGAAAGTACCGGTAGCATTAGAGTCGGCAGTAAATAGACAGCGTAAAGCTAATTTTTTTCAGACGGAGGGGTGACAGTGCTATTGGAGGTATACCAGCAGCACTGTCATTTGCTTCAGAGCAGATTTCCCAGTCAAGTTACTCAAAAATAGAAAACTTGAGTGGATAGAAATTGCCACGGCCGTGTCGGCTTGTGGCATGTCTACAAGGAGACCGAGAGATGTCCAGAAGAAATGGATGAACATAAAACGGGTAGAACTTCAGGCAAACGCCGCATCGAATGCGAAGCGGCCAAAGTCAAAGACAGGAGGAAGCCCGCCACTTCATCGGCCATGGTTTGTGGTTTGTCACATATGGTACTGAACACGTATTGATCAAGCCGTCCACCTACGATATTTGCCACACAGTGCACGATTCGGCACACTGTTGGTTTGGTTATTCCGAATGTATCGGCGACATTAATTTGAAAGCCCCCACTAGCACAAATTCGCAACGTCACCGTAAGTTGTATCGAGGGCGGCAGTCCTCCTTTCCACCAAACTCGACGGTCAGCCACAATAATATATAATTTCTTTTAAACCTATAATGCTCAACTTGTTCATCGTCGTTTAACGAATCAAGAGGGTTATTCCTATCTCTGAACACTCTTTCTCGTCTAATGTGTCTTCTTTGCAGTTCATGCACCAAACACCAAGCTATTGATGATTGTAAATGTATATGTCTCGTGCATGTTTGTATCTTAGAACTTGGGGAGCATCCCGCGAATATTTCAAATAACGTAAGCTTACGCCTGCTATATACCAAGCGCAAAGTTACGACTAACTAGCAACGGATAATCGCTCTTAGGATACTCATGAAACCCAAATAACGTAACTTTACGACGTTCTAAACTTACGATGTCGTAGCGGTCGCTACGACGTCGTAAAAACGCTCATGAAACCGGCTCCTCGCCGTTGTGACGGGGCAATCCTGCCACCTCACGGCGGCTGAATAATCGAGGCTAAACAAGGCTTGCGAAATATTAACACGGATAAATAATAACGATAATACTAACGTATACTCAATTATCCGACGAACTGTCGACGATAGTGAATCACAATGCAGACGCAATGAATGAAATTCAATTTCGTTATCGGAAACTCGGATACGGGAAACAGAAAACTTAATTGTGTAGATACGTCTGCTCACTTGAGAACCAAATAAGATCCTTGTGCGCTGCAATTGTTCCGCGCACAAGTTACGCGGTCTTTCTGCGCTACGCTGATTGGCTGGGAGTTTCCCTTGTATTATTATGCAGTTGTCACGCAACAGCTGCGGCTGTTGGAGTAATCTACATATCGGACCCTGACCCACCCTCGCGCGCCAGGGGTCGCTGCTGCTGATTACGTCAGTACCAGCCAGCAGTACCCCCTGGCTGATCGCTTTGCCAAACTCTGAATCTAAGCTCAGCCTATGAAATCGCTCACTAGATCAGTGGATCTCGGCAAGTCAGGTGGTCATAATAAAACAAATTTCAACCAACCGTGGCTCTTGTTACATGCAATGTTTAGGAAGTAGAAGCAATTATTCGAATACACAATACCACTCAGCTGCTCGTGCTAATGGGCGAATGGGTGATTATATATTGGGATTCCCAGAAGTCGTTTATCCGTCTTCAAATTGGGGCGGGTATTTGCGCTGTTCTCAAGGGTGATGCAGTCGCGACTGGCGAAGTCAATTACTAGTTTGACTCAGCTAACTTCCGCACTTCGCGTAGTGGATCAGCCAGGGCTAGTTTTGCATGGCAAACAGCCCTGGCTTGCAACAATGTCCTGACCTGGTTAAAGCTAGTCCACCTCACCCACAAAGGGTGGCTAATATCATTCGTGCTGCCACCTCACGTAAAGATCGGTATGAAATCTAATTTCAAACCTAAATATATATATATATAATTACATATATATTATAATAATTATTCATTAAAATGATAATCTATGAGTCCTCATACGCTTAAAACTGCAAAAACCGGCTGAATATAATATGTTTTACTTCAACGTGATCAAAATTGTTTGGCAAGGGTAGTTTCCTAGTTTTTATATTTTATCTGGAATATTCGTAAATAAACAGGTAGCTTGCAGGATAATAATAACAACGATAAACTAGGCCCAGTACTTTGCTACCCTGTCTCCCATGTAATCAGAAGCCAGGGAAGGCAATAAAACATATCCGTCTGTCGTCGATACACGATTAGTGACGACCCAATACTATATCATAAATGCCACTAAAACACACGTACGCATGCACGCACGCACACACGCACGCACACACACACACACACACACATGTCCTCTATTAACGTATCCTGTTATGAAATATGTTACATGTACATACAGTTATGGTGCGGACAGGGAGAACTTAATCACACACACCTCATTATGTTTATTATAATTCAATGATATGTTGTTTTTGAGTATTGTCGCGATAGGGCGTACTTCTAGAAGTTAGATCTATATGTATAGTATTATATATTATATTTGAAAGGAGAAAAGCTGAACTGCATGCGTTCACCAAAAAATCCTAAATTACTGAAGTTTTGCTTGTAACACACAACTAGTTTGGTAATCAAAAGCCAAACTAGTGCTTAACCATTCAACACATTGTAATCCTAGTTGTAGGCCAGCTAGGCAGACGCCTGAAACAATATATCCAGCCCCAATTTGTTAGGGTAATTATCCCATCCACTACTCCACTCCATTCGTTCCACCAACTTGGGTAATGTCTAGGGAGGGGATAGTCATGCAATAATAGTTTACATGGGCAACATCTCAAGATTTCAGTTATGTTGAAAGTACATTATTATATTTAAACAGACACTATGGATTTCAACATTCACACATTTCGAGACGGTGTACACAATGTCAATGCTCGGCAGTTATAACGGTAAAATTGAGCCTAAAACGAATTAGTATATATATATATATGCTGCCTTGCCTGGCACCATACCGCACCAGCTCGATTGGGCTTTTATTGGGGAGGGGGCGAATTTATTGCACCTCAACATATAAAACAGGTTAGATCTGTAAGCCGCGCTGAACATGATTGGTCACCAACAATTAATATACCCCGCCTATCGATTGTCATTTTGGAACATTTTGTGGATAAAGGGTGTGTAATGAGCGCTACCTAAGACAGTACGCCATCTAGCGAGTAACCAAAAAACATGACATGTGAATGACTCCATCTTGTCTGTCAGATGGGCTCGAATTGAATACATAATTTTGTGGTTCTACTAAGTTGTCTTGTCGTCTTTATATGTCAGAATCACCACATGGTGGCAGCCATTTGTACGGTCAGTCAGTAAATTTGAACGGAAAATAAAATGTCGAAATTTAACCCGCCAGAGTCGATGTCATTCGACGCCCCGTCCAAATGGCCGGAATGGAAAGAGCGGTTTATGCGGTTCAGGATCGCAACGTCACTGCATAAAGACGATCCAGAGGTGCAAGTTGCGTCGCTCATATACGCCATGGGCAGACAAGCCGAGAACATTTTCAAATCGTTCAAGTTTGCGGAGCCGTCAGGGGGCGCCACAGACCCTCGAGATGACATTGTCACAGTGATGTAAAAATTCGACGAATATTTTGTGCCAAGGAGAAACACAATACATGAGCGTGCAATTTTCTACCAACGTTCTCAGCAACAGGGTGAGTCAATTGAAGCGTTTGTGCGTTGTTTGCATGACCTCGCGGCTCACTGTCGGTTCGATAAACAAGAAGAAGAGAACGTGCGCGATCGACTCATAAGTGGCATGCTCGACAAAGAAATGTCGCAGAAACTTCAGTTGGAGCAAGACGATCTGACGTTGGAGAAAGCAGTCGACAGCGCGAGACACAGTGAGTTAGTCAAAAGTCAGAACACTGTGCCGATATCAAACGTGAACTTTGTATAAAAAAGCGTAAACAGCAAGCTAGTCGTCATCAGCGCCACAGTCAGAGAGGCGTGAGAGAGGAAGTCGTCGCGAAAACGCCATGTGGCCAATGTGGCTATGTGCATCGCTCGCCGGGCCCCGACGCATGTCCTGCTAAGGGGAAGACGTGCAATTGGTGTCGCAAGACAGGTCACTTCGAGAAGATGTGTCGCGCCAAGTTGTCATCCATTCGCGAGGTGAAAGTGCAGCCGGACGAGGAGTACTTCTGCGGGTCGGTCAGTTGCGATGACAGCAGTCCAGCGTGGAAGGTTGACCTCGACCTCAAAGATCGTCCTGTGACCTTTAAAATCGACACGGGTGCCGACGTTACGGTGATGTCGCACGCGAGCTACGTCATGCTGAGGCCGCGACCGCCTCTCAAGGCGATCAGTGCAAACCTCAACAGTCCAGGTGGTCCATTGGACTGTCGCGGGCAGTTCATCGCCAGCACAGAGGTCAAAGGCACCACCTATCACTTTCGTGTCATCGTTGTCGCAAATGACGTGGAGAACCTGTTGCGTCGTGGGGTTGCTTCGCGAATGAGTCTCGTCAGAAAACTAGACGCTATTACAGACGGCGTCGGTTGTCTGAAAACAGAGCCGGTGAGGATCATCCTGAAGGAAGACGCGCAGCCATCAGCCCTCACAGTCGCCCGCAGAGTGCCTATCCCAATTCTCCCCAAGGTCAAGGAGGAATTGGACCGTCTGGTATCTGCAGGGGTTATTGAGGCAATCACAAAGCCAACGCCATGGTGTGCTCCCATGGTGCCTGTTGTAAAAAAGTCGGGGAAGGTCCGACTGTGCGTCGATTTGAAAAAGCTCAACCAGCATGTGCGCAGGGAGAGGTACATCCTACCCACCCTGGAGGACGTGACGTCGCGTTTGTCGGGCGCTCCTGTGTTCTCGTCATTGGACGCCGAGAGCGGTTTCTACCAAATCCCTCTTGAGTCGTCAAGCCAAGAGCTGACGACGTTCATAACGCCCTTCGGTCGTTACTGCTACAAGCGACTGCCCTTCGGGATTACCTCTGCCCCGGAGATCTTCATGAGGAAGATGGTCGAAATCCTCGCGGGGCTCGAGGGCACAATAGCATACATGACGACATTCTAGTGTATGGGAAAGACGAGGCCGAGCACGAGACGCCCCTCGCGGAAGTCCTTAAAGTGCTTCGGGCAGCAGGCCTAAAGCTAAACTAGGATAAGTGTCACTATGGTCAAAAGGAAATTACGTTCCTTGGTCATAAGTTTACGCCAGACGGCGTCGTAGCAGACCACGAAAAGGTCGAGGCCATAACGAAATTGCCTCGTCCGACGTCTGTGCCACTTCTGAGGCAGATTCTCGGTATGGTCCGTTACTTGGGTGCGTACTAACTGGACTTGCATGTCGTCACTCGTCCGTTGAATGATCTGCTCAAAGGAGATGCGGTCTGGGCATGGGGTCCCGACAAGGAGAATGCGTTCAATAAGCTGAAGCTGGTGTCGTCAACGCCAGTGCTCGCCTATTACGACGTAACGAAGCCGACCGTAGTGAGCGCAGACGCCAGTTCGTACGGTCTCGGGGGAGTGATCATGCAGGAAGGAAAGCCGGTCGCATTCTGCTCCAGATCCCTCACTCCGGCTGAGCAGAGATACGCCCAGATCGAAAATGAGTGTTTGGCGGGGGTGTGGGCATGCGAGAAATTTGATCGGTTCTTGTGCGGTCTGGGTCAATTCAAATTACTCACAGACTACAAACCGCTTGTACCCCTCATCAACAATAAAGATCTTGACAACACGCCACTCAGATGTCAACGACTTCTCATGCGACTGATGCGATATAACGCTAAGGCGGAGTATTCGCCTGGGAAGAGTCTTGTCATATCAGACGCACTCTCGCGGAGTCCGCTCGCTCCGCAGATGCATCGTTCTTCAACGGAGGACGACGTGAAGGTTCACGTTGACCTCGTTGTGTCGAACCTTCCGGTGTCACCCGGGAGGAGAAGCGAGCTGCAGTCGTCTACGAGTGAAGACTCAACGCTTCAAGCCGCCATTCACTACACCATAGCAGGGTGGCCCCGCTATGAACAGGACGAGCTGACATGCTAGATAGGATCCATAGAGGTCATCAGGGCGTTACGAAATGTCTTGAGCGAGTCAGGATGTCGGTTTGGTGGCCGGAGATCACGCGAGACGTCAAACGCGTAGTGGGAACCTGTGAGCATTGCCAGACGTACAGGCCTAGTCAGCAGAAAGAGCCGTTGATGACGACACCACTTCCCTCGCGACCTTTCGGGAAGGTGGCGATCGACCTGTGTCTCCACCAAGGTCAGAACTACCTCGTCATGGTAGATTACTACACAAGGTGGATTGAGGTACTTCACGTGCGGAGTACCACAACAGCGGCCTGCTTAGCGAAGATGAAGGACGTCTTTGCGCGGTTCGGACTTCCTGACGAAATTGTGTCGGACAACGGTCCGCAATTTGTGTCGTCCGAGTTTAAGTCGTTCACGGAAGAACACGCCATCACTCACACGACGTCGAGTCCGTTTCTCCCGAATAGCAACGGGGAGGCGGAACGGGCTGTAAAGTCGGCCAAGGGCATCCTTCGGCAAAGTGAGCCGTGGATGGCTTTGTTAATCTACCGTGACACGGTCATGGCCGCCACTCGTCATAGCCCTAACCAACTCCTGATTGGCAGACATGTCAAAACGAACCTGCCAACGCCACCGTCAGTCTTTCAGCCGTGTCGATCCAGCGACGAGGAAGTTCGCGAACACGACGAGCGTGCGAAACGCTCGTACGCGCACCACTACAATCGTCGACACGGTGTGCGCTCGTTACCGTCCTTGTCGCCAGGTGACGAGGTGAGGGTGAAAACTCCTCAACAGGCCGACTGGGCGGAGAAAGGCGTGGTGACGACTCCCGCCGACACGCCTCGGTCGTTCATGGTTGAGACGTCATCAGGTGCTGTGTACCGTCGCAACCTAGGCCACCTGCAGGCCACGGGTGAGGGTGATCCGCCAAACCAGCCGATCCCACCTGTGCCCGTCGACGTGCCACTTGAGCCGGGTGTTGTGTCCAACCCGCCTGAGCTGCCGTCGAGTTCCACTCCGGTACCTCAGAGCCCAGGTTTGCGCAGATCCGCGAGACGCGGGCGTGGCCAAAAGCCTGATCGCTTGATCGAAATGTGTTAGTTAGTGTGGTCATAATAATACCACCAGCGGTTGGCAATGTTGTGCCTGAGACAGGCCGTTTACTTTAATCTGTCGTAATTGCTTAATTGCAAAAGGGGAGATGTAATGAGCGCTACCTAAGACAGTACGCCATCTAGCGAGTAACCAAAAAAACATGACATGTGAATGACTCCATCTTGTCTGTCAGATGGGCTCGAATTGAATACATAATTTTGTGGTTCTACTAAGTTGTCTTGTCGTCTTTATATGTCAGAATCACCACAGGGTGGATACACTTAAGAATGGTGACGTGTACATGGAAATAATATTTTGGACAAATTTACATAAATCTAGTTGTTTACATTTTTCACGTCGGATAAAAAGTACCAATTTGCCGTTTTTTGAAGAAGAAAAAAAATTTGATCAGTTTATTTGTGGTAATCATAGTTATTGGGTTGTTGAAGCCAGTAAGGCACCTCTTTCTAATGAACCTTTAGTTATCATTCGGTAGGGTTTAAAACCAATACATGGGTGAGTTTTTTTAACATTGTACCAATTGCAAAAAACCGGACGAGATTGCATTCCATGGTACATAGTTTGAAACCAATCCATGGCGGATGTAATGTTGACATTCCCATTGTCTCGCTGAAGTTTTGAAGTTTGTGGACATATATAATACTTCATATCAATACAATTATATTTTTTTGATTTTTTAACATTACATATACTTAAAAACGTGTGTTCTTTTTGGTATAAAGTTCAGTGAATGTGTCATAATAAATATAATACTTGTTGGGATTACAAAAAGTCCAGTATTCTTTTTTATATATTCCCATAATCTACTCTTCTTCGAAAGTTGAATATATTCTTTCAGATATTTGTTAATCTTTTGGATATGTGACATTTTGCCCCTTTTGCGGAACGTCTGTGACTACGCGTATTTCCCATTGTTAAAAACAATACAAAATTATGTCGTATCTGTATTACACAAGTCCTAAAATGTAGAACAACCATGTTTTAGTCAATTTCACACACAAATCTTAATGCAGTTTTATGTTAATTCTTATAAGAGCTTGCGAAGTGTCCCAAAAACGCCGTCACGGACGTTCCGCCATGTCACGACCCGCCGCTGCCACTGTATCAACCTCACGACCCGCCGCTGATGCTGTATCAACATCACGACCCGCCACTACTGCTGCTGTATCAACATCATGACCCGCCGCTGATGCTGTATCAACCCCACGACCCGCCCCATTGCTGCTGTATCAACCTCACGATCCGCCGATGCTGCTGTGTCAACCCCACAACCTGCTGCTGGTGACGTGTCAACCGCTCTACCACAACCAACATCAACCACGGGTAACACCACTCCTCCACCACTGTGGACCGTGGTTGTCGCAAGAAATGTAAAAAAACGTCCAAGTCGGCCTCCTCCAACACGTCCAAGCCGTCCTCGTCTACATTTAAACCACATACCATGACTGCAGGCAATTCTACCAAGTGTGGACTCAAATGCCCTCCTGTTCGACTCAAATCTGCTGAATATTTCTTAACAGGATTTCACGCAGATACAATTTGTGCCGAAATGTCTACTTATGTGACAACTACTTTGAACATGAAATGCTCATGTGAACGCTTACCAACTAAACATGACTCATATTCATCCATCAAACTCTGTGTGGACATTGCTAAACCGAACTTACTCTATGATGCCAAACTCTGGCCTGCTGGAACAAAGATTGGACGGTACTCTCCGCCTAGGAAGCACATAACAACAGATTCGACTCATCTGTAAACTGTCAACTCCGTATTGCTTCATTTAATGCCAAAAGCATACAGAACAGTGCTTACGACATGCTTAACATGTTGAAATCCTGTGATATTCTTGCAGTGCAAGAACATTGGTTCTCCTAACAGCGCCTTTCCTACCTCAATTCTGTTCACCCTGATTTCAGTGCAAGAGGTATTAGTTCTATTGATTTGTTTATGGTTTGAGTGGACGCCTTCATTGCGGGCTTTGCTTTTTATGGAGACGTTCACTCGACCCATTTATTGAACCTATAATTTACGACGATGAGAAAAGACTCCTTGGTCTGAAAATCATCATGTCTCATACCACTATTCTGATTCTTAACGTATACTTACCGTATCAGAGTGATGACAATTCCAATGAATATCAGGCTCATTTAGGCAAGATACAGGCTATAAGCGATTCATTTGAATCAGCTAACATATTCATCATTGGGGATTTTAATGCGGAAATTAACAAGCCCAGTCTGTTGTCTCCACTTCTCAGTGCTTTTATTAACGTCACCTTATTCCAAGTGACATTAAGTGTCTCCCTTCCGATGCTTTTACTTATGTCAGTGATGCTCATGGCTCAAGGAGCTGGCTGGACCATGTGCTCAGCACTCACTCCAGTCACTCTTCAATCTCTGATATAGTAGTTAATTATGATTGTGTCTCTTCGGACCACCTACCCTTATGCTTTACCATATCTGTCAAATTATTACCTACTTCTGAAGCATCCACTCAGAAACAAATTCGACAGCCTTGTCCTATGTGGGGGAGCTGCCACTCACCAAGACCTTCACAACTATTTCACTCAAACCAGTGTGCTTTTATCTGTCATTGATGTACCTCATGATGTTTTATGCTGTACCGACCCGAATTGAAATGATGAAGCCCATCAGATACTGCTGTCCAAATTTTATGAAGACAGTATTAATTCACTCAGGGATGCCTCTGAAGTAATACCTACTAAGACGCATAACATGTCTTCAAAGCACGCTGTTCTTGGTTGGAATGATATGATCAAAGTCATAATGCCGTCCCATTATAATTCCGACGCACTAATTACAGGGACAATCATTCGACGAGACACCTCGTAGCTCCCGGTTATTCAGCCCGTTGGCCTGTATACTTTGGTGTTTAATAAAGCCTACGTTTACCCATACACGTTACATTACACAGTGTTTCCCCTGGGTATGTATTGTTGTTATTGTTGTACAAGTTGTTATGATAAATTGTACAACTCCTCTTTCATACATCGATATTCTAGTGATATTATGAGATTATACACGTTACTTTATGTAGCTGGATACGATATATGTTTGCTATGTATGTTTATTGGTGTAGATTATCTCCCGTTGGTTGCATTCGATATAATTATTCTGAAAAAGAGCCCAAGCTCGGTGAAACCTAATCGACTTGCAGGCCCATTCGCATTGATTGTTTTGAATAAAATTGGATTCATGTGGAACCGTAAGATAACTGCTTGTTCCTCTATAATAACTAGTGTTTGTATTACATCGGAACGTTGCACAATAACTCATTCTGACGCTCGTTTCGATCCAAAAGCTATCCTTGTAAACATGCTCTGAATGCATTAAAAGAGTCGGCCTGATGCGAGTGCGAGTCATACGTGACGTCACGATACCACGTGATCGCCTAGCTCATTAAATTTTTATTTTCCGCCGGAATCGCTACACAGGCGGGTTTAAAATAGAATTTTTGCTACAAATGTATTTTTCTGTTTTTTTAATATTATCAAATGTTACAATGTTAAACTTTGTGTACACATGGAAAACGGATTTTAGCTAATGCCTTGTTTTTATTTCGTTTAAAGTTGAACGCACATTTTATATATATCTTATTAACCATCTATTTTTATTTCATGTGTATATCTTTGTATTTTAGTTATTTATTATTTTATTTACTTGTATTGTATGTACATATGGACTTTTGTCTGAAATAAAAACATTATTATTATATTGTTACATGTCCGCAAATCGCAACGCCGGCTCATATAAAGCATTATATGGCAAAGTGCGGGTGAGGAACCCGCATCCAGTCAGTGAAAAACTAAACTTTATTCAACTGGCCATCAACCGAGGACATTGACGACACTGCCGTCGATGACATCTTCATGCCTTGGATTGCTATACCGTGCGTGACTGGAGGACGCAGCCGCGCCCAGTGCATACTGCATGAAGGTCTACGGGATGAGATCAGTGCGGCCCACAACCAGTTTTTGGATTTGAGTTTGCACGCAGGGATTGACAGACTGACAACATCTATAAATGCAGAACGTCCGTGATGGCAAACTTTCTTCGTTAAATGCGTATACACCTTTACCTTGGATTTATATTTTTGTTGTGTGCGTATTATTGTTGCGCAAGAAGGTCGTTTTTCTACATGGTGGAACCAATGCAGGTTGCTAGGCAACGTTAACCAGTTCAATAAAATTGGAAGTCGTCATAGTTTTCTTCCATTTTGTTTTAGAATCTAATGGTTAACGCATACACATGAATGTAATGTAGCCTATACAAATTGTAATTATCTGCATGTAGTTTTTTTGGGTAGCAAACGCATTCGTATCATTATATATAAAAAACAGTTATGCTATATTAGGCTATGTGACTGACGGAATAATTATGTTTACTGCGTGTTGTTAGAAAAAGATCATAAATCGGAACGTCCATGACGGTTGTGTATTTTTCTACGTTAAACGCACAAATAATCTTGTAAATATGGGAGTAATATTATAATACGTCGTCGTATCCATACAGGTACTTGCTTGGTAATTATCTGTTAGAAATTGTCTTGACAAATATTTAATAATTTTAATTTTGGGTATTTATACATTTATTGATGGGTGTCTTGACGCTCTCGGTCACACATTAACTAAGCTTAATCCTTTATAATAGTCAAATATAATATTCTTAAGCCAGGGCATGTACTTTTATGCAAAGCAAATATGTGTGTATGATGACATGGGGCGTATATAATGTGACATACCAACCCATGAGTCGCATTCACAAACAACGTAACGTCCGTGACGAAAATATGGTAGTTGGATACATGGTCGATACAACAGACATATTTGCTTCAGCATGATCAAACTTGAATATATTATAAGTAGGCATGTTAAGTAATTAGGAAAACATATTGCTTATTTTATACTTTTTAAATGTATTGATAGCTGTAAATGAAATGTTGAATGCCAAAATGTTCTTGATTCATGGCCATGAATCAACTTCATAGACTAAATCCAACCAGAATTAAAGATAAATAATAAATGACAATGCTCTCGTGTACAATATATACATGCAACACGTGTTCCACGCAACCCAGGTAAGAAAATATTATAATGTGGAAACAAATTAATCAGTAAAACGTTCGATGTGATAAAGTCAAATAGTCACGGACGTTCTGGTTGCTTTCGGGTATCATCTTTTAAACTCGTGTAACTCTCTAAGACATGATCCGATTTGCGAACGGCTTGAAGTCATGTACGCTACAATATATATATTCAAGAATGGGACACTATGAAATATAACGCACAAGCAGTTTGATTTTAAGGACCAATTGTTTGGCAATTGGTACAATGTTAAAAAACTCACCCATATACAGATTAGTCTGGTAACAGAACGTTGTGGAGCGCTGTAAAGAACTAAAATTAGAACACCGTGAACACTTTCGATATCGTATGACGGTTGTTTTGCGACAAAATTGGGCCCACAACGATCTAAACAAAGTTTGCGGAACCCTGTCCTAGCTATTACTTTTGATGTAAATAGTTTTGCACGTGAGGTTTTTCTCTAACATTATTGTAATATACAAAATCATTCATAATATTATATCACGGCTATTCTCAATTAAGTTATTGTCTCACAAAAAACGCTGTGGTTTATCCACAACAGTTATTTTAACGTGTGCATTTACGAGCTGGACACTGCTAGAATACTGCGTGCCACGGTCACTGGGCGTAATTTTCTGCAGCCGACACTAATGCACAAATCGAAATTAAATCAATTAACTAATTACCCTAAACTATCACGTGCTATGGCAATGAATGGGTGCAGTCACGAGACCAGAACGGAAAACGGTTGTAAACGACACAGGTCGACGCAAACAGTAACTGTTGTAAAAGTGCCAGAGTGCCCGTGCTCCTCTCAACCAGGGCTATGGAACGCCTTATACGAACGTGAGTAGTGCAGTGGAGGCTGTCATTTAATTATAATGTCCATGATTTAATCATAAAGACGATATTGCGCGCGTTCTTAGTGGTTAAATAAATGCTTGCGAATATAATTATAGTCTCGGTAATTGGCAGTACCCCAATTAAAATATATAATTTGATCACTTAGGTATCTATATTAATAAAGCATTTGAAACTTTATTTTTCTGCATATTTATTAAGTATGTTTATGTGTGTTTAAGATATATTATTAGTCATTAACACACTGTAATAAATGTCGGTACATATTGCATAATTATTTAAATGGTTACACAATTTTATATATATTACATTACGATTTTTTTTCACAAAACGTTATAAATTATTATACGTTTATTGTCAAAACGATATAATTATCTAGGTTTCTTGGATATTAACCTTGGTTTATGAGAATGTGGTCTGTGTGTTCAATGCACGTAACCACATTCAATGTATGTGGCGTAACAAATCAAACGTATTGCTTATAATGAAAAGAATAACAATTTTGACAAAACAATACGGTTTTACAATAAAGGGTGGAAACTGAGACACGAACAAAATTGTACATAATCTTGACTAATAAATTATTCGACTATATCTAATTAGCCCATATGTCGATTATTGCTGATCTGGTGAACTGTTGATCTCCACGCCCATCACAAATCAGGACAGCATGACACAATGGATGTACGCCGCCAAATTAACTAGATTCTGATGTCACGGTGGGTGTTTGGTGTGGTGTTGAATACAAAAATGTCAATATATCAACGAGAAGTGACTGGCATGAGCTCACAACAGATCTGGTATCACTGATGACCAGCTGGACATCACTAGAAATCACCAAACCAGATTATTTTAAAGATATTGTTTAGGTTCTGGATCAATCTGATGCTATGTACAAACAGATGTGGACATTTCTTTATTTCTACTGATTTGTAGAATACAGTGAACTTGATTCTTTCGCTGAAGGAACTAAAAAGTGCAATTACACAAAGCATCGTTGAATATATTTATTTTTTAAATTATTTTAATTTACATCGTATATTTGTATGCTATGTGCAACGGTAGAAATGTAGCCATGTTGACATTGTATTCATACCGTACAATATCACTTAGTTTCAACGATGTATCTGAATGACCTTTTCCGCATTTACGTCGCTCTACAAATGTACTTATTACTATTACAAAACGAACTGAAGCTAAATTCTTCTAACTAGTTCTGATACTTCATTGGGAATGGACGAAAACTCACTGACACCAAATGTACACCGCATGATATATTATGCGTCTACAGTCAGGAACATGATAGTAAATCATTACAGTTCGCTCGCCCCCTAAGATATATAAACCAAAATAAACTAATGAATTATTATGCGCCTACATAAATAACAATTATGTGTAACGTTATTTACTATTATTGATAGAATAGCCACATTTGTAAACAAAATTGTATTTGAATATTTCAGCCCTAACACCAAATTACTACATATAATCATAATATTTTATACAACTGAGTGAACTGAAGCAACGCAGTGTGGACAAACTTGCCCATGGTTCAACACAGCAGATGACAGGTTTCAAACCAGGGTTTTTTCCATCGAGAAACCACTCTCACCCCCATACAAAATATAACTTCTGAAAAGTTGCTGGATGGTTTCCGGCGTACGTGAACACAACGTAATATCGTTACATATTGGCAGTAAGTTAATAGAATGCCTTTATATGTCGAAAGTACAACGTAATCCATAACGCGTTGATGGGTTTTCACAGGATGGCGTGGACGCAACGTAATGTTTTTTGGCATTACGTTGGTAGAATACGTTTATACAACGTATATAAAACGTAATTCTCGACACGTTGCTGAATGGCCACTGGCGGACGTAGCAACAGCGCAATATCGTTACGTTGCTGCTACGTATTGGCACACGTTTGTAGAATGCGTGTATAGAACGTGCATACAACGTAATTCATGATGTTATGAAACCACTACCAGTTTCCCCAGTTCCACACTTGAATGAACAGGTGAATCCACGTGAATAGTCGACCCACTAGCACCGTACCAGTGTCCCCAGTTCCACACGTGAATGTACACGTTAATTCACGTGAATACTCGTTCCCCTAGAACCGTACACGTACCAGTGTCCCCAGTTCCACACATGAATGAACACATGAATTCACATGAATACTCGTTCCCCTAGAACCGTACCAATTTCCCCAGTTTCACACGTGAATGAACACGTTAATTCACGTGAATACTCGTTCCGCTAGAACCGTACACGTACCAGTGTCCCCAGTTCCACACGTGAGTGAACACCTGAATTCACATGAATACTCGTTCCCCTAGAATCGTACCAGTTTCCCCAGTTTCACACGTGAATGAACACGTGAATTCACGTGATTACTCGTTCCACAACAACCGTACCGGTTTCCCCAGTTCCACACATGATTGAACACGTTAATACACGTGATCACTCGTTCCGGGCCCCTAAAACCGTACCAGTTTCCCTAGTTACACACGTGAATGAACACGTTATTCACGTGATTACTCGTTCCCCGGGAACCATACCAGTTTCCCCAGTTTCACACTTGAATGAACCCGTGAATTCACGTGATTGCTCGTTACCCTGGAACCGTACCAGTTTCCCCAGTTTCACACGTGAATCAACCCGTGACTTCACGTGAAGACATATACCGGTGGAGCCATACCAGTTCCGAACCTGTACGACACGTGTCAAACTGGTTCAAAACTCGTGCAAATAGGCAGAACACGTGTATTCACATGAATACACGTGAATGCACGTACTGGTGGGAGCCGTACCAGTTATGAACCTGTATGACACGTGACAAATTGGTTCAAAACTGATTCCTTGTTTACTGGGAAGATATAAAAATACATTTAAATGTCAATATTATGTGTGTTGCATTAATACCAATCACGTAAAATATGAGAGAGTGGGAACCTATACAGCAATCTACAATGGAAATGATTAATCTCATACATCCACTTAATATACAGTTGATGGACCTGAAAATCGCACAACCATATTCAGATTCAGACTGTTCAATACCAAGTAGCATTTAAAACGTACGAGGAATTATTGGTGTTGTGGCGTCAACATACATGCACGCTTGTCTCCCCTGCCCCCCATCATGCACACGCAAAATATACAATCAGAAACATTATGAAACTATGCTAAAACTAGTATAAATTTAAACCAAGATCAACTGCCAACATATTTTAAGACAGTGGTACATCTATTGACATAAAGTGAACTTGATAACATAATATTAATACCGTCTGAACATTACCTAAAAAGTTAAAAAGTATACATGTAGTTAAATAAATAATAAATAAATGTATAAATAAATTAGCTGACGATATAAAAACTAAGCTGACAATTAAAAAGTATGTACATATATGTAGTCAAGTTAATAAATAATAAATAAATAAATAAATAATAAAAATAAATAAATAATAAATAAATAATTTAGCATGGCGACATATAATCTAAACCGACTGAAAACAGTATCATGGCATCTCGCGGTTCAAGTGACTCACAGCCTGCGGATAAAAACTATTTTTAAATCTAGTGGTCCTTGTCTTAATACTTCTATAGGACATACATAATTACAATTACATTCATGATCATACCACAGAATTATTAGTAATGGCCTATCCAAAATGAGCATCTGTCGTTACCTCTTATAGATTATGCATAGGAATTCCCAAAATAAGTCATTGTCATCATGAAAAATATACATAAAATGCACTAGCTCAACACCAAAAATCTTTGTTGTCACAGGTGCAGCAATATGTTGAGCAAACTTACAAACAAGCAAAACTCTCAAATATAAAATAGAGTATTGGACACTGGAACGTTTACAGTGCAAAATATGTGCATTCGTATGGTTATTTTGGAATTATCACTTCCAACTTTGACCCACTGCTATTACCACAGAAGTAGGATTTAAGGAGGCCAATTTCGTGGTAAGGTTCCCCAACATGTCTATTTTATGGTAGCAAAAGCTGGGAACAATGCAAACAAGTAAGTGATTTTACAAAGTGCTGTGCTTCTGTGAGAATCGACGATATATATATATATATATATGTACATGATTGTACTCGCAGTTGCTGGTCCACATGTAGATGACATTTTTGTTATTTCTTTGAACAATACGTATATGTATCTATATATATTTGATGTTGGTTCATTATTAATGCATTGAATTTTTATTTTTCCAACTAGTACAAACCAATAAGACAACAATATGATGCATCACATATTTTATTACACATTAAATGCACTTACAGTAAACTGTTTTAAAGCAATGTTCAATAGATGCCATACCTTCAAATATTGTGTGTAGGACAACACTATATTAAAAGTGAAACCACAACAACAATGAAGCACATCATAGAAATTTCTCTCAGGAATAAGTGTCTCAGGAGGCAGGCCCGTAGCCAGTTTTTCACAACGGGGGGTCCACATTTTACCAATCCAGACTCCAGGGGACGCCACAAACTAGAAGAACAATGAAGTGGGTGTGAGATTGGTGGACTGTGTGGTTTCGTCTTATATTCTTTCATCTTGTATAAAAACACTACACTAGCATCACCTGCAGGCCCATAACGAGGTCGTTTTTTTTGGGGGGGTTTCAGACAAAAATGGGACTCATATGTGGTCTGTGGAGATTGGTTCCATTTTGTTGCCTGATTAACCCTAATTTACACCCAATTGTATTCATAATAGTATCACATAATTCATGTGACAGTGTATTGTTAATATAACTGAATTTTTGACTTGAAACCCTTCGCCGTGTGTGCAATTGTTTTGAATATGTTCATATTAATATAATAAATGAGGCACCGAGGAGTGTGTGTGTGTCCAAGTTATTTTTCAGAATAAACAGTTAAAGTGTGACATATACAATCCTGTTTTCACTCAGTTAATACATTATATTTATATGATCTGATGTGTAAACGTTCCATAATTTTTCATAAACTTAATTAAGTTAGTAAATTAACAAACCTTTATAAAATATGCCCGGTAAATAGAAGCTAGATTAAAACAATTATTGTCCTTTTGTGGAATTTGAATTAAATTCTAGGTGTCAAACAGTCAAGTACCATATCCTGTACACCACACCGACTCCAGGAAACACAAACTGTATTTTACAACTATACAGAACACAAAATGGACATAATCATTGATAATAAAGGCCCTTCAAACATTCTTGCCTCCTCATAAGCGATAATCTTTCTGAGATCTACAAACATGCAACTAGCAACCACAGTATTTCGGCAACCATACAGCCACACAATTACACGATTTCTCATCAGCACGCGCATTTTTATATAGGTGAAGCTAAACATTATTGTGTATTGGTTAAATACAATTATTAATCGATATTCGCATTCCAGCGCAATAGTTGAAATCATGCTTTGTGGTAAGCCAAATGAGTTTGTCTACCGGGTTTGTAGCTTGTAAGAAATACACTCGCTACACATCTTACGTTGTTGATTGTTGAGAATAGCTTCTTTGACAGTCGGTAGTTACCTTAATCAGCATACTAAAAATAGAAAGCCGCACCTCTCGTTTAATGATAATGAATGTTTAATGAATTATTTTAAATGGCTTAATTTATGTGTTAAATTGTTCAATCATCGTCAGCCCGTTCATTCACAGTATTTTGTCTGCATCTGTAACCTCTGTGTGACTACAATTAGGACACATAATTTTACGTTTGGTGTAAAACTGGCTTCTTGTGTATTTGTTACCCCATGCGTTTACATAACAGGAGGCCCTGGGATAGTGTGATGTCATTCTGCATAACAAATTGGTTGCAATGGTCCTTTGACACATATTCCTCTAATGACTGCCCTTTTCACACATGGCATAATAGATAACGGTTTTCTTTAACATATGTGCAGATCAGACTTTCTTGGCATTCTTTGTAATGCTTGAACACTATCCAGTAGCTTTTCGGAGGGGGTTAACGCTTTTGAGAAACATGGAATACAATTAGTGGTTCACATTTTAAAGATGCAATTTTGAGGGAGGTTCACATCTTGGAGAAAGGTGAGTTCACAAAAAGGGTGGTTCACGTGAACCCCCTGGCTATGGGCCTGGTAGGGTTACAGTTTGATGACCAAATTATATTTGTTATTGTATCCCAATATGGGGTAATATAATGCAAACCTCTCTTTATGGTCACGTCGATAACACAGCGCCCTTTCAATTATGATTTTCCTAGGAGAGTCTGAAACTATTTATGTGGCCAGACTGCAATTACTGGGCACACAAAGACTATTCCTACACTAAAAGTGTAGGTAATAGTAGTAAAACAAATAGTTGCAATACATAAAGCATTTAGAAATAATGTGTAAAACATATAGTTACAATATTTTAAAATGTGAAATAAAACATTAATGTAAATGGCAAATAATAAAGGAGAACAATTCCCCTTGATGCACAACATATCACAGAATGAAGTATCACATGGACTGACCCAGTTTTACACATGAGCTGATACTTTCATTCATCCTTCAACACATTACCAGGTAGTCTGCACCAAAGTGGTAGGAACAATGGACTCCTACCATAACTGTAAGGATGCCTAATATAATGAACATCCCATTAGTTAAGAGGAACCACTGTGAAACACCCATTCTGGCATGAACTATATTGTACAATCATTGACACAAGGAACATCCCAATAGAAACACACTATCCACATAGACTGGCATAGAAGCACACACCGTTTTTCATTAGGGAAATATGTATAAAAATATATTTTTCTTGAATGAATGTATGCTAAACATAACTGATGGCAATACAGTTGCTGGCGCCACCTTGCAGGTGCTTGATAGGTCATTCATAGTGTGCGTATGTGCCTTTAGCTGCAACATGTTGCATTCTTGTTGTGTCGATGTTGCATCAGTCAGTTTGGCAGATGTGGTGACTATGTGTTTGAAAAGTGTTGCTTGGTACCACTTTTGAGAAACAAATAATCGTGGACCTAAGTGTTAGCACATGATCTAAGCGTCTACTGGGAACTATACGGTACACCTATTCAATTTTCAACTTAACCACCAATACATACTAATTGATATAGCCATGCAAACAACGATTAATATTCAATTTTCATGTTATTTCAATAAACATATAACAGTTGTAATTGTTTAATTCTAATTTATTACTGTTGTAAAAGTAATTGTAATTTAACATTATAACAATATAGACAATAGCCATAAAATACCTAGTAATAATAAATAAATAAAATTGGTAGTCACATCGCGTACGTCACTTGGCGATTCATTTCGACTATAACTAGATGTTCATTGCTTGGTCATTATCGACGATTTTGAAATTTGATGGAACACGTTGTTCTCGGTGCCACGGCTTCCTTCCATCATCATGTTTTGGTAGTCTCTTGGATGATGGACATCGATCAAGGATGATGGACAGTGACATGTTTCGTCAAATTCGATGTATTTCCCCCACTAGCTTGGGGGAAGCATTTATTGCATACTAGACACTCTACCGTGTTTCCGTCTTTATTAAAAAAAACTTCAAAATTGGCTAGATATGACGTGCGTTTTGAGATGTCTTTGTTCGTTTTGGTTGATATGCACAAACTTATAGTCTTAGCCTTAGGACACGCAACAACACATCTGCTTGCTAGAACGTCAGTCTCATATGCTAAGTCTTCCTATTTAAGAAGGCTGTAAACATCCACGTACTGCTGACATTACTTTTTGACATGTTTGTGATACGAACCGGTTAATTTTCGAGTGTAAACAAACCGATGTTATCACTAAAAAAAAAGGGAAAATATCTAAACGGAAAGTGTTTAGCCCTGCCCTTTGGGTTTGGCTTGGGCTGTTGCTATGAAATTTCTTCTTCTTCTTCCAATACACGACTAGCCTCAACATGCTGAGGATACAGATGGTGCCGTGGCATGGCAGGCGAACAGGAAATTTTGTGTTTGTTTTTTAGAGTGCAATATTTAAGAACACAAATTATCGTGTAAATAAACATAAATACGTGCAGAAGAACTTGTTAACGTCTAAAACATGGGGTAGTGGTTACGGTAATTTTCTTTTAACTTTTTTAACCTTCTGTTTTTAATTATAGTTTAAACCATTTAATTTTTTTATTTAAACCCATGCGCACCCCTATGATAACTGTGGAGTTATTCCTGAAGAAGTTTAATGACATCATCGACGCATTTGACGGAGTATAAGCCAATCAGCGCATTGGATAACTCCCGCGGTTTTTGGTAACGAGGACGTTGCGCTATCCATTATAACGTGACGTTCGACGTACTAAAGACTTACCTGCTTTGATTGGCTCGTTACATGCGTCTATAGACGCGGGAGTCGCTAAGTCGACGTACTATAGGGGTTGTTGTCAAATGCGAGCAGAGGTCTTTCGGTACATTTCTTCATCGTCTTCCCCTCTCATGTCATATGGAGGTGGCGGGGGGGGGGGTGTCCACGATGGGGTGCGTACGCCGACGGGATGCCTTACCGAATTTACACAGAGCAGTCCCAACAATGCAACATATTGCCAAAAACAAAAAGGGACTTTTTTAATTTACTTTTACGTATGTTCGAAGATGAAGACTCCATTTCAGCAGCGGATCCAGGGAGTCTTAGGGGTCCCCGTTGGCTGTGAAACACCCCTCTGTCTGTGGAATATTGTGTAACCATTGGAACTACAGTAAACTTTGCCTAAGCCGGATTCAATCGACCTTAATACACCTCGTGGAGCTTAATTCTTCCATGTTTTTGAACGATGCTTCGACAACACCATCTTCTTGACGTTCAGCACCTTCGACGAATCCTGCTTTTTTGTAGCAGTTTTGAAGTGTTTCCTGTTTCAGTTTGTTGTATACTGACTACAGGGCAACGACTGCATCCAAAATATTCCAAGAGAATAGTGTGACTCCTTCTGATGCCTCTAGTCTCCTGGTGGCTAGGCTGTTACTGTTAGTTCATCTGGTACTTGTACTCCAAGCAACCGAGTGATTTTTTTAATACTGCGATCCAACTTAGGCAAAGAAAAACACACTACCTCGGTTCATATGGACCAAGTTAGTCCGAGTTAGGAGAAGATCTGACTTACATAATCCAACCGAGACAGATTTTTATGTGAAATACATTACAAATGAACCGTTCCTCGGAATTCTGTCAGTGTTCTGCACAGATCTGACTTAGGTAAGGTTTACTGTATACTTGTTGCTACATACAATGTCTCCGAGTTGCCGTACATTTTCAATTATATATACATATGTGTGTGTGTATGATAATTTAGTATAATTCTATCTGGCGAAATAAACATTTGTACATCAAAGAACCAGATTCGTAATAAACTAATCCAGTTAAAGAAGAACGGTGTAATCTCGCTCTATGTTCACCTTGATAATACAGCCATCTTGCAATTAAGGTCAGTCTAGGATAGTCTAAAATGATTTATGTAATAGTAAGGAAGAGGAACAAATAATATCACTGATATGATCACCTCGCTATTCAGTTCACCTTTGCCCAGTCCCGAAGCTTTAAGGTACTCAATCACAGAAAATGTTCACATTTTCTTAGAACGTTCTTATTTCTGATAGAGTATAAGAGATAACACCGGTAAGATGGTAGGATAGTGTCTAAGTTTGCTTTATTATATTAAAACATATACAAACCATGTTATTATTGTATACACAATTTCTCATATTTCTATTTCCAACTGGCCTAAGCTATTACAAAAATAGCCTTCTCAAGGTTTGGATTTCTACTCAGACACAATTCAGTGCAAAAGTCAGCGTGCAATTGCAACAACAACAACAACAATATGGCACTAACCTTTATAATGGCAAGGACAACAAGCATACATGAGCCAAAGTGCAAGAAAGTCGTGGAAGTTTCATCTGAAATATTTGCCCATATACCGGTAATATAGCTCTGAAGAAACATTGAAATAATAAAATGTGTTACTGGCATAAACCCTACTGGATCGTACAATATGGTCCTTTCCAACAAGGTATCACTACAATAATATTTCTACTGATTGAAGAAACTTATAATGTAAGGATATTGATTCACACCGACATCTAATGTTCTACCTGAATTAAGCCATTTCCCTAACGTGTATATAGTACGAGACTCATAATATAAACAACACACCAGTCTACTTATAGAATTCCCCATTTATCCTTTGTTAACTAGAGATTACTTACTGAAAGGATTTAATTCTGATGTGCTAGCAAACAAGCATTGTGTAGGCTAATATAATACATAAGGTGAAACAGTTAAAAGTATAAAACAATTCAATTATTTGTGGTTTCACAAGCGTCAACTTCCTAAGCTGTTGATCAGTGGGAAAAATGTAACACACATGTTCAATAGCAAATATATATATAATATATATATATATAATTAATACATGTCTTATGAGTCGTTCTATGTATTGATCAAATGATTTTGTAGTGATGTCAAACATGTCTTAATTTATATTACACAAGTAGTATTTTTTTATAAAATATACTGGAAATATGCTCCATGTTAGTTCACTAATTGTCTGGGGCATATATTTATATATATATATGCATATATATATATATATATCGGTCAAGTTAAAGTTGAATTAGCTGGGCATGTATTAAAAATATAACAGTGACACCTTTTTCTTACAGACTGAAAGAAATGTTCATGAATAACAATTTCTTGTACATGAAGTAGCTGCTGCCCGCAGCAACCACAAGTTGCGCTGGACATGTTGTCACCTGAACAATTTATGCAACATGGCAGCAAATTCTGACTATAAAATTGCTATTAGTGCATTAAAACGTAAAACAACAAATAATATATTGGTAATAATATAAACTGTGAATATCAAAGCATAACACCAAAGTGTAACAAACTGGTCGGGTCATTCATCCCATTTCTTGTCTTATCATAAGGACTACCATAAGGACTACCATAAGGACTACCATAAGGACTACCATAAGGACTACCATAAGGACCTGTTAATTTATGTTCTGGTCCAAACATATCAGTACTTATCTCTACAACTATTATGGAAATACATGGTTTGCCAAAACAGAACAGCACAAATCAATCTCTCAGTTGGAAATTACTGTTTGAAATTTTCTTGGAGACTTGATGCAGCCAATTCTGAATACGACACATGCAAATCAAAAACAGCATCCATAAGGCAGGACAGGTGAACAGGTCCATGACAGTGATCACTCGACTGCGACAAAGCCATTGTTTGCACCATTGGCACTGGTACGAGGGGTGATGGGGGTGATGACCTCCTGCTTCGAGAGAGGGCGATCAAACACTTCCGTATGGTTGTTGGTGAATGATTTCGGGGTTGGAGAGGCAGCACCTTTCACATAGTTGCTGCGTTCGTCACTCCAAGACACCCCATCGACGACATGCCGGGAGCTCACTAGTGTGTACTCACTGTCGTTGCTTGTCTTGTAGTCGTCGTTGTGTGTCGTTCCTGCAGGAGACAATATTTAGAGCCTTTAAGATCCTCTCTATGTGTAGCAAACAACTGGGACTAGCCCTAATGAAACACACTATACACCCAAATGGGAAGAAGAAACACATGCACACAATCACAATTAGATGCAGTAGTGCCTTTGGGTCAATACAAACTGAGACCAAATATCCCACTACAAGGCAAACTGTAAGTTAGATACTGCTACAGTAGTGATCATACCATAATTACTAAACTTGTTTTGTTTTATGTAATTGGAAAACCCATATATAAGGTATGAGTACAAACTAATGGTCATTAATAATAACGCTGTTAACCTAAGATCCCATTGCAATGACATGCAATATATGCAATATAAACGCACAAAGTTAGCCAAATGGCTTGCTGCATAAAGTTAATCTCAATATGATATTTCATAGGAGGAGGTAACATGACAGGTTGTGAAACAATTAACTTAATATATATAAATCATACATCCAATGCCCTAAATTATTATTTCAAATTGTTGGTCATTAACTAGATCCGAGTAAAGGACAAGTTGCCATGCCCTGACACCATTTAGAATATTTATTGGGTCCATCTACCAACCAAACATTGCAACATAATGCCAAACCAACTTGGTTATGTTTGATTTTGCAGACCGTATGCCAACAAGTTACATAAATTTAAATTGCCTAAATAGTCTGATAAATGTAAAGACAATATATAAATATAGATATATATAAATAGCATGCCATATATTACACAGTATTGGTGCAAAATGGATGGCCCTGAGATGCACTTTGCCTGACTTGACAACATTTTGCAAAATGTGTTATTTTTTTACCTATCTATAATGATATTTACATAATTTCACTGTATATGTGTTTGCCTTAACCATTTTTGCCTTAATGAAAATGAGCAGGCCAAACAGTCTTTGGCTCTACATGTATGCTCTTTGCCCTACACCACCCTATCACTGCAATTACCTGAACTGATTATTATGGTAAACAAGTTGTTGATGTCTGTCAGTGTCACTGTATGAAGCTCTGCTGTGCTCTAATGACACAGCACTAGGGCTAGGAGCTAACGGCAGGTGTGAAAGATAGGTAGTGTCATTGTAAGAGGCAAAATCAGCAGTGGCAGTGAAAGCAAGCACACGGCCATCTAGCAACAGACAACAGCAGCAGTTAGAGCCGCAATGCAAATTGGCCTGCAGGGCAAAATGGCAGGCAGGGCAAAGTGGCAGCATGGCAAAGCAGAACAATGTGGCAGGCAGGACAATGTGGCAGGCAGGGCAATGTGGCATGCAAGGCAAAGTGGCAGGCAGGACAATGTGACAGGCAGGGCAATGTGGCAGGCAGGACAATGTGACATGCAGGACTCACGGATTTGTTATAAAACTCTCGGATTCCCAGATAAGAAGAAAATCTTCTGAATTTATGGTTTTAGGAGTAATTGGTATTTTTGGTGAGTCAAAGGGTTGGTGCAGTTGGAGGTCCCAGGGGTGCAGATGGAGGGGGTGTTGTTGGAGGTTTTTTGGTGAGCCTGAAATTATCCTGCATTTTGATACTACAGTTGGCAGGTATAAGTGATGTACAAAGTGGTTTACAAAACAGCTGATAGACAAAGTGGCTAGTTTAAAAAACTGACACACAAAGTGACTGGTATACACAGCAGTAGTCAGTACAATGAAAACATTGATGTTAAAGCATGTGGTAAAATGACAAAATGGAAAATATTAAGATAAGATATGAAGGGTTTCAGGGCAAAATGCAATAATTTAATTCAGATGACATTTTGACTGGGAGAAATTTCACAACTAAAATGTACAAAATAAGTCAGCTCTTGTGTCAGTTGCTATGATTTTTTATTCCAAAATCATGAACAAGTTTTCATTTACTCTCTGAGGACCAAGCACTGAAGTGAGATTTTTTCAAAAATAAACAATGGATATGTTGTGTTTTGTCCTGAAATGAATGAATGAAAGTTTATTCAAACCCTTCATACATTGTTTGCATTGGTAGTTGGTAATCTGGTATCCATACACACATTGTAAAGCAATGCTGCTAGTAACATCTATTACTGGAGACATCAACTCACCAACACTCTTCTGGGAATTCTTCTTCTTGGCAAGCCACAGCAACAGAATGATGAGGCACAGGACCAGGCCAGACATCACACTAATGGCAACAATGGCTCCTACTGGGAGCCCCGATTTCTGTAACACACCAGACAACACACTTAAGCTAATCAACAAACACACCAGGGATACTCACTGAGCACCACTGAACAAACACTTCAGAGAACACACTGAGCAACAGTGAACAAAAACACCAGAGTACATCCTGAGTACCTTTCATTGAACACGACATAGAACACACTGAAAATTGCTCAGTCAACTAACACATCAGAGTACACAATGAGCACCATTCAACAAACACACCAGAGTACACATCGAGCACCAGTCAACAAACACACCAGTGTGCACACTGAGCACCAATGAAGAAACACACCAAAGAACACTGACCAGCAGTGAACAAACACCAGAGAACACACTGAGCAGTGTTCAGTCAACAAACACCAGATTACACATTGAATATCTGTGAATCAGGAACTAATCTAACAAAGTATATATTTTTTGGTTACAGCACACCCTGGCACTGAATGCACTTTCTCATTAAGATGGGTTACATCAATCAATCAAAATGCTTGCCAATCCAAGATCGACTCCGCCTGTTAATTTGAAACGGTGATTGGTCTTTAAGATTAGTCCATGCTGTGAATGCAACAAATGGGTGTTGCACTGATCTATCATTGTTAAATAAACACTGGTGAACATTTGGTGACGAGATTAATAACAAAACTGAATTTATTTTAAGACAACGATAATGTTTCATGTTTGAAATGTACTGGTTCTCACTGGTGCATTTGTCATTTGGATGGCCATTTCTAACATTGACAATATCTTGCCATACAGGTTCTTGAATCTTATTTGTATCGAGATGTTATTAATTCAATGTGAGGTTATGCCAAATACAATACAAATTGTTGATGTCTATGAAGTGCTAATATAGGTTTGGTCTGTCTCTCAGCAAATGGCTGCTGATTGCAATGTGGTATCCATCTTCCCAGAGCAGAAATTACTGATCATATTTGCAAGCCAAATCAGCATTGTGCATTTAAATACAGTCATGTTATAGGGTGCACTGGTGATGAAATATCAAGACAATAATTATGTTCTGCCTTTAAGATGAATACATTTATGCTGACTGGATGTCCCATAGATATAGGTGAACATTACCATGGAAACTTGCTATACCACTGTTTAAAGAAATCTGATAATCCATTAAGACACTGGCTAAAAATGACAATTAGTAGCGTGTGATTATTTGGGCCATGGCTATTTTTAAATATTTCCAGTGTATCTTGAGGGGGAAAAGAAGCAATTAACTGTTATGTAAGCCCTGTCAGCCACATTAAAGTTGCTCATTGGTTATTCTTGTAAGAAAGCTGACAATCTGAACAAGATTTAAAATGTTTCCAACAGTTTTTTAACGGCGGTTTGGCATGATACTAAACTGAACAGAATAAGTGTGAACAGAATCAACATGAACAAAATAAACATTAATATAATAAGTATGAACACCTAGTATATTGTAACTATGGACAGCATAAATATAAGTACAAATGGCAGTCTGTAATCCATAATCTTACCAATTCCCTCTTCTTGGTTGAGACAAACATAGGAGTTACCTTGAAGACAGAATGGAAAATATGGAAGTACAACAAAACAATGTTAGAAGCTCTAGTGGTTTTAGGACCAGTACCTATACCATAAGCATGGCATATTTGACGTTGTAATTTTGGTCATAAAATCGGAACACTTATCTCCACATTGCAACACCCCACTGCTTGGACATGATAACTTAACTAGCCACCAGTCCATAGTGCTGTGACTCCTACAGTTTTGACAGTGTTAAAGTAGAGATAAATCTCACTTACCGCTTCCTCCACGCTACCATACGGCTTCTGGTCGACCAACATACTCTTCTCATACGTGTAGTCATTACCATCAAATCTGATGGCTTTCTCGTCGTTAACTTCAGCAGCAATGGCATCCAACATGGCGTCCAGGGCAGTGTCTGAGGAGCTTACTGCGTCAAATGATGTCACAATGCTACCTGAAATGGCACAGTGACACAGAGCATGTCAATTATCTAGGCTAACGCGCTTCATTTATATATTGTTTATTTATAATTATATGGATTACATTTGTTGACTTAATACAAAGCTCAGATACAAACAAACATCTGCCTTGTTGTCTACAGCAAACTAGCCGTGATTCAAAGACAATAACTCCACTATCCTAGCAGGGAGACATGTCGTATATAAATTATATTACAAAACTTATAAAACTTGAATGAAATTCTAAATGAAGCTGGATTAACAAAATACACAATGGAAGGAATGAAAGGCAGTCTTAGTAAAATGTAATTCATATTTTAAAGCTACTGCTCAACAACATCTGCAAGTGTGGTCATGGCTCACATGTTAACAGAAGCCAGCAGCAAAATAATAACTTGTGGAAATTTCTTAGACTGATAGCACAAGAAGAAGACAAGAAACCAAAGACAAGAAATACTACCCCTCCACGCCACATACCTTGCTTGAAGTCAAAATTGGAGAAGATCACCTGGGTGGTGTGATAGATTTTGTAGAAGTGGTTCTCGAGAGTTGCTTGGAACAACTCGTGCTTGCCACTGATAAGTCCAAAGCTGGCAGCAAACTTCAGCTGGACAGACTTCTTGACCACTTCCTTCACCTGAGACATGATCACACGCAGCACGGAACGTTTCACTATGGAGTAAGAGCCACTCGATGACTGGATGTGCACCTTGATAGCATATGAGCCAAGAGCATTGGCGCTGACATTTATGTATGTGGCCACGCCCGTACTGACATCTACCTGCACAGTTGACTCGTCAGCAGTCAATGTGCCGGGAGCTTCAACGATAGGATCCCACAGCAGTGTGCAGCTCCATGTTTCACCCTGTTGAAGAATTATTATGGAGGTATATTTACATCAACCTTACAATTTAAGAACAGGTTTTGTAGGAAAATAGTTCACAAGATTGATTTTACATCATCACTTGGTTTCTTCATGAAGTGCGAGATTAGTTGAAAGAAGAAGCACTTTTTCACTTAGTTTTATTGAAATCATCAGACAAGTAAGTAATAAGTATTTTTGACTAGGCCTAGTCAATATTTGGTGAAAACGCTCTGACTGTAATTGGAAAATATATAAATTAAACAAATGTTGTTTTTCACATTCACATAGATAAATAATCCACCTTAATCATTAAAGTGTGGTTATTTGCAATATAAAGCCATTTAGATGAAAAAAGATACTTTTGATGATGAATCATGTTTGAATCGGCACATGAACCAAATACTTTTAATGTGTTTTTCTCATAAATGCATTTATTCATGTTAATTACCGTGTAATCTTCATTATTTTATGCTTGAATGGCTTGAAACTTGTCACATCACATTACAGCAAAAGAATACTGGGCACTTGGCTACATAGTTTTTCATGTTACAAAATCTGTCTGGTAATTTTCAAATGTTTAGTTGTCAAAGTATAATTAAATTTTTTATTGAAAAACGTTTGTATGTTTTTATAGCCATCTGTCTAGCCATAGGCAGGATAATGTATTTAAGCTGCACACTAATTATTGTCAATTATTTAGACCAACACATTTCAGTGATTCCAGGGACATAGCTTTCATTTCCATGGCAACAACAGCAACAAGTTTCATAGTTTAAACTTTTTCATTATTGACATTCCCTGAAACTTTCAGTTGTCTGAGTTAAAAATTAAATAAAAGAGTTTAAGCCACATTTTGTCTGCACATTTTCCAGTTTGTCTGACATGTCAACTGACCTGCCAGTCAAGGTTTTTGACAGTCTTCCCACCAATGACATCCTTCATGGTGATATTGAGACTGAATGGAATGTCAACAGTTGATGTCAGTGGTGTCATCTCTGCTGTCATCTGTCTCTTCACAACCTCAACCTGTGTCACTGTGACAGTGATGTTGAACTTGTCAGGTCGGACAACTTGGAACACGATGTCGTAGGTGCCAATATGAGAGATGGCGAGAGTGTCAAAGGTTGCAATGCCATTGACAACATCCACAGTGACACTGCCTTGCAACACGCCCTTCTGATTCACTGCCCCGGTAAGTGTGGCCTTGACCTGCCATGGGCCATCAGCTGTAACCAGGTCTTCCACCACCATGTCCTGCAAGCACACATGTACACCCATACAGGGACCATCACTCAAGTTAGTAGCAGTAAACTGTAAGCATATTTTTCTTAGTATTGTAATAACATCAGAGAAACACACTTAGTGAACATTCCGTGTGTTTACTCGACAAATCACTAACTAATAGAGTTCTAGTGTCCACACAGTAGAAGGAATAGGAAGTTCATGTCTATACTGCTAAAAAGTCTATTGCTAAAAATAATATGATTAATGAAGTTACAAAACCACTAATAGAAATACACGTAGATGTATGTTAATCAAACTTTTACTTAAACCTATCACATGTAATGAATCCATTGGCAAGCTACGAAGATGCCAATTTGAAAATATTTTTAAAAACGTTCTCTAGGTGCTTAATTAATCTACCCTTCCCTGTTGGGTATTTGAGGACATGAATGTATGTTCCAGCTGTTACAGACGTCCTTAGCAGTGCATAGGTACGTTTTATCTAACCGGATATGTTGTGTCTGAAAGCGAGATAATGTTGGAGCATAACATGGTCTCGTAACACTTCTCATTGTATTGCATCAAACATGCAAATTATGCAATTGTTAACTGCAGGAGATCTGCAGTCCCACTAGCATGAACTCATGTTTCGATCAGGTTTAGAATATGAAATCTTGAAATATGCAGTGACAAAGCCAGTTCTCCCATTATAAAAAATTACAGCCATTAATTTAGTACCAGCTGACACCCACTCATGAAACAAGGGCAGCAATGATCACCGTCACCCACTCACGGAGCAAGAGACCAAGGACAGCAATGATCACCATCACCCACTCACGGAGCAAGAGACCAAGGGCAGCAATGATCACCGTCACCCACTCACGGAGCAAGAGACCAAGGGCAGCAATGATCACCGTCACCCACTCACGGAGCAAGAGACCAAGGGCAGCAATGATCACCGTCACCCACTCACGGAGCAAGAGACCAAGGGCAGCAATGATCACCGTCACCCACTCACGGAGCAAGAGACCAAGGGCAGCAATGATCACTGTCACCCACTCACGGAGCAAGAGACCAAGGGCAGCAATGATCACTGTCACCCATTCATGGAGCAAGAGACCAAGGGCAGCAATGATCACCGTCACCCACTCACGGAGCAAGAGACCAAGGGCAGCAATGATCACCGTCACCCATTCACGGAGCAAGAGACCAAGGGCAGCAATGATCACCGTCACCCACTCACGGAGCAAGAGACCAAGGGCAGCAATGATCACCATCACCCACTTACGGAGCAAGAGACCAAGGACAGCAATGATCACCATCACCCACTCATGGAGCAAGAGACCAAGGGCAGCAATGATCACCATCACCCGCTCACGGAGCAAGAGACCAAGGGCAGCAATGATCACCGTCACCCACTCACGGAGCAAGAGACCAAGGACAGCAATGATCACCATCACCCACTCACGGAGCAAGAGACCAAGAGCAGCAATGATCACCGTCACCCACTCACGGAGCAAGAGACCAAGGACAGCAATGATCACCATCACCCACTCACGGAGCAAGATACCAAGGGCAGCAATGATCACCGTCACCCACTCACGGAGCAAGAGACCAAGGACAGCAATGATCACCATCACCCACTCACAGAGCAAGAGACCAGGCAGCAATTGTCACCATCACCCACTCACGGAGCAAGAGACCAGGCAGCAATCGTCACCATCACCCACTTACGGAGCAAGAGACCAAGGACAGCAATGATCACCATCACCCACTCACGGAGCAAGAGACCAAGGGCAGCAATGATCACCATCACCCACTCACGGAGCAAGAGACCAATGACAGCAATGATCACCATCACTCACTCACGGAGCAAGAGACCAAGGGCAGCAATGATCACCGTCACCCACTCACGGAGCAAGAGACCAAGGACAGCAATGATCACCGTCACCCACTCACGGAGCAAGAGACCAAGGACAGCAATGATCACCGTCACCCACTTACGGAGCAAGAGACCAGGCAGCATTGATCACCGTCACCCACTCACGGAGCAAGAGACCAGGCAGCAATTGTCACCATCACCCACTCACGGAGCAAGAGACCAGGCAGCAATTGTCACCATCACCCACTCACGGAGCAAGAGACCAAGGACAGCAATGATCACCGTCACCCACTCATGGAGCAAGAGACCAGGCACCAATTGTCACCATCACCCACTCATGGAGCAAGAGACCAGGTAGCAATTGTCACCATCACCCACTCACGGAGCAAGAGACCAGGCAGCAATTGTCACCATCACCCACTCACGGAGCAAGAGACCAGGCAGCAATTGTCACCATCACCCACTCACGGAGCAAGAGACCAGGCAGCAATTGTCACCATTACAGTATTTTGAACTTAAACTCATTCCATAACCATTAAACTTCTTCTGTCACCAATTACGTCAGTGCATTGAGGAGATAATAATGTCCTCATAAATCAAACATAACTGTACAGTGGGACTACCTGTGGAATGATTGACCATTCAATCTATCCACTGAATATAGTAAGTAATTCTAAATAACTCCAAATAAGCACTTGTGGAGGTTGCGGATGAGCTATGTGGAAGAAAACTGGGAAGGGGCAGAGTGTCAAATTGTAGTAAGCAAGGGTAGTGGACAAACAACGTTGCAGAGGCAGTATGCTACAAGAAGGAAGCCTGAAAAGGGATACAGGAGACCAAGGAGAGAGAGAAGATCAACCAGATGTAAGATTGATGTACACATATGGACAAAAAAAGAAAGCGACAAAGAAAGCTGTTGATAAGGCAAGGAGATGTGGAAGCAGATGTGTATTGTCAGCTAGACAAGGATAGCAGAACGAAGATGATGTACAAAATGGCCCAAGTCATTACACTTCTAAGCCACATCATGAAGCTGCCACAGAGAATCCTGGATGGGAGGATTCGAAAGAGAAGAGCAAGAATTATAGGTAGGGATTCTCTTGGAGCACGGAAATGCGTCAATGATAGTTGTATGCGGGATTGCTGCATGCTTTGTTGTCACATGTGCCCAAAAGCTGCATACAAAAACATGTCTGAGAAAACTTAAATCCGGGCCCACCTCGATTTTGCCGTTTTTAGCTATAGTTTTGTCTAAATTTAATACACCGAATTTTTGAATAAATCAGTTTGGTAAAATTATTTGGTAAGATAAGCAACAATTCAAAATTTCAGTGTTATAGCTCCAGTAGTTTTCGAGTTACGGCAGTTTGAAATTTGGGACTTCCTTCCGTACTTCCTTCACAACAAAAATGGGATACTTTTGGAGACAAATTTTTCAATAAATCACTCTCGATTCACAAGAGGGTTTTCAGGCATTGATTGCGAGCTAAATATGCAAGCCTTAATTAACTGTTGTTATGCTGGATAGAGAGTATTGCTGCAGACCTTTATTAGGCAAAAACCAGTCCCGTTTACAACATAACTATCAACCTTAAATAATCAGAAATCCCAAAAGTTGGTTTTCTAGCTACTCTGACTAGTGTCAATAATCAATAACTGGAGGATAGAAGCTTCTAAAAGCATGTTCATTTCAAATTGCTGTCAGACTGAACAAATTGAAGCTTAAAAAGATTTATATCATCCAGCAACAAAGTCATACATATACGCGGTATGTCTCATTGATGGGCATGTGGCACAACTACTGTCTTTGCATATGTACAGAACTACAGATTCATAATAAAGACAACCAGATCTGCCATATTACTCTGATTTGCACACTTGCATGTATATATACCAATTATATACAACTATTTCTGAGGTATGTGTATTTTGCTCACAATCAATGTGTGAAAACCCTCTCGTGAGTGATTTATTGAATAAATCATTATGTTTATCAACTTGGTGCACATTAACAATACACTGTATGTATGTTCTAATTATATTTATGTGATCTATACATTGTACATATTTCGGCCATGTGAAATGGCATCAGTCTCTAGAGAGCTTACTAATGGAAGGAAAAGTGGAAGGCAGCAGAAGCAGAGGAAGACCTAGGAGACAATGGGGGAAGGACATAGAGGAATGGATGGAGCCGATGTCTGGCGAGTGGGGTGACTTGCAAACGAAAGAGCTGTCTATAGACAATCCATCAAGGCTGCAACGTCCAGAAATGGATAAGCAAACCCCAACAATACATTGTAGAGAACAATTCTAAAAAGTTTCATTGACACAGGCTAAATAATGCTGAGATATTAACCTGTGAAATGTGAATAATTTTTTTTTTAAGAAGCCGTCACAAAATGTCCGAGTCCCAAATTTCAAATTGTCATAACTCAAAAACTACAGAAGCTAGAACACTCAAATTTCAAATTCTTGCTTATCTTTCCAAAGGCTTTCACCAAACTGGATCATTAAAACATTGAAGAGTTGAGTGCCGCACCCATTGGTTGCATTCACACAGAATTACCCTATTAAGCTTTAACGCATTTTCAGACCCAAATAGTGCTCCGGTTTGCTCCAGTCTGCGCCCGAACACAGATAATGGCCGCGCATCAACAAACAGAACAATGGCCTGAATGGAGTTATTTAAATCACATCTTACATTGATGACTGGACACTGAGAACAGTTTAATCAATACCCTTGTTCCTTGCCAACCTCTTGCCTGTTGCTGACATTGTATATAAGCTTTAGTCGAGTGTTTGTTTGTTCATTCGAACAGCGTTTTTTGCCGCCAACACCATATTATTGCCCATCAACAATGAACAAAGTGCAATCCGTTCATAAGTATACAAAATAATATCCAGCTATACATGTGTAGTAAATGCACATTTTTGAATTCATGTATGTTTGCTAAATATTACAATTGGTGTACATTATAAACTAAAAAATAAATATTTTTAAAAGCATATTTATCAATCATGCCTCTGTCACCAAGACTCACAAATAGTACATTCATTACAAATGCCCCAGTTACTTTGGGTCATAAACTTTGGAAAAAAGACAATGCTATGTTCTATTCTTACATGTAGTAGTCATACTGTTTAGTATAATTTAATTGGGCTAATTTAATTGGGTGATTTTCCCACAACTTATAATCTAATTTCCTCTCAAAAGACTGCACTGATGCAATCTCAACCGCAAAGTGAGGCTATTTCATACATCTGTTTATCGGTGTATCAATGAGTTTTTTAATGTTCAATCAACATGGTTCTTTAAATATTTTTAGTTGGTGCTCTCTCGTATATGAATCGTTGTTACACAATGTCACAAACTGCTGCACCGTATTTCTCAGAATCTCCCTATCCTTGGAACAGTAGACTGTAGTAGCATAACCAGCCCACAAAAAATGGGGCACACCTACCCAGAATGTATCAAGTTTTGTAAAGTTACAGATTTTGAAAAAAACCTGAACATTTCTGAGAACTTAGATATTTATGGTTATATATTTTATACCCACAAATATGTCGCGTAGGCAGTCCTGAATAGAATTCTAAACAAGTTAAATAATAACATGATTTCATGCTTAATATTAAAGAAATGTAATATTCACATTTACCAGGTTATTTAACTGATCATACTGTCATGCAAATTAATTAATAACATTTTAATCAGTTGATTGAGGACACATAACATTTTGAAAAGGCATAAACAGTGAAGTTCTATCTCTGATGTGCCCAAAGGGCAGATGCATGTCTTTTTCTAGATCGATCCCTAATTGGGTGAATAACAGAAAGGGCAGAGGGCTAACTGATGGAATGCTAGCCTGTGTGATCTGGAGACAGTGGCACGAACAGAACAACAACATAAGCTGTAAATTTGTAAAAGCAGTGTTAGAAGAACCACAAGAACAAAGATGGATAAATGACTTAAGGAAAGAAGTTTGCAGTGCTGCCTAATGGGAATATTGTTTAGAAGCCACATGTGATAAGCAGGCCACTTGATAAGGATGGATATGAAAATAACATGGAAGTGTTACAATTTCCTTTAGCTGTTGAAATTTGTCACATGTCATTACGTGGTGAAATAACTGTACAACTTGGAGAATACCATTCCCAATTTCAACATATAATATGGAGATAAGCATGTACCTTTTCATCCAGGAATTTGATGAGAACTTCAGTAGGGAAGGTTGCTCCCTCTTGTTGCTGTGTCTTCTTCCACTCAGCTAATATGTGTGTTGGTTTTCGCAGTTCTTCATTGCTTCCACTGCTGTTAGCAGCTGTCTCAAGAAACTCACTCCATGAACTGTCATTTACAGGGGGTACTGGTGCAGATACTTTCACATCCGTCATCACCACCCCAAGGGTGTCTTCAAGTGCCCCTGTCTGGAATCCACCCTTCAATGTATCTGACACTATTGTTAGGTCACTGTGGTCCAGTATGCTGTTGGAGCTAGCATCTTGTTCATTACCTGAAAACAGAGAACAGCCAGACTGTTGGGGGACTACACTACAGAACAATGACAGGAAAATACGTGGATGTTTTGTTTGCACCGTACACATGCCACTGACAATCTGAAGTCTTGTGTGACCTGAGAGTTTAAAAAGACTCCAACATACCTATTTCAATGATGACTTCAATTCCGCCTGTGTCTCTCTTCCGACGTTGACTTTGGCCGATTCTCCTGACTCCAGCAATCCTCACCTTTGCTGGATCCACCTTCAGGAAGATGATGAGATTCTTCAGCAGATCCTTCCCAAAGAACTCTTCCTCAGTCATCTCGGGGAGGCCGAATGCGAGAATGACAACAGGCCTCATCTTTATATCAATAAATCCTGGTCCTTTCACTTGCACATACAGGGTCTTTGTGTCAATGTCAAAGAAGTTAGCACCAGAGGATGACGCTGCAGTTGGCAGGTACTCTCCTTCAGTCTTTGGACTCTTGTAGGTGACCTTGTTGTTGTTGTCGACTTCAGCGTTACTTGGCTGGAGGAAAACGCTTTCATGGTAGACGTCATAACGCTGCTGCAGGCCAAAGTAGATGGCGAGGCGGACAGGTTTGGTTTCGTCGACAGCGAGGAAGTAATGAAATCTCAGGTGCTGTGGGGCTGTGCCAGTGAAGTACAGGTCATAGTTGCTGCCTGAAACACAGTCACAGACCCCGCTGTCAATATAGTTCTACCACTGATGCCTTAAATTAAATTGATAAGTCATTCATTAACTTTTGTCATTTGACTGGCATTGTTCTGTTGAACTCAGATATCCCCTTGTAAGATTACCAATGTCCCACCAGAGAGCATTACTGCGACAGACCAACTGGGTTATTATTTGTTCAGTGGGCAAACTCATCTATCACTAGGAGGGCTGGGCATTTCAACAGACACCAAATGACACATTGTTTTTTTATGTTAAAAAACAGATTTTTGGTTTTTGTCTTGTTCTGCTTGCCTGCCTGCCTGCCTGCCTGCCTGCCTGCCTGCCTGCCTGCCTGCCTGCCTGCCTGCCTGCCTGCCTGCCTGCCTGCCTGCCTGCCTGCCTGCCTGCCTGCCTGCCTGCCTGCCTGCCTGCCTGCCTGCCTGCCTGCCTGCCTGCCTGCCTGCCTGCCTGCCTGCCTGCCCGCCAGCCCAATGGCCTGCATGTCCAAAGATGTCTAAGGTTTAATTTTAATGACATGGAAGCTTGCTCATACTGGGGAAGTTGGTAGGTTTTCAAATTTCAGCCAGGAGTTGTGATGGAATGGGGATCTTGTGACTGGCTTTTTTCCTGGCAAACACCAGATAACTGCTCGAATGGATTGAAGATCCAGTTTCTTGGTTGTTATAATATGGCATAATTACTTCACAAGAAACTTTTCTCTTTTGAATATTTTGACTGCATCCTGCAGTCTTCATCGGCAGAAGCAGAGAAGTTGTTAAACATCAGAATATCTCAGTGCCACTTCATGGTAAATAAACTACAAGACGAGAAATAATTACTAGAAACGAATCTGCGTACGAACCTAACAGAAACGGAGATGGAGGAAGTGACAGCGTTCGTTGAGCGAACGAAGAAAAATGGTGTCATCTGATGTGATTTGATCACTAGTATCCCAATGACAGAGGCAGTATTGGTGATCAGGGACTGATTAAACCCGGACTCAACACTGAAAGGCAGATGTGAACTATCAGTGAACCAGACCACCACATTATTAGAAATCTGTCTGAACACCACGTACTTCAGTTATGACAGAGTGTTCTACAAACAGAAGAAGGGAGAGCCAAACCTATACATGGAATATTTCAAAGAAAGAGCCATCAGGGAAGCACCTCATCCTCTAGATATATCTGGTTGAGATATGTGGATGACACATTCACAGTGTTACAAGAGAGTGAAGTAGAGCGATTCACAAACCATCTGAACTCGGTGGACGAGAACATCAAGTTCACTTTAGAACCAGAACAGGACAGTATGCTAGCCTTCCTAGACACGTGTATATGTCTGAAGGACGGTGGATCAACCAAGGCAGAGGTGTACCGAAAGGCAACCCACACAGTTCAGTATTTGAACTGGGACTCTAATTATCACCTAGAACACAAACGGTCGGAAGTGAGAACACTCCTACAAAGAGCAAAAAGCCAGATAACAGAAGATGAGGATTAGACCAAAGAGGTGGAGCATTTGAAGAAAGTACTAAAAGCAAATGGCTAAAAACCATGGATGTTTAACATCACCAACCCAAGACAGAAGGAGAACAACACCACAAAAAACAGTAGAAAACCACACGCCACAGGCCTGCCCTACATCAGTAAACTGTCAGAAGGAGAACAACACCACAGAAACCAATAGAAGACAACACGTCAGAGGCCAGCCCTACATCAGTAAACTGTCAGAAGGAGAACAACACCACAGAAACCAGTAGAAGACAACACGCCATAGGCCTGCCCTACATCAGTAAACTGTCAGAAGGAGAACAACACCACAGAAACCAGTAGAAGACAACACGCCACAGGCCTGCCCTACATCAGTAAACTGTCAGAAGGAGAACAACACCACAGAAACCAGTAGAAGACAACACGCCACAGGCCTGCCCTACATTAGTAAACTGTCACAAGGAGAACAACACCACAGAAACCAGTAGAAGACAACAAGCCATAGGCCTGCCCTACATCAGTAAACTGTCAGAAGGAGAACAACACCACAGAAACCAGTAGAAGACAACACGCCACAGGCCAGCCCTACATCAGTAAACTGTCAGAAGGAGAACAACACCACAGAAACCAGTAGAAGACAACACGCCACAGGCCTGCCCTACATCAGTAAACTGTCAGAAGGAGAACAACACCACAGAAACCAGTAGAAGACAACACGCCACAGGCCTGCCCTACATCAGTAAACTGTCAGAAGGAGAACAACACCACAGAAACCAGTAGAAGACAACACGCCACAGGCCTGCCCTACATCAGTAAACTGTCAGAAGGAGAACAACACCACAGAAACCAGTAGAAGACAACACGCCACAGGCCTGCCCTACATCAGTAAACTGTCAGAAGGAGAACAACACCACAGAAACCAGTAGAAGACAACACGCCACAGGCCTACCCTACATCAGTAAACTGTCAGAAGGAGAACAACACCACAGAAACCAGTAGAAGACAACACGCCACAGGCCTGCCCTACATCAGTAAACTGTCAGAAGGAGAACAACACCACAGAAACCAGTAGAAGACAACACGCCACAGGCCTGCCCTACATCAGTAAACTGTCAGAAGGAGAACAACACCACAGAAACCAGTAGAAGACAACACGCCACAGGCCTACCCTACATCAGTAAACTGTCAGAAGGAGAACAACACCACAGAAACCAGTAGAAGACAACACGCCACAGGCCTACCCTACATCAGTAAACTGTCAGAAGGAGAACAACACCACAGAAACCAGCAGAAGACAACACGCCATAGGCCTGCCCTACATCAGTAAACTGTCAGAAGGAGAACAACACCACAGAAACCAGTAGAAGACAACACGCCACAGGCCTGCCCTACATCAGTAAACTGTCAGAAGGAGAACAACACCACAGAAACCAGTAGAAGACAACACGCCACAGGCCTACCCTACATCAGTAAACTGTCAGAAGGAGAACAACACCACAGAAACCAGTAGAAGACAACACGCCACAGGCCTGCCCTACATCAGTAAACTGTCAGGAGAACAACACCACAGAAACCAGTAGAAGACAAAACGCCACAGGCCTACCCTACATCAGTAAACTGTCAGAAGGAGAACAACACCACAGAAACCAGTAGAAGACAACACGCCATAGGCCTGCCCTACATCAGTAAACTGTCAGAAGGAGAACAACACCACAGAAACCATTAGAAGACAAAACACCACAGGCCTACCCTACATCAGTAAACTGTCAGAACAATTGGCAAGGATTTTGTGACATACCAGTGTACCGCAAACCTATCAAAAGCCTGCGGTCACTACTGATACCCCCAAAGGACAGGACGGAAAAGGCAGCAAAATGTGGTGTGGTATATGACATTCAATGCCCAGAATGTGACCAGCACTACATAGGGGAAACAGCTAGAGCACTTGGCACAACAATGAAAGAACATCTGTCAAGTCGCCAACCCTTATCAGCCATAAGTGAACATAAACTGAACACAAGTCATCCGTGTTCATTAAAAGACGTCACAATTTTTGACCACAAGAAGAACTGGCACCGAAGAGAGATAAAGGAGGCAATCAACATCCACAGAAGAAAACCTACATTGAATCGCGACGTCAGCCAGGAGCACCCAGCAGTCCTTCTCCAGATTGTGTCACATGACCACTGTCATGTGACACACCCGTAACGTCATTCTGCCGATGAAGACTGCGAGATGCAGTCGAATTATTCAAAAGAGGAAAAAGTTTCTTGTGAGGTAATTATGCTATATTACCAGATAACTTGGCTAATATTTCTAAATGACCCATACGAAAGCTACTTTGGAAAATAACTTGGTAGTGTGATGTGTATCATGGGAATACTATACCCTTTGAACTACAGGAACTAGATAATTACAGTGGTATGTCATTATAAAAGTCAACTTTGAGACTGGGTCAAAGCAAGTGGAATAGTTAGGTAACCATATTAGCAGGACTAATTTCCTATACTTTACACTTACGGAAATAATTTAGGACTGCCTTAGGTGGTGATAATTGTAATGTGGCTGTTGTACAAAGGTGATCGTAAAGTGGGGTTCGACTGCATCCACACAATAGGATGACAATAGGTGAATCCTAAGAATACTCTACCCAATGAACTATTAGGACAACCATCCATACATAGAAGTTCACTACAAACCTGCTGCGATTATTGTGTAGAATGTCTGCATGCGTTTGCGACATGTGTATCCCCCACATATGCCCGTGTCGTGAGGTCCATTGATGAGGTCAAGGTAGCCGTTTGCTCTCAGTGCAACTGGGGAGACACGACGGTCCATGTTGTCCCAGTCCATGCTCTCAATGATCAACATTTGGTGGTCAGTTGTGGACAGTGGACACAGGTAGCCTGGCCAATCAGGTTTGTACTGACAGCCTGGCCGCTTGATGCCTGCAACACACAGTTACTTGCATTCAATAAATAAACAAATGTGAAAGCCAGGTAAGTTTTGTAGTTATGTGCAGCAACATCCTTTTTATATATCATTTCTTGAGAAAATCCAACAGAATACAACAAGTCACTTATTCTTTGCAGAACTGTAGTGCCATGCCATCACAATACTGCAATGCTCATTTGCATTACAATACATAATATTGCAAAAACTTAGGCTAGAAGAAACAAGATGTCAACCAAATGCTACTTAAAGGGCATGTTGCGCTGACATTGGAACTTAGCTTCTGATTATTAAAAGTAGTTATTTATGGTCAATCTAAACAGATTTCCTGATGAAACAAACACAATGTATCAACTCACCAGGATATGTGAGAACATCAGCAATTGGGATTCTTGAGCCATTTCCAGCAAAAGTCTGCATTGTCTTGGGTATGCGGTAGTCACCAAAGCCATGTCGGGGATCTCCATTGTATTCATACTCTGACTCAGGAATGTAACTTGATGGTGAACCAAAGAATGACCCGTCAAGGTCCTTGATGAGTAGTTTTTTCTTTCCATCACAACTCATGTCAACACAGCTGTTTGCTGTCACAAACCTGCAATGGTGACAGACAAGACAAGTACAGAGAAGGTCAAGTGTTCAGTTTTATTACGTAAAGTTCATATACTTTCACTATGTTTAGTTGCAAAGTGACCTTTCTAATCCTGGACAATAGGCACTCAAATAGAAGCTGTGTGTGTGTCCAGATATACGTGTGATGTGATGAGGTTCTAACTGACAACCATAATTTAGGAACATGTGACAGTAGTACCTAGATACAAATGTTATCTGTTTTCTGTTCAAGTGGTAGTGGACTTGTGCCTACATGAGGTTACATGCCACAAATTCCTGGAAAACAAAGCATCTTGCCATTGGTTTGGTATGCTCAGGCTTGCTGGGATTGCAAGGACTAGGTCACCTATATGTATAAGTTAGCATTTGAGTAATGATTTTGAATAAGAAATGGGGAAACTGAGAGTACCGTCAAACTAAGCAATTTGACCAGTGGTGGCGCCACCTGACAGAACTTACGAAAGTTGTGGGTGGTGTGCAAATATCTTGCTCTTCTCTTCGACATCGACCAGTTGAATGCGGTTCAAGTAGATCGGGTGTTCCACATCAGGACCAGTTGGATTAGTTGAAAAGATGCGATCAGTCATGCCACACGTAGTCTTGTAGTGGGCAAATGTCACACCTGAAAGAGAATTCTCCAATTATACAATATTACATGATAACCAATGCAGATACTTTTGCAGTGTTTACATTGGCAATGTTCACATTTATGCCAATTATTAATGTAGTTAAAACTTATTTCTTAAATGCTACCAATGCTGCTATTGGAAAATGCTTAAATAGGGAGACTATGAAACAACAGCAAGAATTAATTAAGGGCCTCAGGGAAAATGTGTGACGAAGATGCACAAAAGTAAGTTTTTGTTACAAAAAAGATATATTGTGATTTGCCCTGAAACCCTTCATATCAATATAAATGTATATCATATAATGCTAAGAATAAATAATAAAACATTAGGCATACTGTTCAGTCATATTAAATTACAGTTGAGGAGTGGTTTTCAAAAGTAAAATTACATATCATCAATTGTTTTTACTAGTTTAGTTGTTTGCATTATTTGCAGATGCAGAAACACCAGAATATAGAATGTCTCAAGCAAAGGGGTTACCTTGATAAATGATGTGTCCATAGAGGGCTGGCGGCTCATGAGGGTTGTTGAGTGGCAGTAACGGTGCGAGGTTGTCTCCAGACGCAAACATGGGCCAGCCAAGTGCAACACGTCCCACATTACGGTGGAATGCCCATGATATGGCTGTCTTCGACAATACAATGTTATCGTGGTCTTCCTTTTTCATAATGTCTGTTATGCAGTCGAAAGACTCGCTTGCACCAACAAACAAACTGTCATATACCTTGAGGAATTTGCGTTTGAATACATGCTCCTGGGCACGAGGTTCCTGAATGTACGGGAAGATGGACATGCCATTGTCAACAAACTTTGAGTTTTCAATGATGATGCTGCATATGCCGTTTGAGTAGAAGCCGTAGCTGAACGACTTGTAAATGTAGAACCCATTGAAGCGAGAGCACAGCTCACGTTTCAAGCAGTCTGACTGCCACATCGTCAACCCCATAACCGTAGAGTGTGCTGTGTTGTTCGCCCAAGTTGCTTCGCCCTCGGTACATGATTCACCATTAAGTCTGTAGGCGGCGCGTTCTGAGCCAGCAACCACATTGCCAACCATGCTTGTGTTTGTTGCATTCTGGATCTCGATACTGGCCATCCAGTCTAGCGTGTTTTCCTCAAATCGGTCCTGGTATGAGCCGGGGAACACCGACAGGGTCACGAGGTTATCACGCAGTGTGTTGTTGTTTCCTACCACGATTATGGCTGAAAGAGATTTGCTGATTAGGAAAACAGTTCAAGACAAAACAAGATTTCATTCCCTAAATTCCAGACAGTTTTTGGTCAAAATGAACAATATGTAGTGAATTTCATCCTACAATACTACACAATAACCTTTGCTTTCCCCCTCTGCACCACTTACAGTGAACCAGGTATTAAGTCGCACGGACCAATTCTGCACATGAAACCAATGTCAGTCTAGGTCATGTGTAATCAATTTTGTGATTTTTATATAAATGCCCACCTTATAATCTCATCTTTCAATGTCCAGTTTATTTTCCTTCATAAATAATCCAAAAGTAATAAAATACCTGCAATTATGAACCCATGAATTAAAAAACAAGACAACATGAGTCAACATGACTGTATTTCTAAAAACATTTTTTTTAAATGTTACTTCAATTTTAGTAATAAATCTAAAACTAATAAAGGTATTTAAACAAATGAGGTATAATTTAAATGCTTATGATCTGTGGAATCCAGAAAGGTGCAAAGCTCCAGTTCACACTTTTGCAACTTAATATTCGCTTTGCCTTGGCAGGTCACACTTGGTTCCGGGGGCTCCATGAATATAACTTACTCTCACTGAACATCAGCAGATTTTTTAATAATAAACACTACACATTTCATTTACTGAACTTACTGTAAAATATGATAAAAATTTAAATTGCAATCTGAAATATATTTAATAGAAGAATTCACCAAAGCCAGATTTAACTGAAAATGTCTGTGCAAGAAAATTAAGCGTAATTAATAATCATTCAAGCACATGGATTACATTAAATAGGTTATTCATGTTTTATATATATATATATATAAATATATATATATATCATGTTTTATATATATATATATTATATGACCAGCTCCATCGAAATCAGGAATAAGTAGAGATGCCGATGCTGGCTATTCGACTTCAAAGTGTGAGAATGAGTGAATTTGGTTGGAATGGTCGATTATCAAGTTTGTGTTTTGAATTAACCTATCTACCCATCTATCCTAAATTGCAGTCATATTATCATAAAACAATGTTTGAGGAACTATGACAATCTGAAGTAAGCATAAATGAATGAAAATGAGCTTAATTTCAACATATCATACCTGTTATACATACTCTATAATTCTTTCTACATTAATTAATTATTCAGTTAACACTGTCATGCTTTTACATGATAATTCATAGTTTCTTAGACCTACTTAGTGACAAAGCAAGACTGACAAACAGCAGAGCAGAGCAGAGCAGAGCAGAGCAGAGCAGAGCAGAGCAGAGCAGAGCAGAGCAGAGCAGAGCAGAGCAGAGCAGAGAGCAAACACAGGTAAAGCACATGTTGTATTTGGGCCTGTAGCATGTCAACTGACAACACGTGGCAATGTAGCACATTACATAATCCTGATCAAAACCCCTAATATGTTCAATGTTATGTCTGTGGGCCTCAATGTTGGCAAATTACAGAGGAACTGCAAAGAAAAGACAGCAGTAGTAGTGAGTGTGTTGTCATCTGTCGCTAACTGACTGAACATACATCACTTTTTTAGTTTTTGCACAATTTCAGTTTCACAGGATGTGCTTTGTTATGGAAATATGTGAAGTTGTCATTAAACTTCAAAACTTTCTTAAATGATTTATCTTTATCAAACGATAACTTACCACCTGATAGAGCTGGGTAATTGTCTGTGGTACCATTGAAGAGCTCATACAATTTTTGTTTCATGTACTATCCTTATCTCAAAATTTTTTTTATCCGACTTATTTCTGATTTCAATAGAGCGTGTCACACACACACACACACACACACACACACACACACACACACACACACACACACACACACACACACACACACACACACACACAGACAGACACACACACGTATGTGTGTCTGTGTGTATGTGGTATATATATTCTTCCATGACATCATACTTACCAGAACCAACAGTATGATGGATGACGTTGTTGACAAGTTCCAGGTCGTGGGTTCCAACCACGCCAAAAGCCGGGGAGAATCCATTATGGAATGTACACTTTGTGACGTAGGACGGGCGAGAGGTGCTGACCTTGCCAATATCAAAGAATGTCACAGAAAATCGGGCATCAAAGCTCGATACAAAGCCCTCCTGCCCACTGTGGAAGAACTCAACGTTTGAGAGTCGTGCATACCCTGATAGAGAGAACATGACGTCAAACTGTAGGAGAGGTATAAGTCAGCATCAACATATTGAAACATTTCATTCTTGAATGCATGAATGCTTGTGTATGTATGCACAATACTGTACGTGTACACTGCAATACCGTACGTGTACACCACAATACCGTACGTGTACACCACAATACTGTACGTGTACACCACATGCAACAGAATTAGGTGGAACAATTGACCAATCCATCATGTGACATACTGCCTAGCAACATGGTCCAACAAACCATAAAAATGGTTACTAAACATGTGTGGACCATTCAGACATTCTGTCATATTTTGTGAAATTCTGTCCTCAGATGTTTTTTTATGACAAAAATATAAGGCAAAATTGTTCAAGCGAGAACTGCGGGAAATGATGATTTGGCTGATGCCATCCCGCAGTAGTAATGTAACGTATATATATTACTTTTGTAAACACTGTTGGTGAGGCAAAGCTTGACAGAGATCATGCTCAGAATTATGATTGTGAAGTAGGCATACGGCAATATACTGGATCCATCAATCCACTGTGAAACAGACACTATTTCACAGCAGCCAGCTTACCGGTACTTATAATCACATCTACTCACCCCTTTACTGTGACCACTTCTGCGAACCAAACTCTTTGATACTCACCTACATGTGGTTTTGGGTCTCCATTCTCATCAAGTTCTGTCTGCATTCCAACTATCACACGTGCCCCAAAAGACTCGGAGAACATGTCGTTGTAGTCAGCCCCGATGATGCGGATATTTCGAGAGAGAAGTCCTACTTCAGCCTTGATTGCATATGATATGTCTCCCACAGTCTCTTCAAATGCTGCCAAGGGAAAATCATGTCCGTTTTACTGCATTAATATTTTGTTAGTTTACGTTACACTAACTAAAGATATATTTTACATGTATTGTTTCTTATGCATAACTGTAACCAGTTGCTGGGATCATAGCACTACCATTACGAATACGACCCACTTTGCAGCAGTTTCAAGCTCTGTTTTGCAGGAGGTCACCTTACAATGGATTCATGATTTTTACAAGACATTTTGTATGTCTGTATTTCAAAATATTTTCTATACTATTTCTGATAGTAAATATACTAAAGCAATAGATTTAAAACATGAAATACAAAATTGCTTACTGACAACTTACAGAGATGTTTGTACTGTAGACTGGCATTCAGAGTGAGAGTCTTCATGTCTGCTGACACCGAGGCAATCTTGAATGTTTCCGTCTCCCATGAGTTGAAGCTAGTCGTTGTCATGACGATCTCGTCATCTACGTTCCAGTTGACCGCCGTCTCCAAGGTGATTGTGTCTGACCCACTGTTGGCTGTTGTCGCTAGGTGGGTCCAGGTGATGGTGCGTGGCACACCAAACAGGTCCAGGCCCCCAAACACAGCTGCAAATGCACAGAAACACAGTGCTCTCTAGCTGTATGGTGGAATATTCATCAGCAGGTCAACATTGAAAAGGATTTACCTGGTAATAGGAATAATGTTCAATAACCATGGCTCCATGTGGCATGTGGACTATGAAGACTTAAATAATTTTCAGCTGTGTATGGAGTGTTCCTATCAGATAGTTATTATATTTTGTTTTTAAATATTTATATTGCCAATATTTATACAGTCAGCAGAAAATCGATCATTCTCAATTAGATTAACTACATTTATATAACCTCTACTCTAAAGCTGCTATGTTGTGCCCTGTAGTGCTACCTTTTGTAGGCATGAATGAAACAATATGCAGGGGTAGATTTTAAGATAAAATGTCTGGTAACCCAGACGGATTACCAACATATAGAATTCAGTAATCTACTTAGAAATCTGCTAATCCATCAATTTAATGTAAAATGAAAAAATACATGTGCTCGGTGGACTCATGCAGTGTGTGTGACGCATAAGAAGTTTGTGCATTCGCTCACTATCGACTCCACTTATGTTTTATGAGGCAATAACTATATTTTACAGCAATCTTGAGAAGGTCATGATTTGGTACATGCTGTCTATAACTATGGAATAACGGACTAAATCCACATAAGAAATTCAGACTTCAAACTGTAAATACACTACAGCTGGAGTGTGCAGCCTACCAATCATTTTATAGCAAATTTAATTGCACAACTTACCAATCACTTTGGAGCCAATATGACAGTACAACCTACTAATCACATTGGACCTAGTGACTGTACAATTTAAATTATCAACTGATTTGGAGCTGATATAAGACCACAACCAACTAATTATTTTGGAGCAAATACAGCTGCACAACTTACCAATCACTTTGGAGCCAATATGACAGTACAACCTACTAATCACATTGGACCTAGTGACTGTACAATTTAAATTATCAACCACTTTGGAGCTGATATAAGACCACAACCAACTAATTATTTTGGAGCAAATACAGCTGCACAACTTACCAATCACTTTGGAGCAATCTGTACAATCTACCAATCACTAGGGCAAATATGACTACAAACCTACCAATCACTTTGGAGCCAACCTACCAATCACTTTGGAGCCAATGTTAGGTCCATCCTCCCGGGGGAAGTTAGGAGTATGATGGTTGCCATTGAGCAGAATGTCAAGCTTCCCAGTGAAGGGAGAATCCTCCCAACCTGCCAGGAGCCGTCCCCCGCGGATGTAGATGTAGGTGGCTTCAAGGACAAACTCACGAACACGTCCTGTGGCAGGGTCCTTCTGATCGTCAATCTCGAGTGTGCCGTAAATGTTTAATGTTTTCATCTTGGGAAGTACCATGTCCGCCACCACCCAGTCTCCCTCTGTGGGCACATAACAGAATTAATTAGAATCAGAATCAATTTATTTAACCTGTTTAGACATACGATGGATAAAATAATTTATAATATAATTAAATGCCACACTAAGCTGTTAAGTGTGTGTGTGTGTGCATGCGTGTGTGCGTGCGTCTAAAATTACACACACACACTCGCTCGCACGCACACGCACGCACCCACACACACACTATTAAAAGTTACTGCCTTCTCAGAAAAGTTACTGTCCCAAATTCTGTAAAAAAATGTTGATACCAAGGTGCCGGTCGCTTCTTAAGAAGTTCACAAAAGTTTGCTAGGAGCGACATCATGCAGAGTTTTCCAAAGTTCTAATTTGTGCATATTTATCTACAAAATTAAGAAGTGAGAACGTAAAGTTAAATGAAGATTTTTAATTATGGCGTCACTTCTATTAATGCAAGATCTGAGGCGTCATTTGCAGAAAACAATCTTCACACATTTATTTATACACCACTTTCTTACACCAATAAAAATAAACCATCTGCAGCAATGGCAAGTCACTGTCAATGTTGTGCCACTTTTGTGTACATATCACATAATAAAGTCAGTTTAAATTAAATTAAAAGAATAGTGTACATAAAAAAATACAATGTGACATTATATAGGCCTATTATCAGCTCTTGGGCTTGAAGCTCTTGCTGGCTGTCCTCAGCATATCAATAGCATTTCTTGGTTCAGACAAGATTTAACAAGATTGCCACCCAGAGAATTAACTCTAAGTGGCAGGTGGACAAGGAAGCACTTTGGCTTATCGAGAGTCCGACCCTTTTATCTATGTGTATCCAGCCCGTCTGAGGTATGTGTCGATTTTATTTTTAAACATATTCACGCTACTAGCACCCACACAATCAGCAGATAATCTGTTCCATTCATTTACGGTCCTTTGTGAGAATGAGAACTTTCTTGTATCTAATCTACACTGCTCCTTTACTAATGTAAGTTCATGCCCTCTAGTCCTTCTATCTTTCTTAACTGAGAAAAAAATATTTCTATCAATATTTTCATAACCCTTCAATATTTTAAACACTTCTATCTGATCTCCTCTCAACCTCCTGGTCTCTAGTGTTGTTAAACCGCATTTTTTTAGGCGTATTTCGTAACTAAGATCCCTCAGTTTTGGTATCATTTTAGTTGCTCTTCTCTGCACTCTTTCTAGCATATCTATGTCCTTCCTGCGATACGGCCTCCACACTTGAATACAATATTCTAAATGAGGCCTAACTATTGTTTTGTACAGCGGTATTATTAGCTCTTTTTCCTTATACGTTATGTTTCGCCTAATTAATCCAAGGATTTGATTTCCCTTTGAAGCTGCAATTCCGCACTGCTCTGAAACCTTCATATCAGCACTAATGGTTAACCCTAAGTCCTTTTCTTTTTCAGTAGTACTTAGTACAGTACTCCCCATTGTATATTCTACCTCTTCGTTCCTATGTCCTGTGTGGAGGCATTTACATTTCCCAAAATTGAACAGCATTTGCCACTTTTCAGACCATTTGATCAACCTGTCAAGATCATCTTGTAAATGCTGTCTATCTCCATCACTTTTAATCCTTCTAAACACTTTTGTATCATCCGCAAATTTCAACACCTTGCTTGTTATTTCATCATCCAAATCGTTGATATATATTAAGAATAATATAGGTCCTAATACTGATCCCTGTGGTACCCCACTCAATACCGATTTCCAGTTTGAAGCCTCCCCATCAACTACTACACGTTGTCTTCTGTCAATCAGCCATTGTTCTATCCAGTTTATTATACCATTTCCTATGCCATGGGCCTTTAGTTTAAGCAGTAATCTTTGATGTGGTACTTTGTCGAAAGCTTTTTGAAAATCTAAGTAGACGATATCTACTGGTGATCCCTCATCTACCCACTTAGTGATGTCTTCCAAAAAACATAACATATTTGTTAAGCATGACCTCGCTTTAAAAAAACCATGTTGAGATGGGTTTATCAAGTTTTGTTTAACAAGAAAATCCACCATGTGATCTTTAATTAGTCTTTCTAATAATTTACAAATCACTGATGTTAAACTCACTGGTCTATAGTTCTCTGACTTGTTTCTCGAACCTTTTTTAAATAACGGTATAATGTTTGCTTCTTTCCATTCTAAAGGAACCACTCCCTCTTCTAATGACAAATTGAAAACTGTTGCAAGCGGTATGCTAATTTGTTCTACAATTTCCAATAGTAGTTTGGGTGGAATACCATCCACTCCAGGTGATTTATTATCCTTCATAGCCCTTATTTTCTTAGCTACCATTTCCGGGGTTACAATTAATTGTCCTAAATAGTCTGAATCTGCCCCCTTGAACTTAGCCTCTGGTACTGGCAGTGAACTAATATCTTCCCTGGTAAACACTGAACTAAAATACTCATTCAGGTCTTCTGCCATTAAGAATCCCTCTGATATTGTATTTCCAGCACTATCTTCTAGAGGACCGACCTTATCTTGAACTTTCTGTTTGCTTCGAATATACGCATAAAAACTCTTGCTGTCATGTTTTATATTACTAGACTGTGCCTGAGGTTCAATGCTAAGGCAGGTATTGCCAGGATCAGGTATATATGACACCATGATAAATATGCATCTGATCGCAGATACCATGTATATCATTTTATGACTGATGATGTAAACAATGTGTCAGTGTGCGACAATCTGAACGTTGTTCAGAGTCCTTGATCTCATTCCGTCAAGGCTGTATTACCAGATCCACCACTGCAACCATGGTCTTTTGGCAATGCTATCAAACGTTTGACAGTATAACAAATTGCCTTGATGTCTTTCTATTATGGAATATGCACTAGCGTTTTATCATACAGACTACTGTCCAGATCGCCTACTGTCATCACTAGCCAACGTGTAACAAGACCACGTATTGGGTGAATAATTAATGACCCTCGCCTTTCACCAATCAAGGGTGCGGACACAAATTAGTTCGGCAATGCATATATGTCATTGTATGTATGCATGGCTGAATTTTAGTTGCAGTTTTTTAATTAGTTATAACAAAACGAACATTGATTTAAATATCAAATAAAAAGATTAGGCTTTAGAGCCGTTCTGGTTTTCTAGGTAGGGTCGGGTTACTGGAAACACAACGGTGGTTAATCAGATTGAAACCACTGGCCTGCTGGGCCAGTAAAATATGAAAACTGGTGCCCCAAACTGGCCCGATGGCTTAAAAAAGGCGCCGGGCCAGCAGGCCAGTGTTAATTCGAGGCTGATACATATATTTTTATTAGTCATTTTATAGATATATATATATATGTAGGAATCATATGATTTTAATCAAAATGTTATAACAGTAATTATTATAGTAACAGAGTAGATATAACTCATACCTAGGGGAAAGTGGGGAATAACAAAATAGTGAAGGTCTTAGAAATCAGAGTTCCATCACATTTTCATTTTGAAAATCCTTAACCAGTCTATCTTTCAAAACCCGTTATCTTACATTTTAACTCATTTCTGGATAAACTTCCTTCTTTTTTACACCCGGCTATAGGCAGATGATTTGAAGATGGCAGCCAAATGTGGTTTATATCATTGCACTGAATAAAATATACTGTTAAAATAACTTCAATAATTATAAAGAATAAATTAAACTTGAACATGCTAAACAAACATTATTCAGAGCACTTACTGTAGGCAATCTAGTGAAGCAAATGTAGCCATGTGTGTTAGTTTTGCCATAGTGAAACATCCAATTCTGATGGTTACTTTTCAAATTACGCAATATTTTGTCAACAACATTAACATGCATGAAAACATAAAAATATTAATTTACAAAATGGCTACCATGTACCGATTAAATTATCAACTGGAATGTTCTTTTACAGTACAAAATCACCATCTGAAATTATGAAAGATAACAAATACTTTCACAAATATGTGTTTCCTTAGCAATGTATTAACAAAGTACAGCTAGAATAAACCTGGGCACAGATTGTGACAACAAGCCCATAGTAACTGGAGGATAACATAATGGTTGCCAACATTACAAACTCTTGCAAAAATCTTTTCTCAAGTTGACAAAATAGTAGTCTAGGTGACCAGTTTCAGATTATTAGTTAATGTAATAGTAGCATATGACTGAGGTACATGAAAGGCCTAGCAGCCATGAGTTTACTGGGCAGTTTCAGACTGTCTGCACACAGAAGGGGTGGGTGGCGTCTGGCAGTGTGCATGGTAAGTAAGCCATATTTGTTCCTGCTTAATAATCAACATAGTGAAAAATGTGCATTTTTCATTTTGACCAAGAACCTGCCTTTTCATCTTTAGATTGGTTAATAAACCACTGTAACTATGAAATACTTCTTACCTTTGATTGTGACATCAGTATCATCACCTGGTAGACCATTCTCCCATGTAGCAGGGTCCGACCACATCTTGGCATCCTTCGGTCGTACATTAGTGACAGGAGGGCCTCCACTGATTTCAGGGCGCTTACAACCACGGTAGAAGCACTTAATGGCTTTCAAAGTTATCGGGCGGTCCCGGCGGACATGTGAGATTGTTGGCTTGTCCGAAACTGAACAGCAGAGAGGGCAACTAAGACACATGATCTGGTGAGATGAAAATGAGCTCGTAAACTAGAAGTAATTATGTGAAAAATACAAGGAGCCATGAAGGTAAATTAATTAAAAGACCAAACTCACACTAATTGAAACATAATAACGAGGTACCAATTAACAATAATGAACTAGAAGGGAGTAGAAATTAGCCCAAAATAGTACAAATAAAAAAGAAAACTGCAAACAGCACAAGGTGTGTTAAGTAAAGAATTTAACATATATTTAAAATATAATTGTAACTCATCTTGAGTAATACAATTTCTTAACTGTCTGACCATTGTTTAGTATACGAGGGTGCTGTGCATAACAACAATAGCCACAAATCTATATTTTAATTAAAGCAAATTAACAAAATATATTTGATAAAATTAAAACACCAAAATAAAGACTCAACTGAATTGGAAAAGGAGTCAACAAACATGATCCTGATCATGTAAGAAATGCATCCCCCAAATATTGTAAAATTACCTTTGGTAAGCCATCTTTTCATTTGTTGATGTTGTACATTAGATGGAAACAAAAGGCAACTTTTTGATGTTATGCACCTATGCAAACTAACAATTTGCAATTACATTCACATTTTTGCCTAATTCAGATTATGACTTGTAACAGAGTACACTAGTTAGCCTGATTTAACTAGTTTGGGCCAACTTTTTTTCAGCTATAAAATGGTTCCAAAAACATATTTTTGGAATGTTGAATATAACATGCACCAGAATGCTGGTGTCAGATGAGATTTGGACCCGGGTGATATTTGGACACACGGGTCCAGATATCATAGCAAAATATGGACCTGCCCTATGATATTTGGACCCCCCTTTAAAATGTACTAATCACTATTTGTTCATATACATATGTGTGATATCTTATTAGTAGTTCACAGCAGGTTTGTGTTTATATATCCAGGTGTCTATGGCACATTACTTCCTATGTCAGAAGGTCACATAAACAAAATTGGCATAAAACTCTCCATTTTAGGAGTATACAATTAAACATTTCATGTTTTGTGCTTAATATTTAGTGGCTTCATCCAATGTCAGTGAAATTTACAAACTTGCGGAACTAAGTTGTGATGTCAGCAATATTCAACATTAATTAAGATTGGGAGGTTAAAATATCATAGCATGAAAAATGTCTACATCTGTTGGTACTAATCAAGTTACTAAGCTGCTGTGCTACATTCAATAATAGGAATTAGGATGCTAGGTCAAAAAATGATAGCATAAAAAATGGACGCGGGTCCAAATATCATAGCAAAATATGGTCCCCCAAGACATTTGTACTACTTTAAAAATAGTAATCATTAAAATTATTCCATCTATATATTTTATATATGAATTATATATTAAACTTTATGCGGGACAACACTACCAGATGAAGTTGTGACTCGGAATCAACAAGCGTGCATGTATGTTGACGCCACAATGCCAAGAATTCCTCGTACATTTTAAATGCTACTTGGTAATAAACAGTCTGTATCTGAATCGTGCCTTGTTTGCTGATAACACACGTCAGATGTATGTTTGTATAAGAGCTTAATAGTAAGCCAAAGCAAGGCAATTAAATTCGGTCAAGAAGAATCACGACGATAGTGTCTAACAAACAGAACAAAAACGGCGTGTCAACACGAATCCAGTGGCGGTATTTTTGAAAAACAAATTAAAAAAATTGAAAGCGAATATAACATACCTTTTCAATCCTGGAAATTTTGAAAGAGAGGCTGGACGCTGGGATTGGAGGAGCCAGACCCATGTTTCCGTCAGCCTCATAATTTATTAAGCTTACCGTATACTCCAGAATAGAAGCATTGGTTTTGTTGCCCACAGAAATGTAATTTGTTTCGTTCAAAAGGTGTTTTTTAAGGTGGTTACACATTTGGGCACTCACTGTTCTCAAAGGTAGTGGGTCCATATTTCGTTATGATATAATGTGGGTCCAAATACATAAAACTTCTTAAAAGGAGATACAAATGTTGGGCATTAATTAATCTCTTAGGTAGGTGTGGGGGGTATATTTCACTATGATATTTGGGCCCATGGGTCCAAATATGTTATACTTTTTGTAAGGGTGGGCATGTGGGCACTCACTAATCTCATAGGTTGGGGGGGTCAATATTTTGCTATTACATTTGGACCTGTGGGTCCAAAGCTAAATAAATACAACTTTTAAAAGGGGATACAAATTCTTACCAAAGATTAACAAGTTTGGCCCAGCTCTATGTGATTACGTCAGACTACACTAGCCAGGATTAAAGGAAATAAAAACAAGGCATTTGCTAAAATCCATTTTTCATGTTTACACAAAGTTTAACATTGTAACATTTGAGAATATTTAAAAATACAAAACAATACATTTGTAGCATAAATTTGATTTTAAACCCGTCTGTGTAGCGATTCCAGCGAAAAATAATTTTATGAGCTAGCTAGGTGATCACATGATATTGTGACGTCACATATGACATATACTTGCATCAGGCCGACCCTTTCCATGCATTCAGAGCATATTTGCAAGGATAGCTTTTGGGTCGAAACGAGAGTTAGAATGAGTTATTGTGCGATACTCTGTTGTAATACAAACACTAGTCATCATAGAGGAACATGCAGTTATCTTACGGTTCCACATGAATCAACTTTTATTCAAAGCAAAGGATGCGAATGGGCCTACAAGTCGACCAGAGATTTCAGAATAATTATATCGATTGCAACCCACGGGAGATAACCTACATCAGTAAACATACATAGTAAACAGATATTGTATCCAGCTACAAAAAGTAACATGTATAATCTCATAATAGCACTAGAATATTGATATATGAAGGAGGAATTGTACAATTTATCATAACAACTTAAATCAATCAGTGAATATCCATCGATGTCGGTAGCTCAATGTTATGTTTTCACGAAGTAATATAAATAAAATCATTTTTATACTATGATGCACGGTTTGTAAATATTTTTTTAATTTTTGTAGTAATTATTTATTCAACAAAAAAATGAAAATATGGTAATTATATATAAAACGTTTCTGAATTTTATTTCTCCAGACAAATATAATGTAATGGTTATATAATTTATTAATTACATATATATATATATATATGTGAAAACAAATTGTGATCTGTCTGGATAAATAACATTTAGAAACATCATTTTATATATATCACTACCATATTTTTATTTTTGTGGCAAATCAATAATTACTACATGTTTTTTTTTATTTGCAAACAGTACAGTATAAAAATAATTTGCTTTATATTACTTCATGAAAACATAAACAAAAAAGTGTAAAGAAATCAATGGCTTGGTGTCAAGTGGAACCGGCGCCATCCGATTATAAAATAAATGACACGAAACCAACGCGTCTACCAATTGAGCTACCGACATCGATGGAAAATCACTGACTGATTTAAGTTGTTATGATAAATTGTACAACTCGTCCTTCATATATCGATATTCTAGTGATGTTATGAGATTATACACATTACTTTCTGTAGCTGGATACAATATATGTTTACTATGTATGTTTATTGGTGTAGATTATCACCCATGGGTTGCAATCAATATATTTATTCTGCAAACGAGCCGAAGCTCAGCGAAACCTGATTGACTTGTAGGCCTATTCGCATTCATAGTTTTGAATAAAATTGGATTCACGTGGAACCATAAGATAACTGCTTGTTCCTCTATGATGACTAATATTTGTATTACATCGGCATATCGCACAATAACTCATTCTGATGCTCGTTTCGACCCAAAAGCTATCCTTGTAGACATGGTCTGAATGCATGGAAAGGGTCGGCCTGATGCGAGTATATGTCATATGTGACGTCACATCTCGGCATCCCGAAAAGCATGCCAAAAATATGCATATTCGAAAATGTCCGGATGCACAGCATAAAATGTGGAATTCCTAATTGAATTTTTTTGGCTTGGTGGACATAGAAATAGATAGCAGGATGTAATATAATAAGAATTCAAGCAATACGTGTTTTATTCCCTTTAACTAGTTTGGTTAAATCCATGGGAATGTACCAGTATGCAAGGAAAACTAACACAGATATATATTACTTACTCATATATGTCAGAACTTTTGTTTCATTTGTGAAGTACGTGTCACCATTAAGGCTGTTCTCATAGGTCAAGGGCTCTGTCTTGGAGTAGTTTCTGGATGAGTCGAGAGGATTCTCCACAACAAACTGGTCGTATATATCTTGTACAACTGGATGCTGTACAATCACATGTGCTCCATCCTGTGAACAAAATAAACAATTTTATTAGAACATGTACAATTGTGCAAAACACTGCATAAAACTGTAAAAATGGGCCAAGTGGCCCTGAAGTCCTTTGGACTAATACGTCTATATGTGACCCAGGCTGACCAAATGAGTGATAAATCAGAAAAATTGTAACATTGTTTTCTTACATCCTTGTAAAGGTTTGGTAGGGTGCTTTACATGGTTTCAAAATTATATGACTGCTACAAAAATTGGCGAGGTTATGGAGCACTGAACATGGTAGGGATCAAAAAGTGAAAATGAAGAAAACGGCTGTTGAAATTATATATGCAAATGGATTGCATGGAAATATTACATGCACAACATTCAAATGTGGCACACAGTATGTAATATGTATGTTATGTTGCAATGATACACTGGAAGTACAAATGTGCTGCTACAAAGACTTATCAAGTTATGCCAGATTATGTCTTTATGTGTAAAACTAAGAGGACAGATTATTTGAGAGCAAAAGGTAGACTCACTGTTTGATACAGTTTAAAACCTACAGGCAACTGTCCAGTTTAACAGGGGTCTAGTGGCTTAATGCCGTCTCTTAAAACAAGCTATTGCCAGTGACCAATTACAGATTAGTCACAGTTTCCATCAAACAATAGCAGGCAGAGAATCTTAGCTCCACAGCTGGGTATACTACACAAGTGATAAATATATGATACACTAGAAGTACAAATGTGCTGCTACAAAAATGTATAAAGTTATGCCAGATTATGTCTTTATGTATAAAATTAAGAGGACAGATTATCTGAGAGTAAAAGGTAGTCTAAAGAAAATAAAAAATAAACACAACTTGCAATTATAGAAAATCAATAGTTTTGAAGATACAGTTTAAAAGTGTTAGGCAACTGTTCAGTCTAACAGGGATCAAGTGTGTCTACTCTGCCTGGGTGCTGTGACCAATGAAATATTAGTCAAGGTCTCAATGGACTAGGCTGTAGAGATTTGTCACAGCTGTTGACTTTGTGGCACAATACACAACATCTGGGGGTGGTCTCAAGGGCCCTTCTCAAAACCACATCACTAGATAATGTAAAACGTTTGCACTTTGGGGGCCCCTTAGAATGATTCAATCAAATACAGATTTATTGTATATAGTGGCAGCACGCTAAGATACATCTATGCAAAATTAGAAAAAAAGTTGCTGAACAGTTTTTGAAAAAATAGGCAAAATGTTACATTTTCACCAGTTTTGGGGTCCTTGGAGGCCCTAGGGAGCCCTTAAAATGATTCAATCAAATACACATTTCTCGTGCATAGTGGCTGTGCCCTAAGATGTCTTTGCAAAATTAGAAGAAAAGTTGCTGAACGGTTCCTGAGATACGGCAGCTAACGGCGGACAGCGGACGGCGGACGCAGAGTGATGGCAATAGTCCCTTGGACCTTCGGCCCAAAGGACTAAAAACCGTAAGTAGTTCTATTCAGAGGTGAGGTACATGTACTTAAAACCGACATACTGAATCATTTGATAGCAATCAATTTGTTAAGAAAGTATTTAGGCATGCTGGCAATTGTTCACAGATAATTTCACACAGGTACTCATTTTTATATTATAATGTCCAAAATTATAATAAAAAAACATACGGTACGTAAAAATTTATCTTTTTTGTAGATTTTTAGTGTCTGAAAACATACAGTGTCCGAATACATTTACATACTGTCATTACAGTACTTCTGGAAATGTCCAGTCTAGACATACCTATATATAGCTATTTGTAGTCTGTCTAGACATTACTCATATTATAGCCTAACACAACATGCTTCCTTCTAGCTTACATAGAAACACTGTGGCTTCTTCCAGTTCAAAGCTTTGTCCTCTGTCTGTATGCCTACCTCAAGTCGGTCTAGACATTACATGCTTACCTCGAGGCCATAGAATGCTCCATTATAGGAGATGTTGGTGATGTGTTCCATATTGATGAATGTGATGTTGTGTGCTAATCCAGACAGCAGCAGCAGCATCCAACCAGATGGAAATGTGTTACCCTTTGATCGGAACTTTGTGATACTTGTGCCATATTCGTTCTGCACTCGTAAGTCCTTGAACATCAACGAGGCAGGCACTGCCTCATTGAAGCTCAGGCGGATGACATCAACGGCGTCACTGTTACCAGGGCAGATCATTCCTCCAAAGTTGGAACTCCATTCATCATCATCAATGCACTGCGGAGGGAAGAGATTGCTCTTTGACATGGCACGTGCTCCAGGACCATGGCCAGTGAGAGTACCGTCCAAGTCCTCAAGTTCCGCCTGATGCTCCCATTCCCAGTAGGCTTTCTTGGTAGAGTTGAGCCACTCAATGTTCTTGAACTTGTAGTTGAACCCAGCACACAATAGATGACATACGCAGATAATCTTGACAGTGCCGATGCCTGAACACGTATGATCTCCATTCTTCTCACCGTCAAAGTTCACAAATGTGATTCCACTAAAGAGAACTCCACCATCAAGCGGCAGTACAATGCCCCGCTTCGTGCATGGTGGGTGATTTGCAGAGTTGAGATGACCAATGATAACAGTGTCCTTCACCATGGCTCCATCCTCTGTGTACTGTGGGGCAGAGCCATGGTTGAAGTAGTGCTCAGTACCTGCCATGAAGTTGTTGGCCAGCACAAAGCCAACGAACTGCATGGGATATGCCTCGACCCACTCAGCACCACGGAAACTGTTCCACGTTGTGAGATTCTTGAAGACGGCTGGGACTGGTTCACCCCAGCCACACTTACCCCCAACCTTTGGGGTGTAAAACTCAAACACCCACAAGCCATACCAGCCTACTGAGTGCACCGTGTTGTTGTAGAACTCTCCGAGCGGGACATTCTGTGGGCAGATGTCAGGGGTATAGGATGGACCCTGGGGGTGCTCCAGCATGCGATACCAGAAGCCAAAGTGTGTGCCTCCTGCAACGTGGTTGTGTCGAACGATGTTGTCCGGGTGCGTGATCCAGAACGCTGCTGGTGTGATGTCATCGTTGAGCAGGCTTGAACTTGAGCGCACAAATATCGCAAGGTTGTACTGGAATACGTTGCCGACTTCGATGCTGTCCTCAAGGAAGAGGGCGCCACCCATCACATCATACACAACGTTGTTCTCGACCAGTATGTTGTCTGTGTGGTGAATGTTGACGGCACGGTTAAATGTGTGATGTATTCCACAGCCCCGCACATATGATCCATTCATGTCGCCGTTGATGTGGAAATGAATGGGGTAGCGCCCGAGACGGAATGCTTGTCCTGCATACGTGATCTCGACGTGTTCGATGTGGCCAACCACTTCGCCTGCATTCAACTCTTTCTGGTGGAACATAATCTGTGATCCGAACTGGTCACTACCAATCTCTTCTCCAAAACGACCCTGGAAGCATGTGTGTGTCGCAAACTCACCTACAACAAATCATTAGAGTTCATTTACGGATGGTTCTGAATACACAGTTACACCATGACAAAAACCAAATATCTTGTCATGTCAGACTACCTACATGTGTGCATCACCACAGATCCATTACCCTTGTAAAATACAGAATGCGTCCCTGGCATATACATTCGTTTTAATGCTAAATATGTACCGGTAGCTAAGTCCACAAATACCTTTGCATCATATCTATTGCTATAGTTCAATGATGGATGATTCTCAAAACATAATCACACCACTGAATAAACTCACACACTATTACACACTTTGTAATTCACGTACTATTACTCAGCAAATTAAAAAAAATTCCTAATGAATAATTCATTAGCAGGTAGCCGTGTCCTATGTAAACTTTCAACCAGCCATAAATATTGTGCAAGGAAATATTTGCACTTAAGTAAATTGCACTGCTATTTTTATACACATTTAATAGTAAGACCATCTGAAACATGGTGATTTACCTGGATCAAAGCCATCTGCACAGGCCTCGATTTTGTCATTCCATTCCTTTAGGTTAGAACCTCGCACAACCACATTGTGTGTGAGCAGTCCGACCTCTGCCCTTGTCTCCAAGGTGATACCACCCTCAAAGGTCTGTGTCTCGCCAAGATGGTCGTACTCGAGTGCCTTTGTCAGGGTCAAGGTCATATGGTCGCTAGAAATGGACGCAATGGTGCACTTTTCATTCTCGTTCTGGCTCATATGTCCACCAGTTGAGGCAATGACAATCTCATCACCGTCAGTCCAGGTCACCGGGATCTGAAGTTTGATCTCTGTGGCTCCGGCCGCAACGGTCTCCGCTAACACCGTCCAGGTGACAGGTGTCGGCTTACCTATAGTCACACATACACACATGATTGATGATTATTTTTGTCTTTGAAGAATGTTGAGGTATACTTTAATTTAAAACAGTATATCATTATTATCATGGAAATTAATTGTAAATGCAATCAGATTCAATGGCATAATATGTTTTCAGTTACCTTTCAGACAAACTGTCGATCTAGATTAATCAGCCACTGAAGACCTACATTCTCAATCTTATTGGTAACTGATGTTTGCAATTACATACAAATATTTATTGGAAGAAGTCTTGAAAACCTAACAGGGTACAATAAAGTACACAATTTGGCATTTCCTATAAGAAAACTGCAGAGGTTTTGACAAATGTTTGTGAAAAGAATATGTAGCTAAAAAGGCCATCTGTTTAACAAAGTGCAAATCATGTCGGTTAAACAGAAAAGGAAATGGTTTAAGTGTCGTAATGGCCAGTGTTCCCGGAGAGAACATTTTATGGATCATGTTGATTCCAGAGGTTCACTATGGCTATACAGACTTATTAGAACAATAGGTGCGTGGTGTTGGCCATAGCTAGGTCGACTAGCATCATAAACTAGCATGTTTTGAACACAAAATGGATTGTGATAACATGCGTACCGTGCAGTTCTAATGTTCCATGGCGAATAGCAAGTGTCTTGGCGCCGTACACGGGCAGTTCTTGTGAACGCACTTGTCCATACATGGTGATGATTCCTTTATGTTCGAACGGCTCCTCCTCCGTGCCAATCTGAAACAGGGAAATACAGTCAGAGCATAGTAACAATAATGAGAATACCACTCTAAATACCACCACATGGAGGACCTTGGCAGTTTCGGAATGTTGTGTGTTTCACGGCTGATGCACAATATTGTTTGCGTCTGCTGGTGTTCACATAATTTCAACCTGCTTTATAGCCACTCCAGATAACAGACATTTTTTCAAGATGGTTATACTTCCACATTTGGTGATTGTTTCTTATAACAACAATCTGCAAATTAAGCATTTTAACAAATTAAATTGTACAAAATTATAAATAAATATTAGTTTCGTCCCAACAGGAAGGATCCTAATTAGTTCACCAAAGCAAGAAATCATCTACTAATGGCCGAATGTTCTGCCTTGTTTCATTCCCGCATCATTTAGCTGCTAAGGACACTGACTGCTGTATTTACCTGTAGAATGCCTCCTCCTACTATCAGGATGTTCTCTGACTTCAGTTCAACATCCTTCTCATCAAACAGCACTTTACCACCTGACAACAAAAACCACCTGACTTGTCACATTCACAAGAAATACTATCTGATTAACTGCTGCTTCATAGTGTTTGCTCTCCAGTCTCAGAGGTGGTTTATAACAAGGTTTTTTATTTAGCCATTTTTTTAGTAATTGTAGCAATTTTAACGCTCTTGTGGCCAGAACACCCAGATCAACCCGACCCACATGCATTCAGGGCCACAATGCCTGAATACTCCCGAATATAGGGCAGGGATTCCGCCAGCAGGGTAAAATGATAAAATTACGTACCCAAAAATAATTTTATGGTACAGATACATACCCAAAATAAATTCAAATTAAAAAATTTTGTTTAACATTCTGTGCAATAAAACTCATACTTAATGGTGAAGAATGAGCCCATGCTAACATGTTTATGCTAGCTATTCTGTGATTGGCTAAACGTGGTATTCACTGCGCGATTGAAGCCTTCACCTCAGGACAGAACATGGTGTACCATTATATTGGTAGGCTTAGTGTAAAGAATACCGCGTGCTGTCATGGCTGTACATTTCTTGCGATGTTTTTGAGTATTAATTGTTTCTTGGTGAAGAAAAATAACACAAGATACCATACTACATCATGAATCAGACTATTTATTCTTAAATGTGAAGGAAAGTTTACAATTTTCCTGCTGACTGTTACATTTGTCATTCAATCTCCTATGAAACATGGAAATGATCATCATGAGCCGGGTGGGACTTCCAACTCCAAATGCCGCCAAATCACTTCTCCGAGCATCCAGAAATCAATTTTTTTTCTGGGGGAGGATCAAAATTATTTGTTCTGGCAGAAACACTGTAGGGGCATATTTAAAAACTATCATAATATGACAGAAAATAATTTTCAGTGTTTTTTGTCAAAAACACCATTTCACCAGGGGCGGCTGCGATCAGAGTTCGCGCTGCAATGTTGCTTTTTGCCCTGGAAATTAATTTTGTCATTCAAAGTTACATCGTGTTGATGTTGTGATGTGCCCTGCAGCAGTGCGTCTCCAAATATGGCCTCCGTAGATGGTTTTGCATTTAAAGATAATTCTTTTATTAACGGTATGGTTGATGCATTTAAGCGCGTCAATTCAGATTCAAGCATGACAAGTTAAGATTTCTATGAATCCAAAGTGTTCCTAATTGCAGTGATGGTGACTTTTTCATAAAAATATACATTCAAAATCAGTAGCACACATCTTGAATGCGGCGAATGTCGCAGTACATAAATTGGTGGATAGTGAAGTCACGGCGCAAATTCTGGGGTGTCTGGCCTTAACAACGATACAGGTATAATGGTTCTGATGGGAAGATAATTGTGATCTCTCAGAGTACCATTTTATATGAAATCTTGAAAATACATGCACTCAGAATAAATGCTATGATTTCAGTTTTACTTACCCTAGACATTCTTCTGACATCACTTTTTAACTTGATATAAAGAAGGAACATGTTGCCCTACTTCAGACATGCCACAGGCACTAGATTCCATACCTTGTATAAGCAGCATCTTCAGGACAGGTGTGTCAACATCCAACATGACAGTTTTTCCTGCTGGAATGACCACAAGTGACCCCTCCTCAGGTGGATCCAGTCCTCCCCAAGTATCTTTAGATGACCAGACATCAAGGTATTCAAACTTGGCTGCTTCCTGTCATCACAACAATAAGCTTTCATCTCACAGGTGCTTTGTTCTCTTAGTTCACCAAGCAGCATTTTTAGCATGATAGAGCAGGATTGCCGATTTTATTTTGGAGCATAATTAAAAACACAACTAAAAACAAACCATCATGACATGTTTTTGCATACATTTACTAACTACCAGGCTAAGCTGGTCACACATATGTACCAATGACTGTAGACCAACAGGGCTGTCACTCGCTAACCTATTGTTTCCGATCTATTTTTCAAAATGATGGATATAATTTCAAAAATAATGACTTGGTTAAGCTAGAACATTACACTAGTCTGCCCAGCAAATGTTTTATGTCATTTGCACCTCAGAATCTGGAACTTTGCTGGCATACGCCGTCTGCACATGTACACAGTCCCACTTACATTCTTAGCCTTGCCGTTGCTTGTGACAAACACATCGACCAGGGCCTGTAGACTGGTCAGGTGCTTCCCACTGGTACATTCAATCAAAGTATCGCTGACTGACGAGATAACACATGTAGCGCCATCTATGATGACAGAGACAGCAGCCATGTCCGTGCTGCAATTAAATGTTTGAATTATTTTCTGCAGTGATGGGGAAAAAAAAAAATTCAAGGACCAATATCAAGGCCAGCCTAATCCTCGATTAAAGGGGAAGAGAGGAACAACAACAATTCTGGTATCATTTGTTTCTTTGCATTTACTATGAAAATCATTCATATGTAGATGTACACTAAAACACTGGACTCCAATGAAAATATTCAGACATTTGCATTTGACTACTAGTGCAGGAGATCTTGATTCTTTTAATGAAAAACTCTTGGACTCACCCAAAGTCTGTTCCTATGATGGTCAGCGTGTCTCCACCAGATGTCACTCCAACCTTTGGTGTCACCGATGTTACAGTTGGTGTCTTTGCATCACTGTAGGTGTAGTTGTCAGTAAGGGTGATGGGGGCGAGGGTTCCATACGAGACAATCACATCACAAGACTGTGTGCCAGTCCCTGTAATAAGAAACACATAGTTGGGTGATCTTCATTATACAATGCCAAGTACTGGTATATTGGTTTATTGGTAGGTTACTTTTAACCCACACATATCAGGTGCTGTCATCTACAATGTCAGTGCATAATGTTTTCTATTAATTTAATTATCTTCATAAGGAATAATGAATACTTTCTTATTTAAATATATATCAAATGTCTACACCAATGCCAGTGATCATCACTAATGTCAAATTAATCTTAAATATGGGATCACAACTGACAGACATTACCCTTCACAACTTAACACATCGGAACATAATCCCTCATGGACAAACCATGATAGTAATTTTCTCTAAGAAATCTGTATATTTAAGAGGTCACACTCCTGCTTCAATTGTTTGATTTAAATACATAGCATTTAAATTAAGACACTCCAAAATACATTATATAAAGCAACACAGCAATGTAGTTAAATAGTGAAATAATGTTTTCAACCAAAGCAAAAAATGCATTATCAAATTCAGTCACCATGTCCGATAGTATCAACAACACCAAAGTGCCATCTATGATAACTATACAAATTGTCATGATGTGTACCTGAATGTGCAGGTGTATCACACACTAGTGAGTTTGTATCTTGGCTGCTGCTGACAGAGCAAGCCAAGTCACACACAGTGACGTTGACATCTTCATATAGGCCAGTTCCACTCACAGTGATTTTTTGACCACCAGCAAAGCTTCCTATAACAGACAGCAATGCAAACCATCTCAGTAAGTTGAGATTCAGCCAGGCCTTAAAAATAAATGAACACATTACACATGCATGTGTGTGATGGAATATGAAATATACTTTGCTTAACTACTAAGGAGAAATTACTAGATATGGTTGACTAAATGGTTAGCTGATAATTATGATTATGCATAAAGCACAATTACTGTTATGGTTACATTTTCCAAATAAAACATGGTTGAGACTTTGATTATATTTTTTAGAGAGAACATCAATGATTTCTTTATATTTACATTGACTTACACAATCTGCCATTTCTACTGAAATTGCTGATCACAACTGTTGTTTCCGTTATAAATGGACTCTCCCACTGGCAGTCAGCTTGAATAAATACTCACCCTCAGTGGGGCTGATGCTGGTCACTGTCATCTTGTATGTGAACTTTGAGGTGCTAGAAGCTGCCCCCTTGACCGGTACCATGACAACAACATCATACTGACCAGCCGTCTGTTTGCCCACAACACACTGGATCTCTGTCGCAGAACTTGATGAGACTTCACATGCCACATCACCCACGGTCACTACATTGTCCTCACTGTCACTGAAGCCAGACCCAGAGATTGTGATAGTGTCACCAACGTACCCCTCGGTTGGGTTGATGCTAGTGACTTTTGGGGTGGCAGCATCAGTGTAACTGAATGACTGACTGGGGTAATTCTTGGAGTTTGACGTCACAATGATGTTGACATCACCAGCAGCATGAGGTGGAATTTCACAGGTCAGAGATGACAGGTTGACTGTCTTCACCACACAATCCTTCCCGTCAATCTTCACCAAGGTGTTGTCAGACACAAACCCATTACCCTCGATTGTCACCATCGTCTTGCCGGCCAAACTACCTTCAGTGGGGGTAACACTCGAGATGACTGCGCTGCTGATGACCTTGATCTCACCAACAGGAAAGCCTCGTCCTGGCAGGGTCACATCCAGGGTGTTGTCACCAACGGGGATGTTATCAACAGTGCACACGATTTCTGTGTCGGTTGTTGACTGCACAAAAAGGTCAATGTCACCAACAGAAACAATAGCAGTCTCGTTTCCAAAGTTTGACCCTGTGATGGTGATTGTTGTGTCAGCAGCCACCTCTGATGGCTGGACAGCAGTGATATGAGGCGTCATTCCTTCACTGTACTCATACAAACAATCATTTGATGGACAGTCTGCAGCCATGCTCTTTACAGTGACACTGATGTTGTATGGACCACCAGCTGTGTGGCGGGCCGTCACACACTTCATCTGTGCATAATCCAAACTTTTGATTTCACACACTGCCCCGTCAATGACCACCTGTGTGTTGGTGTCAATGAACCCGCCCCCGTTTATCTGGAGCTCGGTGCCACCAGCGACAGACCCAGTGGACAGACTGACAGACGAGACATGGGGAAGTAGTGCAAACCGCCGCTGCAACTCATTGGGGATCAGAGGCAGGGAGAAGCCATTGCCTTTGATGTTCACCATCACCTCGTATCTGAAGCCGATCTCTAGTTCTGCGGTGTTGTCAACCTTACATTCAATACTTGTGTTTGTGACGCTGGAGACGAGGCAAGGTTTGCCACCAACCAACACTTCTGTACAATCTTGACTTGCTTCAAAGCCAGAGCCAGTGATGATGATTGTGTCGAGGGAAGTGCCCTGCTGCGGGGAGATAGATGTCATCTCAGACGCGAGGCATGTCAAGAATGCCACCTGGAATTCACTTGGATCTGCCTCGGTGCATTCCGTGATTGGGATACTTGCACACTCGCCAACTGATCTCTTTCTCCTTTTCCTTTCTGCAACATGTGTTATACACATTAGTTTGTTAACCTATATGATGGACTACTAGAGGACAAATTATGCATGATTATATGATCAACAATCAATCAATCTATTTATGATTATCAATCAACCAGTCAATCAATCATTTAACCAATCACTCATGGAACACTATGAATGAAGTAATAATGTAGTGGATCTCCAGAAAAAGGAGCAATTATGAACATAATAACAAATACCTACACACTGAAAAAGGATTATTTTACACAAACTAAAACTTTCATATGTTATATTTTCTGCATGTAATTTTACTCCCAGTATGGAACACTGTTTCATAGTTAAGGTAAAAGTTTCCCAAAGTTTTCCATGTGAGGATTACACAACCACACTTCCATCTCCTCCTTGTATGTACCACACAGTCTGACTGAGTAGCTATGGCCATCTGCCCCATCTAGATTGATAGATCAACATGGTGCAGTTGCCTTTCTCCACAGCATTCAAAGACCAAATATTGTCCACTTGATGATACCACTATGTTCCATTGATGGCTAGCACACACAACAACATCCTGACCTCCAATCGACGGCCCAAGGACATGAACTATTTTGATTTAATGAAGCGACTGAGTAGGAGCTAACAGCCATTTATATATTCACACTTGCTAGAAAGAATAACAGAGTACTGCAATTTCTGTGGAACTTTTGATCTTCTGTCACATCAGTGAACCATTAGTACATCAATACATAGGAAATTACTGTGATGGTCATGTGACCAAGCTTGGAGATTGCTGGGCGAACAATGGGGATGAACACTTATTAGGCATGTACATTTAAAAAGCCCAATATGATTTCTAGATATATCTATATTTTCAAAAGAAAATAGCAATGGTACATAATGATAGTATAGAAACGTACGACTGAAGTCCTTCACCACCTGCTGGCAGAGTTCTGGGACACATAGAGAGCAGAGATCTAAGTTTTTTGTTTCTGTTTGACCAGGAACACTGAGTTAATAGACTAGACAGTAATTTGTTGTCCTTCTTTCCTGCTACAACGGGTTAATTTAGACTGCATCTCAATCAAGCCCCAATATTTACAAGCCTTTAAAGTGTGATAGTCACCGTTAAGCACATTCCAACTCACCAGACGGCTCATACTTGGGCTCAATCATGCCAACTTTGTAGGTGAGTGGCTCCACATAAGACTTCTTCTTCACCACATGCACCACGCCTCTCATCGTCAAGTTATGGGAATTGATATGACCACTCCAGTAGTAGAAGGTGCCCAACTCAACAAACCTGTATCTGTAGCTGCCTGCAACACACAAACTCAGTCACTGCAACATGTGATGGAACCAACATGGCTGAATGTGTATTTATTGTAGGATGTCTCTTTACTCTGTATGTGTTGTGCCTTTCCATGGCAAAAAAAGAATGACACTGTTATGAAATATCCAGTTTTTCAATAAAAATACAAAATAGGGTGATAGCCCAAGTACCCACTTGTTGGAATGATAGCCTAAGTACCCTCCTGTTGGGGTGATAGTCCATATATCCACATGCTGGAGTGATAGCTCAAGTATCCACCTGCTGGGATGATATCCCAAGTACCCACATGTTCGAGTGATATCCCAAGTACCCACATGTTCGAGTGATGGCTCAAGTATCCACCTGCTGGGATGATATCCCAAGTACCCACATGTTGGAGTGATATCCCAAGTACCCACATGTTGGAGTGATGGCTCAAGTATCCACCTGCTGGGATGATATCCCAAGTACCCACATGTTGGAGAGATTGCCCAAGTACCCACCTATTGGGGGTGACAGCCCAAGTACAGTGTGCCCACTTGTTGGGACCACCTGTTGGGGTGATAGCCCAAGTACCCATCTAATGAAGTGATAGCCCAAGTACCCACCTGTTGGACCCACATGTTGGAGTGATAGCCCAAATACCCACCACCAATAACCACCTGTTGGAGGTAAAATCCTAAGTACCCACCTGTTGGGGTGCTGACTTTGCCACTGCTGAAGCCACTGCCATTGTAGGCGGAGGCAGTTGCATTGGCTGTCTGCTCTACACGGTAGCTAACTCCAGAGATGTACTCCGGGGGTTCCCAGCTCCAGTCAACTTCATCACCCTGTTCCACTGTCAGTATTGGCAGGTTCCACAGGTATCGCTCCCCGTGCACTGCAGGTAAATGTGTACATCGCATTCAGGTGAAAGACAGGTAATGAACACCACTTTCAGGTGAAGGACAGGTAATTAATCAATTTCAGGTGGAAGACATGGAAGACACACCATATTCACATGAAAGACGGGTAATGTATATAAAATAAGTTTAAAGTCAACTAATGTACACCATATTAAGAGATAAGACAGGTAATGCACAACACATTCAGATGAAAGACAGGTAATGTACATCACATTCAGGTAAAAGACAGGTAATAGTCATCACACTTAGGTGAAATGCTTTAGGAACATGTGCTAGTTGCCATGTGAATCTACATGTGATAGCTGCTAAAAATAGATGGTAATTCAGATGGTTGTCATAGAAAAGACCAGGGTGAAATGGTTGATTATATTCTGCAGTGACAACACTGTATATGTCCCCCATTTGTGACACAAAGACAGACACAGATGAGGTAGAGGCAGCAAACGATGACCCACCTGGATGGATGCCAGAGTTGTCGATAAACCACACCTTTCTGGCGATGTCAATCTGACATTGCACTTCGGTGCTAGTGAGTGAGTTGATCTTGCAGGGTGCACGGCCAAAGCTAATCTGAGTGACATCTTTGTTTTCAGGGAAGCCACTGCCAGTGATGGTGACATAGCATCCACCATAGATAGAGCACTTTGTAGTCGACACGCCTGTCACTTTGAAGTCGACCTCAATGCTAGGCAGAGAGCCCCTGTACAAAATATAACAGAGACTTTTTGGATCTAGATATTTCATTGATGACATCTAGACTAAAATGTCTTATTATGTGAGGGAGGATATTCTAATGAACTATTGAAGCATGATGCAGTGCACGTCTTCTTCTTCCCTTTGCTCCCTTGTGGGGTGGGGTCCACATCACTCAGTCACTTCTTCCCTTTGCTCCCTTGTGGGGTGGGGTCCACATCACTCAGTCACTTCTTCCCTTTGCTCCCTTGTGGGGTGGGGTCCACATCACTCAGTCACTTCTTCAGCTTGTCGTGTTATTTCCCTCCATCTCTGTCTGTTGTCTGCAATGACCTTCCATTATTGGCTGTTCACACCTGCGCCCTTAAGGTTTCTTTTCGTGCTGTCATTCCATCTCAGCTTTGGTCTTCCTCTTTTTCGTTTTCCACCCTCTTCTGCTTTCCATCCTCTTTCTGTTAGCCTGTCTTCATTCATTCTTTGCATGTGTCTTGCACATGTCATTCTGTTTCTGACTATTTTCATCTTTATGTGTTTTTTCATGCCAATCTCTTCTCTCAGCTCCGTCATCTTCCGTCTATCTTTCTGCGGTACTCTACATATTCTTTGGATCCAGTTATTCTCTGCTACTTGTAGCGTCTCCTCCTGTCTCTCCGTCAGTGCCGGTGTTCCTAATTCATATACACATGCTGGCACAATGCAAGCTTCTAACACTTTTTCCTTTTAGCTTGTTATTTAGTTTTCTGTCCCACATAATGCATTCCACCCTCTTCTATGCTGCTGCAGTACACTACATTATCATAATATGCCAATGTAAAAACAGAGATGCCAAAACTTTTGTTTAAGCTAGAATATGCCATACTTTTGGCATTTCTATAACAAGCTTTCAGTCATCCAGAAAAATCATCTTTTACATCCTGCTTTTCATAGTTTACAAACCAAATTAATCTATGACGCTGTCTACAAAAAGGCAAGCCAATACTGATAAGTCATTGTACAGCTTTATTAATTTATTTTAGCACCTGATGAGATTTTTACTTAGCATTCATACCTGTAGGTAAGTTAACGATTCCAACATGAGGAAATACACCATTTTTTATGAATTCAGAATGGTGGTCTCATCTCTAACTAACCCACATTTAATCTTCAGCAGAAGATTTCGGAAGACAACCACCAAAAGCAAGGTAGTGAACAAGAAAGCAACTGTCATATCAATGGTCAAACAATGGTCTACACGTAGCCTGCCAATATGACCAATATGACCAATATGACCAATATGACCAAGCTGTCAACTAATGGTTTTAAACATCTTCACGTAGCTAATATTAGCACAATCAGTAGATATTTAGAAACATGGCACCAGGACATAACTAAATGAAGACAAAATTAAAAACCCAAGAAACTGTTAGAGATGCGTGACAACTTTCATGCTAGTACTTACGTGTTGGTGACAAGGTAACCTTTATCAGTAACAATCAAGTAGATCTGGTGGACACCGTCACCAAGTGGGGGCAGTAGAATGGCGACAAAGTTTGTGTCTTGTGTGATGATTGGAGCCGATGTATTACCAACCAAGACACTGGTCACAGCGCCAAGGTTACTGATGCCAATACGCACCACCTGGCCACCTGAAACAGCACACAGCAATCTCTCTGTGATGAGAGGTATGAAGGAGTTGATATTGGGTTTAAGGAGGTCTGTAGGAGCTGATGGTGAGTTTAAGGAGAGGTTTGTAGAAGTTGATGCTGGCTTTTAGGAGAGGTATATAGGAGTTGATGTTGGGTTTAAGGAGAGGTATATAGGAGTTGATGGTGAGTTTAAGGAGAGATTTATAGGAGTTGATGGTGATTTTAAGGAGAGGTATATAGGAGTTGATGGTGAGTTTAAGGAGAGGTATATAGGAGTTGATGGTGTGTTTAAGGAGAGGTATATAGGAGTTGATGGTGAGTTTAAGGAGAGGTATATAGGAGTTGATGGTGAGTTTAAGTAGAGGTATATGGGAGTTGATGGTGAGTTTAAGTAGAGGTATATTGGAGTTGATGGTGAGTTTAAGGAGAGGTATGTAGGAGTTGATGGTGAGTTTAAAGAGAGGTATGTAGGAGTTGATGGTGAGTTTAACGAGAGGTATAAAGGAGTTGATGGTGAGTTTAAGGAGAGGTATATAGGAGTTGATGGTGAGTTTAAGTAGAGGTATGTAGGAGTTGATGGTGAGTTTAAGGAGAGGTATGTAGGAGTTGATGGTGAGTTTAAGGAGAGGTATATAGGAGTTGATGGTGAGTTTAAGTAGAGGTATGTAGGAGTTGATGGTGAGTTTAAGGAGAGGTATATAGGAGTTGATGGTGAGTTTAAGGAGAGGTATGTAGGAGTTGATATGATAATATACACTACACGGCCACAATATAACTGGTGCTAAATCACAAATCATGGATAAACAGTTAGCCATCTTATACATTTTAGCATCAGTATATTTTGGTTTCAATATGTGCTTTTGGTGTGAGCTAGCTAGTCTGATACTGTCTGTGTGGAACAAATACAATTGAAGTATATGTGATTTACATTAAAATAGAACAATGGAATGTAAACTTACCTAAGCCTTTGTCAGAAGATGAAACAAATAACTATATGAGTTGGCTTGCTGTTTAATCAGTATCCACCATCAAGTTAATCTGGTAAAGTTAACTCTCATCAATACTTTTTATAAAATCACTGACAAAATTTGTCAACCCTAAAATTTGCTAATAATTGCTAATATTCGTCACAAAAATATGAATGAGGTATAATTTTATTGCTAAAGGAATGCTTTATTATAATAAAATTATAATAACTATATCACATACTAACATTATGGGGATATTACTATCTGAATGTCATCAAAAAAATAGTAAAAAAACAAATATTTCATCGTGCTGCCAGATAATTACTGAGTGAGACAATTGTAGCTATATATGTTAGCCGCCAAATAACACAAAATTGAATCAAATGCGTTGAAAACTTTAATTTTTATGATTTTTTACTATATCAAAATAGGCCGATTCATGCAGACTGATCATTACCGCGCTTGTTACCGTTGTAACCTACGCGCTCACCTGGAGAAACATTGCGCTGCTAATTTGTTGAATTTTCCCATAAAAAAACACCCCAAAGTCGTTCTAACTATCTGAACTAGTGTAATAACCTTATTTATGAATATTGTCAGGCATTTTGTCAAAATATTGATGCAGAAAGTTGAGATGATCCGAAGTAAACTTTTGATTTGGATAAGTTGCCGAACACCGCTCCGCCATTTTGTTTTCTACTTTTGCTTTCGGGGGCTGATAACACTACATTTGAAACTATGGTTCTAATTCGCTGAATTATGTCAGCCCACTGTCATTTTTGGCAGATCAGCCAATGACAGAGCTTTCCATCAATACCACGAGTGCAGGGGTAAATTCAATACGGAGGACGTAGTAAAATCACCAAAATGTGGGCGTCACATGTTTTGTAAGCTAGATTATGAATAGCTCTCATTGAATTTGCTCATGAATAAATTTACACAATCTTGAAAAATCTGTCAGCTATCCATAGATACCAAATGTTCGCATGTCAGTTGCGTGTGATGGAAATAAAAATTGTTACAACAAAGGCAGGTACGACTGGGCCGAATTCGGCCCTGGCCACTCCGTTGGGTTAAAAATCCTACTAATTTATGCGACTGTCACAATGGGCAGAGAACATGACTTGCATAACAATCTGTATAAATTCATTTACCATTCAACAGCAACAGCAAATTACCTTGAGGAATGGCAGTGGTAGCGTTCTGACTTGTCAGTCTTGGCGTGCTTGCGGCCTGGTAGGTGAACTCCACAGAGTTGTCACTGCCCGCAATCACAACGTCATTCTCTACAATGGTCACTGCTGCTGCTCCCTCTGCATGCTGAAACACCACACATTGAACATCTTACCCTGTAGTCTCTTCAGACAATCTGTCAGGTCTACAGCTGTAACATTCACTTCTTGTTCACCTAACGTGCAAACCATCCAGCTGGCAACTCATTCACATAACAAGCTACCCACCCAGCCAGCTGTTCACTCACCTAGAGACAGACATGTGAGCTTAAATCTGCTACAAGGCTTCAAACTACTAGCTGACCCAGCATAATCGATACATCTATTTTCGTTACCCATCCAGTTATCTACCATTCATTTGCCACCCACCCTCCCGCTCACTCATCTGCCACCCTAATCCGCCCAGTAATGCCCCTGGCCAGTGCCACTAATCCAACACTCACCGACGGCACTACACAGATGATCTCAGTTAGGCTGACAGACTGCGTCTCACAAATGTCACTTCCGTTCAACTTCACCACATGTGAACTGTCAAAGCCAGCACCAGTCACCGTCATGGCAATCCCACCTACAATCACAATGGGTTTACATTATTCATATTTACAATTGCTAATTCAACTACTATTAATTAAACAAACACTCATGGCATAGGGCTATTGATCCTAAACTGAGCAGGCATTTGGCTATGGCCTGAACGGAACCATTTTTTCATGTGTGAATGTGCTATATTTACTGTTGACTGACACATCCACATCTCAAGTTCATATGCAATTCCAGGGTTGGAATGAGGACCAAACTGGAAATGAAACCAGCTTACACTAGCAGAATAAAATAAGGTTCAATTAAATTCCTTTAAATTAAAAGTCAACTTATTCAATTCTTACAATTCAAATTCCGCGTAGTCAAAATCTTTCAATTCAAATATAGAATAATTCAAATTCATTTTTGAATTCACCCCAACCCTCACACTAGGCCATTTTCTAAGTCACAGATGTTTAAACATAACATTCCTAAACTTTGGCCATTTTTATAAAATTTATTTGTTCAAATGACCACACAGTAATGACTACTGGGTACCTTTCTTAGATTACTCCACTGTTTTGTTCCCTCTGTATAGTATGGTTGGCTAAAGAGGATAGATTCGACAGACACTTGTAACTGTACCAAAACATCCCTGGAATGAGGATATGCAGTTGCCATTAAACAATCGAGGGAAGACTTAGTGATACTGAGCAGGACATACCTCCAATTCCTCCTGAGGTGGGAGAAATGGATGTCAGTACAGCGGTGTACTCAAAGTCCATGGACACACCTGTATGTAAAAACATGGCATGATCACACTTGACAGGGCTGTTATTATGTCAGTTCATAGTGACAACACTGGATGAAAAGTAAATGGATGGAATTAAAATACAATAAGAAACTTTGTATTGCACAGAAATAATTGATAACATGAGCTCAGTAGCACATAAAAACCAACGCAGTCTTAAATCAGTTTCCAATTTCAAGTCATCAAACGTTGAATGATTAAAGTCAAAATGGCTGTCCAAATTGGATGAAATAAAAATATTCAACCTCACCATAAATGAAAAATACAATATATTAAAGATTATGTGAAATTAATTTGTCAATTTCTTTGAAACTTCATATTTCTAAACTTAATGTTCTTGTCACGTAATGTTCCAAATATGAAATATGTTGACTGTGAACGCATGCAACCATGTCCGCTCAACCATGGACATTTGCTTGTCACAAAACAACCACCATGTGAGATGTTGGTGACGTCAGCCACTGACCACGTGTAGGTCTTTAGCATTGTGTGCTGTAGAGTGGTTATTTCAGGCTGTACATTCCACCATGTGACATTGATGACAAACCATGCAAAATACATAGCTACTATTTACTCGTGATAAGATCAACAAGGGGTATTTGACAGTGTACATTCCTTCTTGACCCTTTGGTCCACTATTTTAGTCCTCTTAGACTTGGGTGTAGGGCCTGTGGACAGCTTTTTTTCGGAAGATGCCATGCCATTTTCGCATCAGTTTACAACCGAAACACGACACCAGACAATGCTCGCACACAGGAATGGCAATGCACCGATCACGAACCCAAAACACAGGGATTCACATTCTCAGACTGATTCCTGCGTACATGACAATTTATGCAACTATGACTGAATAACATCATTATTAGCTGCTTTTCTTAAATTGCTATTCTCAAAGAATTAATATATGATTTTTCTCTGCTAAGATATCATCAATAATTCGATTTTGTTTCGTTGCAACGGATAAAACCAACGTGAATTACAGCCGTTTTGACTTTTGCCGTTTTTGACATAGTGACTTCTTGCGGGATCAGTTAATACTGATGGCTAAATCCACCGTGTGACGTCACTCTTATCAGAGCCCTGCTCACTGTGGGCAATGCTGTAGTTACTGGCTAAATTAGAATAACTCATTTTGTACCGAAAAGCACTTAAATAATTTATTTATGCATCGTAATAGCGCAATGTGGGGGGCACAACACAACAACGACTATGCCCAAATCATATGGTTGGCATCTCTGTTTCAGGCACATACAGCCCGATTCACCAACCTGCATCGCTGCACACAATGCTAAAGGCCTAAGCGGCATTGTTTTGGGTGACGTCACCAACAGCCAGTAGGTGTCACAATAAACTATGCAGAAAATGTACAGAAAAATATATGACCAAAAGGGACCTTGAGCATGGTGACTGAGAAGGTTAAAAAATTATCTGAACAGTTGGATAATATTTTGTATCAAATGTAAAACAAGTATTCTGTGAGGTTCACCATAGCGAAGTAAGATACAATAAGCATGAGCTGTCTGGTTCAAATGGTGACCTACTTTCGTCAACCTTGGCGGCACCCCTGCCAATGACAGACACCCAGACAGTGCGTTGACCGGCGGGACCCATTCCTGCAGTGCACACGATCTCTGTATCTGTGGCATTTGACACATCACATATGATGTTGCCAATTTTCACAACATTGTTCTCCTTTTTGATGCTGTCGAACCCTGTTCCTGTCACCGTCACTTCAACATTGGCGGCACCTGGTGGGAACATCCAGAAACAGATAGCATACATTTTTGTATTGGATTTTTGTAAGTTGGTCATCATAATTAATAATTTTTAGCAACTGGCTTTGTGACACTGTATCTATTGTGGAGCCTATCCCTGGAACAATAATTGTTTGACACTTTTTGGATATCGTCATTTTCGTACACTTTGATATCTTGTGCGGCCAGTAACAATACATAATCAATCATCTAAAACACCCTTATTGTATACAATAACCATCCTAGTTTTCATATAATGCAAAATAATCAATGTGGGATTACTATATTTATCAGAATAGTGATTATTGGGAATGTATGCGTCATTACAGGATTTTTCGTTACCATGGCAACCATTATGCAAATGAGCTGTGATTTCTTGTTTTGTTTTCACACAATAAACAAGTGTAACAAATTTAGTCAAGATTTGTTGAATATTAAGGGAGACATGTATGGTATATGCCTCTTTTCCACCAGCCCCTAGCCTTAAACATATCAACACTGCCAGCATTGAAGCAATGGTTAAGCTATAAAAGCAATGGTGTTAAGTACAGTAGGTACAGGATTTGAAACTAAACAATTGGTCACCAGCCAATAGTCAATGCATAAAAAATGAAATTGCTGGTTTGTATATGAAAACAGAAGTTGGAAAAAGTGGTCGTTAGATGAGAAACCATCATACTAAGGGCTTTCTGTGCCTCTAGCTTGGGGAGTAAAAGGATTTCAGGTGGTGTAAAGTATAACACGTTGTAGACTCCTGCGACGGTATAAAACATGCTAATCCTAGCAATATATCTTCTTGTCCATAACAATTCTACAGTAGCAAAGACACACTGTCAACTTGGTTGCTACACAGACATTCACTTACCTGACAATGGTGACATGGCTGACACTGTTGGTGTCTTGCTCTCATCCCAAGTGTACGAGCAGCTGCCACTACACTTGACGGGAATGTCATTTACCAAGACTGTCACCTGTGACAGACACATCCAGTTACAGCCAAGAGAGACATGTCATTTACAGAGACAGTCACCTGTGAGACACGTCCAGTTACAACCAAGAGAGACATGTCATTTACTGAGACTGTCACCTGTGAAATACAAGTCCAGTTACAGCCAAATTGTATCCAAGTTCCAACTGGGACATTCACTAATTACGTTATAAAGTTATATAATATATGACTACATAAATCATTATTTTGCAAAAAAGCACCACAAATTTTAATATGGTCACCAAACAATAATCTGTCCCAGTAATGGGGTGCCTCTAGGGAAGGATTCATGAAAGAGATATGTTGCCGACCTCTGACAAGTACAATTGGCGCTTTATGTAAAACAGAAACCTGCTTTATTTTAATTCAATACTGTAATAACAATTTACAGTCAACTACATCAATCACATTTCGATTCAATGTTTAAGTTATATTATTTTACTTGCATTTACAGGAATATATATATAGAAATCATATGGATGAAATTAAACAACTTTGTGGCTGACAATTCTGGTAGCGTTATTGCAAATTCAATGACTATGGATGGTGCTATTCAAGTCTCCACACAAGTCGTCCAACCACACCAACACAGATCAGTCCATCACATGTAACCTTCTGTAGGAACAAGAGACACACAATGAGATTTACCTGTGGAGTTTCATGATGTGTCCGGAGCAGGTGGCCAGGCAGAGGGTTGTAGAACAGACCTCCAACAGTCTCTTCCTTCACTGCCACTGTCACATTCGACCCCTTCAACTCATTGGTTGACGTCACCTACAATGTGCATCAGGCCTGTCAACCCACTGACATCTAGCAACAACACAACTGGCTGTGTTGTGGCTTCCCTCCAACAACTAATGTGTTGGTGTGGCAACAATCTAAACATGTTGGTGCAGTGTTTCAGTTAAACACAACTTTCTCATTTCAAAAAGAAGTCATTGCATGTCCACAGTGCCCGTCAGTGACTCAGCTGGGTGCATTAGTTGAGGCAAGTATAATGTAATGTTTTTGATAAAGTAACAAACACAAGCCATATCCTGGCAGCAACATAAATGGTGTGGGTAACATCATCAACTGGAAACAAATTGCTTGTACAGGTTTATAAAGTAGATATTTTAATATCCCACAAACAATCTAGAACAGTTCATTATGACAAGCCATCACAACGAGAAGCTATTTGCTAGCAGGACACTGACCTCTATGAGTGGAAGGTCCCCAGGCACTGTCAACCATGTGATTGTCCACTTGGGTCCACTGCAGTCACCAGTGTGCTCGACGTTGATGACACCCATGCCAGGAATGTTGGTCTGTAGTAATGCCTGCATGTCCTCAGCATCCGTGTTGGCAGGTATGTCTGTAACATGGTGACAACCTATGTAATTACATTACGGACTACTATGTGGGAACAGCAGCCATTGCACTGCATGGACAAACTGTGGGCCATAGTGATAACACAAAAACCGCACCACAATACTCCACAACCAGCAATTTCTGTGTGATGTAGTCATGACTAAGTCACTTGAATGACTAACAAGGCAACTGAGTTAATGGGAAGAAAGTAATAATTAAGGTTCATGCAGAAACGTTCAATACTGATGATTCATGTTTATGATTGGTGAAATTTCCACAAAATGTTCGTCAGTCAGAAATTAAAATTGGTGTCAAGAATTGTCTACAATCACAGCAAATGATATAATGTTCTTGTACTTTTACATTTGCAGTGATATGTGTCAAATCAAATATTATGCAAACATTTAACACAATTGTCTTGCATAGTCCTTTTAATGTAGTCATGTAATTTGTTACATCAAAAAGAAATATTTCTCATACATGGTATAACAACAAAGTGCTCATCTCCTCTGTGTCTAAATCTAGCAATATAATGAAAATTATTGTCATTTACTAGCAACACAACATTTTTTTATTAAATTCCTGCAAACACTATCAAAATAGCATTGTAGCCGCCATACCTCCCCTTAACAAGTTTGTGGTGTGCTGGTCACAAACAAGATTTTATAAAACGTGAAAGTATCGTAACCTACCAACTGGGTCACTGTCCTTCCAAGCGATGGAGAAATACCCATTAGCTCCTTCAGATGCTGTCTGAATCCTGGTCACTGTCACATCCGACTCCTGCAATGGAACAGTGGAAGGAGTTGTCAGGGGAAATACACAACATTAGATGTGGCAGGGAACACGCAGCGAGTGACAAAGGCAGTGGAAGAAGATCGAATCATCAAACGGAGACTGACTACACCTGCCATTCAGCTTAATATAATTAGTCTTATTTGTACTAGCTATTAACTTGAGGTATATATTTAACCATTTCAGGTCAGCCATACTGTGACATTAGCGGTTGGCTGCCCTCAATAGTGGGTTCAGGTGTAAGCTTGCTTGCATTCAATATAACTCCCATTTGGTTGCTAGGTGGCACCACTTGTTGCATACTGAACGCCCGGGGAATAACTCAGGCTTCTGTTCATGTCGAAGATGTCAAACTGTACTATTGAAAATTCCAGTTATTTCGTTTTTTCTGCCGACCATCGATTATGATGGCGGCTGTTTGTAGTAGCGCTGCTGATGACAATGTTTTGGAACGTCTGATGGATAGTTTTTATAACAATTCGGACTTAAACGAAAACATGTTTCGGAAGGCGATAATGTGTGTTTTCACCGACTTGTCACTGAAAGTATCGACAAAGATTGTGATGATTCAACTGCTGAAATTGACAATATTTACAATGGGTTTTCTAAAGATGATGTCGCCGATGCTGGTCACACTGGACCATTGGCAAGTTCAGTTACTGTGGTAACCAGATTTTGATAACATTTCCAGCATATTATATCTATATGAAAAGGAGATCATACGTGACATAAGTAATTTGCATAATCTTAGAAAAAGCTGATTGGGCTATTTTTACAGAATTTCCCATGGAAAATTGAATTTATATATGTGACCTGCCACAGCAATGTAGGTAGGCAAAATTTTGATAGATGAGATTATTATTTAAAATCACAAAATTTATTGAACATGACCTAGACAGACATTTTGGGCTCATGTGCAGAATAGGTCCGTGCAACTTAATACCCAGTTCACTCTGGCGGATCTCACATTTCCATTTTTCAAGTTTATTCTAACAGGTAATATATTAAGTTGTGCAATGAGGTAGTTTGGCTGAATAAAGATAAAACCTTTTGATAAAAATCATTTTTTATTATACATATTTTGACTTTTTATAAACAAATATTAACTGTATTTTTTTATCAAAATATTACTTTTAATTCAGCCAAACTACTTCACTGTACAACTTAACAAATTATTTATTAGAATACATTAAAAAAATGGAAGTATCTGAATTCAATTTTTGCAGGACATTCCACAAAAATACCCCGTCAGATTTTTCTAAGATTATCTAGTTACCATGGTTAATGTCATGTAAAACATATACAAAGAATATTTTTAAAGACATGACAGTTAATAAAAATATATTTCTCAAGGAGTATTTCCTGTAAATCTTAGACATATATTTATTAAATATATGTCTAAGATTTACAGGAAATGTCATACTAGCATATTTCAGCAGTTTTCTTTGTGTTAATTATTATTAGTATTATGTGTACATACTATCGTGTTCGACACAGAGAACTTGTCAGGCTGATAGCAATCCCGCGGCTGCATCTCCAGTCGGTAGGTCATATTGGCCAAACTTGTTACAACGAGACTCTTCACACGGAATGGAGGCAACTGTCTCTCTTTCAACAACACTGCAACACAGACATAAATGAACTGACCGATGGATGTTCACATCTAAGCCTACGTATGAAGTCTTAGTCACCTTTCTGACTAAAATCTTGATAATCCAAATGGAAACCAAATAATGAAATTGTAACATGTTGTGTAAGTTTATTAGTGTCAAGGCATTCAATGAAACACTTTTTACATTGTAATCAGTTTACACATATCAACAAAACTGATCAGTAAAATTAGTTCTACCAACATATTGCTACAATACACATAAAATGTATGTAAGTGTAATTTTTGACTGATAAGACAGAAACTATATTAACATTGTATCTAAACTAATCAATAGAATCCCACTGTAATCAGAAAATTTACTAAGTAAATTAACTGGATTGAAAAATGTCTCTGCTACCTTCGGGGTCATCAATGGTTGGCACACGACCAATGTACAGTGCATCAACGTAGATGCCCTCAAAGAATACATCTGTGTCTCTCACAAGCTTTAGGATCTTCATGATGACACTGCTGGCTCCTTCGTGACGTTCTCGGATCATATCGAGGACATTGATGCAAGAGTAACTCCACCTAACAGAAAACTTATCACTGATATATGAGCATACGGAATACATTAAAAACTCATGCAATAGTTGCACAAGTAACAGAAAATGATACACCGATCATGGGGATGTGTATGCCGCAGTAGAAATCTAGGTGAATGATGAGAATGAATACTACATCAAAACTGGTCTTTCTTCACTTCTGTTTTTGTATAATATTACCATGACTGCCATTTTACTTCAGTCACAAACAAATTGAAATCAAATTGTTTATTTAACTCTTTACATCATTATGGTCAATTGTGTTTGTTTGTGATGGACATGTAAAATGCAGACAATGAACCACTGTAATCAGTAGCACAGACACAGACGCATGCGCGTGCTCACACACACACACACACACACACACACACACACACACACACACACACACACACACACACACACACACACACACACACACACACACACACACACAGACTTACTGTTGGCCTTGTTTCATTTTTTTTTTCACATCAAACCACTTCCAATCTTTTGAAAACTTTTCATCACCGATGTAGTAAATGTAGGACATCAGAAATGCCTTGATGTAGCCTCTGTGTGCCAGACACATCTACAGCAGAGAATGCAGTGTCCTTTTAGAAGTGTGTTTGTACCAACCGTTCTAGAGGATGACTAAACTTCGTTATTAGTCCACAAAGGTATAGGTGAAGTGAAGGTATGCTTTCTAAATTTTGTTAATACTGAGTCCACGTGTTTAATTAAGCATACATACATTAGAAATTTGCGGATTAGATGAGATAGAAGGAAGATTATAGGACCTCATAATATAATAACCTGAGATTTACTAGTATATTACTAAATCTCTAGAGAGCATGGCAGTGTAGTAGTTAGAACATCCACCTGGCATGTCAGCTCTCTGAGTTCAAAAGCCAGACCAGGCAGGTATGGTATATTTGGTGCGTTTGTCTCCTGACTCAGAGATCATGTTAATGTCATTCCCATCTCAATTTGGGACATAACAGAATGACTGAGGACGACATGAACCTTTTTTTCTCAAATTTCTGCATTTGGAAATGGGATATCTCTAGGAGTAATTATGCTATACAAGTAAGGTTTTCAGTGTTGCATTCAGCAGACTGTGGAATGATCAAAAAAAAATTGTAAATCTTCAAGTTTGAAAGATATAAGCATATTTGTTGCAAAAAATCCAGGTTTTTTCCACACTTTACCAAAAAATTATTTTAAAAATAAAAACAAAATCTATGAAAAAATGCTTTGATGTTTTCACAATAGGATGAATACCAAACATGGATTTGTAAGAATTATAATTTTATATGTGCTCAAAAAAGAATGGCAGTGTTTCCAAATTTGCCAATACTGGCTCAAAATGGTGGCCATTTTGTTTATTACCATAGAAATGGATGGTCTAGCCAAAAGATATTCAACATATTTTTTACACTCAGTATGATCCATTCCATACTTTGGGCAGAAAATAATTGCACAATTTTCACAAATTACTAATCTCATCTACCTGCTCTGCCAGGCCTTAATAAGCTAACATTGAATCACTGTAAGTGCATCTCCCTCGAGGCATCGAGGTTCATTTGCCTTATTCCATGTTCAGTTGCTTCTTTGGACCTTTGGCCTGTCATCTTCCAATTGGTTGTGTATTTCAAAAAAAATTGTAGTTACTTTGAGTTATAAAGAATGGACAAATTTAGTGGTCGTCCATTCACCAGGGGGCACCTCTGTAGAGAAAAAAATTCTGTGATGGTAATTATAATTTATTGTCCTTGGTTTGTTGCTCAATGGGTCGGTATAAGCTAGTACGGATTAATAACCAAACATATTTCATCCTGATATAGTACTTGGCCAGCAGAATGAACGGAAGAAGAAAGTATCAAGAGTGAAAAATACAAGGCTTAAAAACAAGTATTTACTCACCCAAGGGTTGCTGTTAAGTCTGATTGGCATGTAGTGAGTCTGATAGAAGAGGAACATATCTTTAGTGGTGTGCAGTGATGAGTGACCGCAGAACGGTTCTTCTGACTTGACGCGGTCACCGTGCTCGTAGTAGTTGCCTTTAACGGATTCCTCATAATCATGCAAGAGATAAGTGGTGTCTTCTGGTGGCTTGATGATACTGTCTGGGCACTTGACACCCAGGAGCTTGTTGATGGCAGATTCCACCTGAAATATATAACTGTTTTATAATCTCTATTCATCTTTTGTGTGCAATGTGTTAGAGATAGCAAATCAACAAGATATAATTACACATTTACCACGTAAGATCTTTTGTTTCACCAGGTAGAAGAGACCTACAGGGTCCCAGTTTCCAACTTCTTTCCCATCCAAGCTGGTGCAACATGAGTCAGCAAGTTGTGTGTGATTTTGTTGAAGTGAGTGGGTGGGTCACCAGCCTGGAGTTCAACAGCAGTAGCTCCTTGTCTCAAGGGAATTACCAACATTGAACCACATGTGGAGCGCAGTAGCATAGTGGCAAGAGCTTCGGACTCTCGACTGAGAGAACCCGGGTTTGAATCCTGTGCGGCGGTGTCGAACCTTGGGCAAGTTCGTTTACTCTACATTGCTTCAGTTCACTTGGCTGTATCAATGAGTACCTGGCTATAGACAGTAGTGTATATTTGTGTCCGAATATTCTTCGCGCATTAATTGCAGCATGGCTGAATTCTTCCCAGAGAAGTCAAGACGGTGTTCGACTGAACTGGTCTGCCAGGGAGTAAAGTGTAAAGGGCTTAGAGCAGTCCTGAGGACTGGATACTGAGCTATATAAGAACGCACCTTGACTTTTTTTACACGTTTGTTCTTTTCAAAATTATTGTTGAAGTAGAACATACAACACAACGAGAAACTGAATATATGCATATACTGACTTACCGAGAAAACAGCTGAAAAGTTTCAGGACAAAATGGGATGAATGCCTTTACTGAATTTTCGCCTGAACTTGGATTGGGTGTTTCTAGTTACAATATCTGATTTTGACCAAAACGTGATATATCCATTAAAACATACATGAGAGTATTTACAAAACGTGACAAGCACCATCTGTCTGTTTTTTTACCAAAACGCAATAAATCTTTTTAGCCAATCAGCACTGCATTGCTCCTTTTCTTGCTACATCTAGTGACAGAAAACAAATCTGCAATAAACATTTCAGCTTTTTATACCATTCTCATTGATTTTGGATTTTTAAGATATTCCAAAATCATGTTTCCATTTAAATTCTGAGAATGAAACACAATTGCGAGTTTTTTCGGTATAATCTTTTTATCACATTTTGCCCTGAAACGCTTCAGTTGTATATTGTTAAACATTTGCATATTTTATATTGGAAAGTATGTCTTGGCATAAATTAAAAATATCTTTTGTCAATGTTCATAGCTCTATCTAGTTACCTCTGTAGAGTTTGCATTAATACGGACTGGAGCCGCCCTCATTCCATTGTAAGCGAATGTGACCGTCTTGTAAGAAGGTACACCCTCGATGTTTCGTTCCACATTTACATTCAAGTCTGTGTCTTCACTTGACATAATGCTCAGCAGAGGCCAAGAACCTGAAGAAGTATCAAAAATTAAGTAATGAAAACAAAAGTTTAGTGGTTATATCTCCAACCCTAACTGGGTTGCCAAGTAACTAACGCCAACATGGCATTGCATGGCAAGATTGTACCTATCCATAGGCATCTCATAACTTTGATCTACAGTCAAAACCCAGCGTTAAAGGTGTGTGCAGTCTTTTTGATAAAAAATGTGTACTTTTTAATTGTCTAAAGAAATGATTTGATTGTTACATCTGGTAGACTGCTGCTCGGCCATGAGATGACAATGAAACATGAAACACATGCATCACTTCCATCCTTTTAACTGATTCGGTGATATAAGCACTGGAACAAAAAATGGCAAACTTGTCAAACAAACAAATCAGCCATGAGTCGAGCCTGGCCGAAGTTTGACAACACCGTGTTTGGCTGATTCATCATTTCCCGACTCAAGTCTTTATAAGTAATTTCAAACTGACCTGGTCGAAATTAATATAATAGTTTGTCTGTTAATATCACCATAACAAAATTAAAAATACGCACAAATGAACTAGCATATAATAGTGAATACTTGATAGAAGAGAATGTTTTTTTTAAATGAGTCTGAAATGTGAAGTACAAAAAAACCCAGAAAACATGTATCATATATAATGTACCAATGTAAAATGTGCAGATAACTGTATTTTTTTAAATTGCATATTTTCACAAATTTCACAAAAGTATAAATTTCAGGCCCATGCAGGAATGGCAAAGTCACAGCCTACCTCTGTCTGATTGGAATGTAACAGTGAACTTGTATATGTTTCCATTCTGTTCCTTTTTGACAGATACCCTGTCCGGCTTGATGGTCACCAGACTGGACAACTCACTGGCCAGATCATTCTCACTCTTCACCACGGTCAGCCAATCTGGCAACACACACAACAGTAATTATTACCTGTATCTATATTACACAGCCAGGAACATGTCTATCTTCAGGGACCATTTGGAAAGCAATCCAAAGCAACCATCAACAACATACATTTATCTAAAAAACCATGCATCAAGTATGATGTTTAGTGAGTAGAGAGCTGAGGGACTGACAAACATTGTTTTAATGACTATTGCCCTATTTCATAATTCTCTGTCCAGTACATGAATGTCATAAAATGTGACATGTAAAATACCAGGAAGCAAATCATGAACGAATCTCTTTTCGAGCTGTAGAGATTGAGGAATATATGAACAAACAGAAAATTGAATTGGAACCTGAAAATATCCATGTCCTCAAAAACTCTCAATACTTCTTAAGTAACAAGTGTTAACTGACTTGTGTAGACTCCACTGAGGCTGACCCTGAAGCGAGATGCTGTATTCGCAGTCTCAATGGAGATGGTCTGCACCTCCTGTGTGCTAGACTGTGTCTCAGGCCATCCACTCAGGTCTATTTCCTACAACACACAGTGGCGAGGGTGAAGCTATGACAGACAATGTATCTACTGATGTAACATATATGTTAGTGTCCCTACAACACACAATGGCGAGACTGACGCTGTGACAAACTATGCATCTACTGGTGTAACACATGTGTTAGTGTCCCAACAACACACAATGGCGAGGATGACACTGTGACAGACAATGTATCTATTGATGTAACACATGTGTCAGAGTGTCCCTACAACACACAGTGACAAGGGTGACACTATGACACAAAATGTATCTATTAATGTAACACATGTGTCAGTGTCCCTACAACACACAGTGGCAAGGGTGACACTATGACACACAATGTATCTATTAATGTAACACATGTGTTAGAGTGTCCCTTCAACACACAATGGCGAGGATGATGCTGTGACAGACAATGCATCTACTGGTGTAACACGTGCTAGAGTGTCCCTACAACACACGATGGCGAGACTGACGCTGTGACAAACTATGCATCTACTGGTGAAACACATGTGTTAGAGTGTCCCAACAACACACGATGGCGAGACTGACGCTGTGACAAACTATGCATCTACTAGTGTAACACATGTATTAGTGTCCCAACAACACACAATGGCGAGACTGACACTGTGACAAACTATGCATCTACTGGTGTAACACATGTGTTAGTGTCCCAACAACACACAATGGCGAGACTGACACTGTGACAAACTATGCATCTATTGGTGTAACACATGTGTTAGAGTGTCCCAACAACACACAATGGCGAGGATGACACTGTGACAGACAATGTATCTATTGATGTAACACATGTGTCACTATGACACACAATGTATCTATTAATGTAACACATGTGTCAGTGTCCCTACAACACACAGTGGCAAGGGTGACACTATGACACACAATGTATCTATTAATGTAACACATGTGTTAGTGTCCCTACAACACACAGTGGCAAGGGTGAAGCTATGACAGACAATGTGTCTACTGATGTTGCACACCATACAGCAGTATACCACTGGATCAGTATTTTTATGCAGATCTGAAACTGGTATTCAATCGAACCAGTATTCCATACAGTGTACGTTACATCTTTAGATGATAATCGTCATATCAATACATATTCCAAAACGTTATAAAAGTAGCCAAATTTGGATGAAATGACAAGTCATTTCCTTGCATGAATAAATTGCACTACTTCACGTCCATATGGAGTGTGTATGTCTGGAAAAGCAATTCGTATAAGTCAATCAGTGGCCTTGTGCCTAGTGCACCATGCAATGATACTTACCATTAATACAAATATTATTACTGTTAGCTTTTTTATTTTTTAACATTTGTAGGTAGTTGCGTATGTACCTGTATCTCAGATTGGACGAATGTGGATACAGTGATTGTCTGCTTCTCATCTCTTCCCCAGGCCGTCTGTGCTGCGTTGTACGGGGAGTTGGAGCGGTGAACTCCGACCTCTATCTCACTCTCACTGTGGCTGGTACTACTCACAAATATCTCCACAAAATAGCTGCAACAACCAGCAAAATACTACATCTTCTATGCTGTACAAAGTCAAACATTTCAATTTATAACATAAATTTACCCATTAACAGTGAATAATCACACTTGGCTGACTTCTGTTTTGACAACCTGTAAAATGCTGTATAAATAAAACTTTTTCTGTAAATCAACACAAATACAACAATGGTTGGTTTGAATTTTAATCCTCTTGAACAACCCAAAGTTTCAATGAAATATATGACTTTGGAACTCAGATAAGGAATTTACTTTGTAAAGTTAAAAAACCTGTCAATGTTCCATAAAAGAGCCATTGCAAAGTTAGCGTATTAATGAAATGTTACTGAATAGCATGATAAATATGAATCCAAGGGACCCACTGTAGTCCTACATGACCATCATTGAAGGATAAATAATACCATACATACCATTATAATAAGTTGTCTGCCAAGGACAGGTGTCCATTATGTACAGGTGTCCGTTATGAACAGGAGTCTACACTAAACAGATGTCCACTATATACAGTTGTCTGCTACAGACATGTGTCTGTAATGGACAGGTGTCCTTAATGTATAGGTATCTACCTTGGACAAGTGACCGTTATTAACAGCTGTCTGCTATGTACAGGTGTCCTTAATGGACAGGTGTCTGCGATGACAAGTGTTACTGTATGTGGTCTTAACACCAAGTTCCAACATAATTTGTGTCAACAGTTAATGCACTATCGAGATCTACCCTCCTTCAAACGCATACCTCTTTTTTAAAAGCATACCTTCCTGATTTTTAGGGTGGTCATAAAAATGTATTTTATCAACTTACCTACTGCCTTTGTCCAATGTGACTGGCTCGGCTGGTTGCCATTCACGTGGGCTGGTCGTAAAGCTGGCAATCTGGGTCTGAAAGCAAAATCTATTGTATATACACTAAGTGAAATGTGATACAGTACAGTCTTTAAGACTGCTTAATGGTGAACACTTTTGTTAATCAATACTTTATTTCAAATTGAATACATGAGTAGTTATTCATAAAAAGAAAAAATACTATACACGTGTGCGTGCATGTGCATGTGTGTGTGCATGTGTATAAATTCACACCCCAAGCAAGGTGTCATTGGCATAAAATGTTTGTATACAAATTACAATATATTGCTGCAATTAAAAAAATGGGCCAAGAGACCCTGAAGTCCTTTGGACTACATTGCGAGTTTGTAATTATTAATCAAATGTGTTTTGGTGAATCATAGTTACAGCATTAAGGGTGGAATGATGGAAGTAAAATGTTGACATGTTTAGTGGAGACTGTATGCATGCCAGTGAAGATACACCTGGAAATAAAATATTTTTTACAAAATGGCGCTTACAGTAGATCCAGGCTGCGAAATGATGTTTTGAGATTGCGCGAGATAAAATAGTTTGTCTAGAAAAACATCAACTGACATACAAGAAATGAATAATGCATTATGCACTGTATGATACACATCCAATACTCAGCACAACATGGAAAGAATTTGTTAATCTCTATAGAATAGAATGTACAGTATTGTAATGTTATTGTTCTATGAAACTCACAAATATCACTATGCCACGCTCACAACCTCACTAGTTCCTTGGTCTGCCACTAGCAGCGCTGCATTCATAGTTTGCACTGGGGACCCATTGTCGCCCACCAGATGGCACCTCAAGCACTCACAGGCTGTGTTTTCAAGAGTTTCAAGAGTTTATTGGTTGAAAATAGCTCAGGATTCTTTTGAGGTATGAAGCACATACAACGATCAACAGTCTTAATTAAACACAGATACTTTATTATTACTAGATAACAGTCAATGTCAATGCCAAATAATAGAAAAAGTTACTGCAGTTTTTTGAAAAAAATAGGCAAAATGTGAAAATTTAGCATTTGTAGGGGCCCTGAGGTGCCCTTACAATGATTCAATTAAATACAGATCTCTTGTGTATAGTGTCACTACCACATGAAATGTCTATGCAACATCAGAGAAAAAGTTACTGAAGAGTTTTTGAAAAAATAGGCAACATGTGAAAATTTACCAGTTTGGGGGGCCCTGGGCGGCCGTTAGAATGAATCAATCAAAGACCCTAAGATATGTCTATGCAAAATTAGAGAAAAAGTTGCTGAACGGTTTCTGAGATATGGCTGCTTACGTCAGACGCAGAGTGATGGCATAAGTCTGTTGGACCTTTGGCCCAAAGGACTAAAAATTATTTCTTTTTGAATGTTATTGTAATTAATGCTTCATCTACAATTCCAACTGACCTCACGGGCGGGAAGCAGTGAGATTTCTTGTATTCATCTCCCTATATGATGTAGCGAAGGGGTTTCCCCTTCTGCACAGGGTTTAAGTTTGGCAATTTACGGGCGGGTTCCACCACCTGTGTGTGGTTGGTTCCCCTCACCTTTGCTGTAACGTATTTATTAGAATTATATAGGCTAAGGCACTTTATGTACATATTGTATTGTATGGTTTAATGTTTGGCTTAATACAAAGCTCTGGTACAAACTTACATCTGCCTTGTTATTTACAGCAAACTAGCTACGATTCTGAGTCAGTAACACCACTACACTAACAGGGAACACTGTCCCACATTCTGAGTCAGTAACACCACTACATTAACAGGGAACACTGTCCCACATTCTGAGTCAGTAACACCATTACATTAACAGGGAACACTGTCCCACATTCTGAGTCAGTAACACCACTACATTAACAGGGAACACTGTCCCACATTCTGAGTCAGTAACACCATTACATTAACAGGGAACACTGTCCCACATTCTGAGTCAGTAACACCACTACATTAACAGGGAACACTGTCCCACATAAATTATTTCTTTATGAATGTTATTGTAATTAATGCTTCATCTACTCTACTATGTAATCAACGATAATACAAAATTTCCTTTTCAAATTATCTGCGCGGCATATCGTTCTCTTCTTGTTGTCTCAGTGGTTTTCTTAATTTCTCACCCACCATCCCTGCTTGGGCAGACATTGTATTGTACATATTTTGTTTTTGCATGTACATGTATATTTTAGTGTAGTTCTGACTTGTAGGTCACGGAAGATCATGTTTTATGTCCGGATTGGTTATAGGGAGATCACGTGGATTGGTTATATATACTATGTATGATTATGTTTACACGTGTTTTGCAAACATTAAAACTTTTGAACTACAAGTGCACCCACAACCCTGGTTTACTGTGTTTTTGTGACGGTTTGGTTTGTCTTATAGCTAAACATGATTAATATAAACGATAATACAAAATGATCACTACAGTCTGTACATACCCTGTTGTTCTGAGCTGTGAGGTACATCTTGGCAATGTGTTTGCCCTTTATGTAGAAGGTAAACTTCCCACCCTCAGGGGCAACAAAGTAGCCAGATAGTCGAGCAGCATGTTTCTGGATGTTGTAGACATACTTAGCATCCTCAAGATAGGAAACACTGTAGCCATCCAATGTCTCATTCATATCAGCAATCTCATCAAGGTCATCAAAATTTAGCAATCTAGTCATGTTCCATGTTTCCAGACGCCAACCACGGTTACCTGAAAACCAACACGTTACCCTTTTTTTGTGATGCAATTGTATATAAAGAGACATCAACATTACAGACACTTATAGTTAATCCAGGTTACACATTAAGTTGTCACTCCATAAAACGACAATGACCTAAATGTAAAATTGATAACCAACCTTCAAAAGAATAATTGATAACCAACCTTCAAAAGAATAGACATTTACAATTGAAGTTTTATATCAAGTTTTCAGAATGCTTTACAATACACATAGTGTACACAACGTGTATTGTTGAGCATTCCAAAAGCTTGAAATCAAAATTAAATTGTAAATGTATATTCTTTCGAAGGTTTTTTAATAATTGTCAATTTATTGAGCAAGATCTACAAATAGGAAAAAAATTATTGTAATAAGGTATAGGTATTTTTAAAGTAATAGTCCGGGAGTCGGTTCTATTAAACTGGTCCGAACCTTGTTTTTAATATATAAAGTAGTTTTCTTACTGCATTCTAACAGTATTTAGTCTGCTGATTTCAAATATGTCTGCAACAATGCACGAAAACTTGAGCATTTTGAAAAATTTGCATTTTAAATATGCTATGTACAAATAAGTAAAGCTGCCCAGCATAAAGTCATCACTATAGCTGCACAGAATTACGAGCGACAAATTATACTCCAACGCAAACATATCCATATATGTTTCAGAACACACAACAAAGTAAATCTTAGTCAAAATAATGGATTGCTAACATCTACATAAAACTAACATCCTTTTGAAAAATACAAAAATATATGCGCAGTGTGATGCAGAAGACAGGGAGCATTCATTGGTATACGAGTCCATAGTTCTACAAACAGTTTCAGATCGGGATGTGATACTTAACTGGTCTGAACGCTGTTTTGCGATAAAAGTTGTTTTGTTCCTGCATTCTAACAGTATGTTACCAGCTTATTTCAAATAAGCTTTTAAGAGTGCCGCTAGATTCTACCCATTGTTTAATGCAAAATTGGTTCTGTTCAAAAAAACGAAATGGCAATACTGCGGTTTGGGTCTAGTTAAACACTACTGTATAATTTATATACTCACAAATATATAATTTTGTATTTTTGAGAAAACAAAACTAAATTAATATAATTCAGAATAACAAAAAAACAACATAAAGCCAACGACCCTAAAAAAAAATGACATATCTGAGGAACGTGGGAGTATCGAATAAGTTTACCTAAATACCGACCTCAAGATAGACTTGACTTAATTTAGTAAAACCGTTTGGAACTCATAAAAGACCACAGATGGCCATATTAAGTTTATCAAAATTTATAGAATGGAAAAGGGTAAAATTCAAGACAAACTGAAAAACTGTTGCAGAACGCCAAACTCAATACAACTGATTGCTCCCAATCTAAGCTAGCTGAATTTAATGCACGAGCGCCCGTGCTTCAATAAATCACAAAACTGATTAAACCAGAAAAATTATTGTGTCTAAGCTACTCCATAACTTACTATTATTTACATATGTCATTTAACACATTTCACTAACATCATGGCTCATTTAATTAATGAATTATGGCACTTTATGTGGCTCAGTGGCAACACATTCAAAGGGAGCATTTCATGTTTTACTGATAATATTGACTTTTAATTTAAAACAAATGCTCAAGGTGTATCGTCAGGCTGCCATAAGATTTTAACTCGGCGCCTAAAAATCATTCAGAATCAATGAAAAAACAAACTTTATATCATAAAAGCAAGATATACTTCCATGTCTCCCAGACTATGATGTACAAACATACCTTCGAATGAAGTTATGGTGGAGTCCAAAGGCTTTGGAGTAAGACACACAATCTCATCTGCCGTCACTGACTGTATGTCACAAACAGAACCTGCAACGTGAAAGTTATCTTAGTATTCTTGCTTCAATTACACAGTGTGGATATGATGGATGTATGTGCAAGCATGCAAGTGTATACACACACATGCACACACAAACATATTACACTAAAATGTTTGTTTACTAAAATGTGTTAAAATTCTATATATATATTTTTAATGTGTTAATATTATAATAGGAAGTGTTTTGTGGTAGTTAAACTAAAATATTTTTAATTATTAAAGCTGCATAAAAATGTATGTACTTCCACGAAGTTCCTCTATAATATATTGACACAGCAATTTTGTAATCCAATTATTACAGCTGAACAATTAGCAGAACCACATCATTATGTCATAGTCATAATTATGGACATCATCTCTGTTAAGCTTCATTTAAGCAACCATATTTTCAAATACACATTACAGTATCAGGTTTGTATACATCTGTCAGCTGAACCTTTCAACATATCTTTTCCAAAGCAACCATGAAATGGATCTGACAATGGATGCAATTTATGAAACTGCCCACATACCTCCAATGAGCACCTTTGTTTTGGCATCGGTTGTGTCGTCCAATCCAGTGCCGTGGATGTGAAGGAAGGTGCCACCTTCTATTCCACCAGATGACGGAGACACTTCTGTCACCTCTGTGTCACATAAGGTACAGAGTCAGAGGACAGGAAAGCGTCAGCCCAGCAGTGCATGTACACCAGGATGACACTCAATCACAGGGAAATATGACAGTGACTGCTCTGTGTTGGGATGTTTTGGTGATACAATCTTAGTGTTTTATCTACTGAACTTGTCTAATCGAACATGTGGTGATGTGAAGGAATATATGTGGTGTCTTCAACAAGACGTTACAATGTGAATAACAGTATCATAGGTGAAGAACTCTATTGTTAATGTTACGTTACCATGGTCAAATTACAAGACGTTACAATGTGAATAACAGAATCATAGGTGAAGAACTCTATTGTTAAGGTTACGTTACCATGGTCAAATTACAAGACGTTACAATGTGAATAACAGAATCATAGGTGAAGAACTCTATTGTTAATGTTACGTTACCATGGTCAAATTACAAGACGTTACAATGTGAATAACAGAATCATAGGTGAAGAACTCTATTGTTAAGGTTACGTTACCATGGTCAAATTACAAGACGTTACAATGTGAATAACAGAATCATAGGTGAAGAACTCTATTGTTAATGTTACGTTACCATGGTCAAATTACAAGACGTTACAATGTGAATAACAGTATCATAGGTGAAGAACTCTATTGTTAAGGTTACGTTACCATGGTCAAATTACAAGACGTTACAATGTGAATAACAGAATCATAGGTGAAGAACTCTATTGTTAATGTTACGTTACCATGGTCAAATTACAAGACGTTACAATGTGAATAACAGAATCATAGGTGAAGAACTCTATTGTTAAGGTTACGTTACCATGGTCAAATTACAAGACGTTACAATGTGAATAACAGTATCATAGGTGAAGAACTCTATTGTTAATGTTACGTTACCATGGTCAAATTACAAGACGTTACAATGTGAATAACAGTATCATAGGTGAAGAACTCTATTGTTAAGGTTACGTTACCATGGTCAAATTACAAGACGTTACAATGTGAATAACAGTATCATAGGTGAAGAACTCTATTGTTAAGGTTACGTTACCATGGTCAAATTACAAGACGTTACAATGTGAATAACAGAATCATAGGTGAAGAACTCTATTGTTAATGTTACGTTACCATGGTCAAATTACAAGACGTTACAATGTGAATAACAGAATCATAGGTGAAGAACTCTATTGTTAATGTTACGTTACCATGGTCAAATTACAAGACGTTACAATGTGAATAACAGAATCATAGGTGAAGAACTCTATTGTTAAGGTTACGTTACCATGGTCAAATTACAAGACGTTACAATGTGAATAACAGTATCATAGGTGAAGAACTCTATTGTTAAGGTTACGTTACCATGGTCAAATTACAAGACGTTACAATGTGAATAACAGTATCATAGGTGAAGAACTCTATTGTTAATGTTACGTTACCATGGTCAAATTACAAGACGTTACAATGTGAATAACAGTATCATAGGTGAAGAACTCTATTGTTAATGTTACGTTACCATGGTCAAATTACAAGACGTTACAATGTGAATAACAGAATCATAGGTGAAGAACTCTATTGTTAATGTTACGTTACCATGGTCAAATTACAAGACGTTACAATGTGAATAACAGAATCATAGGTGAAGAACTCTATTGTTAATGTTACGTTACCATGGTCAAATTACAAGACGTTACAATGTGAATAACAGTATCATAGGTGAAGAACTCTATTGTTAAGGTTACGTTACCATGGTCAAATTACAAGACGTTACAATGTGAATAACAGTATCATAGGTGAAGAACTCTATTGTTAAGGTTACGTTACCATGGTCAAATTATTCATTGTTAGGATTGGCATTTAGAATTTGTGGGACTACTGGTACCAGTCCTCTGCCAGTGTCAAATAGTATTGAGATACTGGTAATGTTGTACTTATTAGGCCTTAAGTACTGCAGATTTAAACAAAATATTTACAATAGCAAGCCTGTGATAGCTCCACACCATGCCAAGCAGGCTGACATAACAATTAGCTTCTTTCAGCATTGTATGAAGGAACAGCTCTTTAACAACTCAATACTATTCCAATAGAAAAGATTTAGTCCTCTCTGCAGTTATTAATACTGTTGATTGTATTTAACAATATTAAAAACAATTCTTGTACCAAAAACTTAACATTTCTATAGAAATGTGAAATGTTTACCAGCAAATGACTCAAACATGCAGATCTTGTCATGATTCAGCACCTTCAACAACTTTAGAGCAGGCATTGATCTGAAAATAAGAAATATTTAATTACAAAATTAAATAAACTAAACCACACAAATCTCTTAAAAAGTGCATTTACGTTGAAGTGTTAGCATGGCTAAAATACAAATGCAGATAAAACTGGTAAGGAAAGTTTTTGGACTACAAGTGAAGTTGTGATATCTAGGCAACACATCTGCACAAGACATGGATAAACAAAAGAACTAATGTTGATTTCTCAATTTCATGAAAACCATTCATTTGAAAAGTTGTTTGATATAAATTCTTGTAATTACTGAAAGCTGTCACCAAGTTTCCTCCCAACACTAAAGAACAATTCCTGTTAGGTCATATGCTGCACTAGATAAAATTTATTATCTTAGGAATATGTCTATTTAATGAGATATGGTTCATTTTTACATGGCAGAAACCTCGCGATTGTGTTGTAAATACTTTTGTGTACATCGCCAAGTCTGCCAAATGGAAATCAAGTTCGTCGCTAAGATGTTCTCTTCTGGTTTAATTACATCAAATGCATCCAAAATATCGCAACAATTATTATTCTTGATTCCAGTTTGACAGACATGTTCATGCACATATTACAAACAAATCCACAAAAGGTTCTGAACACAACTGCTGTTTGAATGAGAGTTTAACATACCAGGGGTAGTACTGAAATTTCACAGGAAATAACGGTTGGCAGGAAACTATCCTCCAAATGACTGTTTGGTATAAAGTACCATGATCAATTCAAACTACAATCACAACAGTAACAGTGCAGATCACACAGTGAAGACAGGTGTACGTTAAGAAACACAAATGTAGACAACACTTACCGGCCATATTCATTCTCTACGATGAAACTCATGTTCATGCCACCTGCAAGTTCAAAGACATCAATAATACCTAAATTAAAAACGATGGTGTGAAGACAGTGAAACATTACATTGAAAACAATAGCAACTTTTCTCCAGGCTTGGGCCGGGTGTTGCAACTACCTAGTATCTGTAATGTGATTTCTTTGAGATGGCTATACTGATAAGGTTGTCATACTCATGGCCTCAACTGAATGCTACAATTATAACAATTAGTAGCAGCAGCACAGTGGATATTGAAAAAAACCTTCATGGTTTAGTGACAAAGTTGTAAAGTAAAACGAATTACTGGATTTTGTATGCAAACTGTCCAACTGCAAACAATTCATCTTATTAAATAAAATAACCAGTTATAAGACAAAAGTTACAGTGATCAGGAAGAAAAGATAACATTAGGCTTCAAAACAAGTGATGCATACACCATCACGTCTAAAAATAGTCAGAAAGGTGAATATAAGATTTTTACACAGACCCACTCTGCAGTTGGGACAGGAACAATTTTGCTAACTAAGCAAGTTGAAAAGAATTCCTATCTAACGACTATGTCTCACCTATGTAATTTGAATCGATGGAACACTTGAAGTGGCCTGTTTTCTTTTCTCCAGATACCCCATCCAACACCAGTTCCTTGCTGTCAGTCAAATAATGTTCATCAAGGATTATTAATCAATATTATTTAAGTTGTACACATATAACATATGTACAAAATGTGACTTTCAAACACATCTGTGACATAATTACTCCTTACATGGAAAGAATGTGTATGGTACTAAATGAGACATCGAACATGGTAGAAATGTTTACACAACAATTATGTAATATGAAAAATATTGCAGATAGAAAGTTAATACCACAACAAATTAAAATTGTAACTGTGCATTAATCAAAGTGAAGTATTACAAAATTACTAGAATGTTACACAAACCAAAATATTTAACCATGGTAGAATTGCAAGTCATTATAAAAAACAGTATTCTGGTTGATTATCAAAACCACGATGACAACTTTCTACCAATGTTCATGCTAATTACCTAAACTGCTCTAACATATAAACTGCAAGACACCAAACATGAAACTGTGCAGGTTAGCAGAAGCCAATCAGAAATGTTGACATATACATACATGTTGCCCATCTCATCCAGCAGTTCACAGTTGATGCCACCCATATAGGCCCTGGAAGATAAACATACCTCACGTGTAATGCTTATAGTAGATATTGCTTACACTGCCTATGGGGTATATACATGCTAGTTAAAAAAAAAAAAGTTCAACATAATTGTTTTTTCAACAATGATGGTGAAACTAACTTTGATTATTATTTCTCTTGAGAATAATTAGCATTATGACATCAGTCCACAACACTTTGCCTATCTTCTACAATTGTACAGTGACATAAATCTACATCCTGGTATATGCATGTAGGATGCACTGCCATCTTTTACGCGCAACTAGCAGTACAAACATTTGCTCTATTGATTTTGTGACGTATTTTTTCACTTTTGAATAATGATTCCACTGACATTTAAACTTTCATTTTCACTGTAGATACCACCTGCGTAGGCCCTGAAAGATGTGAACTATAAACGTAATTTGTACACATGATGCCACCAATGTAGGCCCTAAAAGATAAGTGAATCATAAACATAATGCATACATTTGATGCCACTCATGTAGGCCCTAAAAGATAAGTGAATCATAAACATAATGCATACATTTGATGCCACTCATGTAGGCCCTGAAAAATAAGTGAATCTTTTAAACACTGTGTTTCTTATTGATGCTAACAATATAGACCCCGAAAGAAAGGTAAGTGAACCTCTTAAACAGCTTACAGATGCCTATCTATGTATATGCCAAAGTAGGGCCTGAAAGCAACTTATATCAGGTAAATATGTATTAAAGTCAACTTATTTGCTGTTGCATGAACATACCATCACTGAGTCATAAAGAGTGCATATCACCCTCTAATTCCAGTTACATGTGAGTACTGACATTTAGAGTACTCAAGAGTGCATATCACCCTCTAATTCCTGTTACATGTGAGTACTGACATTTAGAGTACTCAAGAGTGCATATCACCCTCTAATTCCTGTTACATGTGAGTACTGACATTTAGAGTACTCAAGAGTGCATATCACCCTCTAATTCCTGTTACATGTGAGTACTGACATTTAGAGTACTCAAGAGTGCATATCACCCTCTAATTCCTGTTACATGTGAGTACTGACATTTAGAGTACTCAAGAGTGCATATCACCCTCTAATTCCTGTTACATGTGAGTACTGACATTTAGAGTACTCAAGAGTGCATATCACCCTCTAATTCCTGTTACATGTGAGTACTGACATTTAGAGTACTCAAGAGTGCATATCACCCTCTAATTCCTGTTACATGTGAGTACTGACATTTAGAGTACTCAAGAGTGCATATCACCCTCTAATTCCTGTTACATGTGAGTACTGACATTTAGAGTACTCAAGAGTGCATATCACCCTCTAATTCCTGTTACATGTGAGTACTGACATTTAGAGTACTCAAGAGTGCATATCACCCTCATAATTCCAGTTACATGTGAGTACTGACATTTAGAGTACTCAAGAGTGCATATCACTCTCTAATTCCAGTTACGTGTGAGTACTGACATTTAGAGTACTCAAGAGTGCATATCACTCTCTAATTCCAGTTACGTGTGAGTACTGACATTTAGAGTACTCAAGAGTGCATATCACCCTCTAATTCCTGTTACATGCGAGTACTGACGTTTAGAGTACTCAAGAGTGCATATCACCCTCTAATTCCTGTTACATGTGATTACTGACATTTAGAGTACTCAAGAGTGCATATCACACTTAAAAGGGGCCCTGTATAGATTGCGCTATTCCACGGCAGAAGTATTTTGTCGGCCGACGCTTGACATCTGCAGCTATTTACAAAACAGTCTCGTTCAGTCGATATGTTTGTCGTCGTTAGTTTTCGGGGGACACAAGACTGTTCCACTAATGTGCTGGCATTTAGAGTAATCAAGAGTGTATATCATCCTCTAATTCCAGTTATACAAGAATATCTGACTGGCTCTCAACATTTTCTGTAATTAACAAGGCTACTTGTTACCAACTATAATTAAAACAACTGTGTTAACTTCTCTATATCAGTTAATTGGCATAGAACACATTTAATTTGTCATATTTAAGCTAATAACAAATAAAAGTATTTTGTCTCACCGTAGAAGCTTGGCAATGACGCCATTGGTGCTGTTTGCTGTGAGAATGTTACTGCCGTAGTAGGCTGTGAAGATCTCCCCAGATACAGTCACAGTTGTCCCTGCAAATGAGGAATAACATTTTTAAAGGCCATATCCTGGAATAAAATGTGCTGTGTTGCATAATAACAAATGGTATATGCACTTTCAAATGATGCTAATGAAAATATGTTTATCAATCGCATAAGAGCGTACAACATAAAAAGAACCTCTATATATGCCATCTTTCAGAAACTGCTGAGTGACAGTGGCATGAGACTGTGTGACATCACTAATGGAACACAGGTGCCAGCCTGGACCAGAGCTGGACCGCCCTGACTGATTGAAAGCTATACAGGCTGAGGCATAAACCTGTCCAGAGAGTTGGGCAACTGATGGCAGGCTGTTGATTTTGTTGTGGTGATCGAGGGCCAGTGGCATTGTTATGGTACTCGTTTGCACCTTGACGCTTCTTTTGAGTCATTTGAAGGACTGTTGATCTATTGACATCTAACTGTATTTTGAAGCCCATCTTCCCCCTCTTAAGATATATCCATTGGCAGATCTGCACCACAAGTGATGGTATTCGCCGTAGGCGTCGCATGGTCATGGATCCCGTCTTCTACACACAAAATGTTCCATGTTCTGCCGACAAATTGGGTCTTTGGGGAAGATGTGCACCAAATTTCCAGCCAAACCCCAAATTGCCACTGTTTCCCACAACACGTATATTCATCAATTATACATGTTAATGATAAAAACAGCTTAAATATAATTATAATGAAATACAATTTAGCCACGTAGACCATGCAACTGTGTGTAGGTCATTCCATTAGTGATGTCACATATCTGCACCTTCGGACATTTCCGTAAAACAGACATTTCCAGTTTTGCACTGTGACAGGGCACTGTTTCAGACCAATTTTATCAATGTTTTACCAAACCAGTGGCTTCGGGTTTGTGATAACATTGAGTAACACACATGTACAAGTATATTTACATAGTTCTCTGGAGAAAAAAAACATTTGGACAATATATGGCCTTAAAGTGATTTGAGTTTTACACAAGAGCACTCAATAAAATAAAGAGGAAAATCGAATACTTAGACATGTTTATAAAACTGTTTCCCACTGCATACATCACACTGTTTCTACTCAAAATGTAAATGTATAGACATATGCAAATTCAATTACATACATCTTCCATTTGCAGTTGCAAGATTAGACAAAGTCTGTGTAAAATCAACTAATTTCCATTTTGTGTTAGTTCAAAATTCAAAACTGGCATAAATATATAAAATAAATATGGCAGAATCATGAAATATTAATGTTGTCTATCCGACAAATGACAGTGCCAGAGTAGTTTTGGTAATCATAAGACTTTTCCCACATCGCATAATTTTGGAGGTTGAAATTGAAAAAAATATACAAAAGTTCAAGATTATAGCGGAATTGTTCCAAAAATATAGTATGTATGTAACTAGAACATTAAAAGATTATAGCTAGTATCTCTGACAATTGAGATGATGATAGTAATATGAACATCCTATTTAACACAATATTGAAATACTGCACAAAATGTGAGGTACCACTTAATTATCTGTTAAAACTAAATTCTGAGACACCAACTTTTTAACCATCGGTTGATTTGACATGGAATGATTCACATGTAAACAACAGACAAATAAATCACAACATATATATATATATATTTACTCCTAACAGCTGCATACGTCGACCAAATATGCATAAGGGACCGCCTTAGGCAGACCACCGTTTTTAAGCAGACCAGAGCCGGTCTGCATAAAGTTTTGACCCCTGTGTAAACAATATTTTTTATTTTTAAATTTGAACTGTTAGTATACGTAGTATACCCAGACCAAAGCATTTAAATTACCAAGCAGAGTCACTCAGCGATCCGCCATTTTGAATTTGAACTAGTAGCGTATACAATATAATTATGTTCACACATGAATAACAGAGGGGGCTGCATGAGTGACTACGCTTGGTATATAATTGCTTTGCCCAGTCATATAATGATATCAATAATTATTTGCACCAAAAAGACTTTCAGAGACGTTTTCTCAGAAGTTGTATATCCTATCTCTCATAATGGAGCGGTCGAACTATGCTGCTGTTGGGCTTATATATATATATATAAATATATACAACATACCAGGGCTTCCTGAATGGGGAACCAGTTCCTGGATGTTTGGTGTATTACTCTTCCGCGTCTGTTTAAAATAAACACAATGTTAACAGTATTGACAGAAATAAATTAAAACTTGTATTTGGTAACATGTTTTCTAGCCACTGGAATTGATTTATCTACTTCATACAATGTATTTATTGGAAAACTTTTTCCACAAAGGTGATTGATTTAGGAAACAACAAAACAGAAAGTGCTGTAACAAAGAGGCTACTCGATTACTCAATATATATATATATATATCCATGATCCAGTATAAACAAATTATACATTTGAAATTGGTGGGGAAGAAAGTAAATCTATGCAGGCTAAGTGAAAAAATCATTACCTTGGACTGGTGTAAAATAATTATTTATTATGTTGCTTTCTGTGCCATTCTTTCAGTTTTACACAGTTGTTTTGGATAGTTACAATTAACTTTATCTTACACCCTACCATAATTCATGTCAATTTCATATTTCAATGATAGGCAACCAAACATACTCTGTGCATCAGGTAGTAATATTTTGTATACCATGGAGTGAGGCTACTTTCCTGGATAAACCATGCTGGTAACACATGAAGCACTGACATTATACAATTTACCAAATATATCAAATAAAGATGACAAATACCAACTTACAGTAAATGAACAGGAAGCACCAGTGGGGCGATTATTACAGTAGGCGGCCATTGGCAGTTGTTCACCGTTGACCGATACACGCAGATAGTAGGTGTCTTCCTTCATCGGCCTGACATCAAACATCACTTAGTCAACCATTTACAATTTTAAAATCACACAGCACACTTGAAATAACAAGCACGCATGTACATACTCACACATAGTATGAAGCTGTCTATGATTTTCTATATAATTTACTAGCTCTGAATTCTTTTATTGTTAATAGTTTCCTTCAGAATTTAGCAGCTACAAATTGATTTCATGTTACTAATGCACCCTGTCATGTGTCTATTATATCTAGTTCAGTAACCCCCTCCTCAACATATTCTAGGTCAAGTTCTGGTAATACAATCATACATATTCTTTACTACAGTGATACCAAGAACTGTCGTGCCTACCTGGTGTAACACGTGATCTGTTTCTCGTGTGTGCCATCCTTGTGGATGTCACACAGGTATGACCTGGTGTCCGAAACTAGTGTCACATTGTTACCAATGTTCTCCTGACCTTCGCCATAGTTGAACTGGTTTCGCGAAAATCCTGTAAGTCCAAAATTTTTTTAGAGGTCAAGTTATCACGATTTACATTTGTTAGAGGAATGTGATTAATTTTCAGCATATTTGTTTGTCAACCACATAGTTGTTATTAAATAATCACCCTGCCATTAAACATAAATATTATATTTCAAGGCAATAAAGCAAAGAAAAGTAAATTTTTAATGAAAATCCATGATTTGTTAAGTACTGCTTATATTTCTTAAATTAATAATAAACAGGATTTGACAAATACTGGTGGTTAACGACCAAGAGTTTACGTACCTTCTCCGGCAATAGTGATCCGAGTTCCACCATTCAGACTGCCATAGCGTGGTGATACACTGATGACGCTCGTGGCATCTGCAATGAATACAATTTTCTTTCAGTAACTGAAAATGCAGCTCTACTAAGCTGTCTATTTGCGATCAAGGGAAAGGGAATGCAACTGAACCTGTTTGTTATTATTTTCTATATCCTAGCTAACTCTGCTTAACTTGGCCCAAATTGAAATGTAACCAACTGCATTTTAATGGAAACAAAAGACAATGGTTTGGGCTTATAGTTATACACCTATATGAATCAATACAATTTAAACATTTGCAATTACAATCAACAATATTACACCAATGGTTTACTCAGTATTTATCTTCAAAGTGGAGATTCTAGTAAATGTCATAGTTCCATTAGACATTGTGAGACAATCCCCCGATGTTTGACCAAAAAGTACCTTTACAGAGCTTCTTCGACCTTAACAGTGCTGTGACATATTTTTTACCTTGACCCTGTTTTTCCTTAACATGCATTGAATATGCCAGCTCATTTTTGGTTTGTCATATTCCCTTCGTTTCAGATGCCGACACATGTATCAAATAAAATGTCTTTGCCCACTTGCCATCTGGAGCTGATCTCTTTTTAGGTGGCAACAACTGGCAATCTTGTTATAAATTATTGTCAGCCAATCTATCTTTGCAAACAAATTCTTATTTCTTTATATTTATAGCTTTCTGGAAAGTTATCTCCTTAACTTTTCCAATAATTGTCTAATTTCTTCATATTTAATTATACCTTTCTGGAAAGTTTTTCAAGATCTTAACTTTTTTCAAGTATTCCTGACTTCTATATTAAAACGTATCTGTTTATGAATCTTATGATCGTTGCAGGTTTACGTATATTTTGAGAAGACAAATCTGATCTATAGACAAGTCAGTCACACTCAGAGACAGGTTGACAGAGTCCGAGTGATCTAAAAGCTAGACAAGTCTAGGGCAGAGCTGCCAAGTTGTGTCTGGGAAATATGTGCAAGATCTAAGTTCCTCCAGGTGGCAACACCCAATTTTTCAAATTCAAACTGAACACTAAATGACAGCTCTAGTTGTTTTAATTAGTAATTTAATTTTCCCAAGACATGTTTAATTATTATTAGCATATGGCATGCATGAAAATAACGTTCCTAATTATTTACAGGTAGCCGCATGAATCCATGAGATAACTCTCAGGAATACCAGTAAATGCGTGAGACTTAGCAGCTCTGTTGCTAGTGCTTGTCAGCTGCTAGTGCTTGTCAGCTGCTAGTGCTTGTCAGCTGCTAGTGCTACTGTTAGTCACCTAGAGGCTAGAACTAGGAGTAGTGCCCACGCAATCTCTGAATCAGAATTCTAAAAGCTAAAGACTAAGCAAAATTAACCTCTTTTATTCCCAATCCGAATAAAATATACTCTAAAAATAGTGTCCTGATATTCAACTTTTCTAATGCCCTCCGTAACTATGTTCAAGGCCCCTTTTGGTGGCGCTTTTCTGCAAATTGTCTACACAGTGCATTAAGACACCTAGCGGTTGTGGTAATGTCACCACAGGTAGCACCACTATGATTTAGCATGGCATGCATCCATGCGGATTGGTGTTTCAGGTCATACCATAATTCGTTTGCGGTCGCCGCAGCGACTTTGTGGAACACTTTGCCTAATGACATTAAAACGTCTGATTGTCTCTCTACTTTCAAGGCACGCTTAAAGACTCATTTTTTTAGACTCTCGTTCTTGTCCAATGTGGCATAGTTTACTCTCTGCATTGATTTGTTTTATATCTCTTATGTATTAATTAACCTATTTATTTTATACTTACATGTACATTAGTTCAGTTAAATGAATTGACAATGTCTTATTTCTACATAGAACTGTAGCTATGATCATTATTTTAATATCTTTATTTAATTACTGTATTTATTCGTATTTTACTAATATTTAAATTTTCTTTTAGAAAATGCATGCTTATTTAGCCATCATTAATACCTCTATCTGGGTTCTACATGTTGTAAAGCGCCACGAACAATTTATAATTGGATCTGGCGCTATATTAAATAAAATATATTATTATTATATTACCTAAAATTGCAATCACGGAATTTTATATCACCATACAATAATAATCTTACCGTCGCTGGATGCAGAGGAATTTTGTTTAATTGTTTAGTTATTGCCGTTTGAAGATTGCGAATACTCAAACTTGCAATGAGATTTAAAAATTTTGTTATATCACAGTAAAGATAATAATCATATCTACAAATGTGCTGCTGGATGTACCCATGATTTATTTTTAGTGTCTGAGTTATTGCCGCTTGATAATTATAATTCGCTATTGCAATTTCATGTAGTCTGAAACAACAAGCCGCACCGCTGCTTGCTGTGCTAAAGGACAGGACACGCTCAGCTGTATTGCCTGTGGTGATGTCAGCAACATCTGATGGGGTGATTGCTTTGCAACACGCAAATGACCACATTTGAGCAGGCTTAGTGACATGAGTTCACAATGAATATCCTTCATATTTGGCAATAAATTGGCACATTACTTGATAATAGTACGTATACGATTACGTATACAAAGTTTCAGACATTTAAAATTTCGGCAATCTTACTTAACTGGCCTAAATTATTAGCAGCATCCGCTGGGTAGATACTCCCCTTGCTTGAAGCATATGTTTGGGACGTCATTAGGGTCAGTAGGGTGAACCTAGTTTTGGCCATTTAAATAAAACATCACAAAAATTTAGTTAGTCTTTAAGTAAAGCAAAAAAGTTGAGAAACCCTGACAGTTCATACAACGGACAGCAAGACCCAATGCACTATAGTATATATATCGCTAAATTTCCGGCAATTATTAGTGATTACTGTGAACAAGCGTCCGAAAAAGCTGAAAACAAACCGAGGCAGCTGACGTAGTGAACTTGCATAGACTATTACTATTAGTAGTCACCTACTCGGTTTCTGCCCTATCTGAGTTTCTGCATCATTACGATTATATAGCTGGATCTCATATTAAATACATGTTTAGTCAGATGTATCGGACACAATGAGCAAAGGACGTCTACAAACTTGCAGCGAAATTATTTGTCTCAAATTAAAACGAGGCAAACAAGTTTTTGACAGATATTTTGATAGCGAACACAGATCACGTGACTATACTGTCTACACTGACTACACTACAGTGCACCACGTTGGTGACGGTGATGTAAACAACCGTAATATATAAATTTATCGGTCAAAATTGTAAGCTACTATTCACCGTAAGCACGGCACAGGAAAGTTAACGAACAGCCCGTGGAGTTTATACAGTGAATGCGTTGCGATTTGTCGCACAGTGATGATTTTGAACACGATGTCGATGAGGCAGAAACCGAATGCTTCCGTATGGCGCGTGAAGTGACTATCGTCTTACAAATATTGTAAGTATTTAACTAAAAACAACTTATTTGATGCTTCGTTTGCATGCCATTGATTAAATAAGTGGTTCTGATTAATAATATTGATACGCTGCTGAACGACTTCAAACATTGTTGGTGACAACTGCATATTATGCTTGTGTAAGGCAGAAACCGAGTGGTCCAGTATACTACCAGTAGTAGTAGTAGTGGTAGTAGTACTAGTAGTAGAGGCTAGAGCGAGTTAGTCACTTAATTAGTTTTACAATCTCGCGTGCACCAGCAGACACCGGGCAGCGATACAAACTCGACAATAACTTATCCATTATAAATACTGCTTAGCATCTACACACATTTCAGCAAGGTAGATATAACTCTTTATGCTGTTTTTCAAATTGACAGATAAAATGTTAAGACGCCACCGCTGCCATCTTCGCGACTTCGGTCATTACACCATCTTTGATTCTAGACCGCCAGGTGGCGATAGTTTAACAGTTGTCTCCAGTAATCTCAATAGACGGCAGCACCTTGGGAATAGCTAGACTGTTAGGGGATATTATCCTCGCAAGCCAGGGCTGTTTGCCATGCAAAACTAGCCCTGGCTGATCCCCTACGCGAAGTGCGGAAGTTAGCTGAGTCAAACTAGTAATTGACTCCGCCAGTCGCGACTGCATCAGCCGTGAGAACAGCGCAAATACCCGCCCCAATTTCAAAACGGATAAACGACTTCTGGGAATCCCAATATATAATGACCCGTTCGCCCATGGCATTAATTTAGGCTTAGCACGTGCAGCTGAGCGGTATTGTGTATTCGAATAATTGCTTCTACTTCCTAAACATTGCATGTAACATGAGCCACGGTTGGTTGAAATTAGTTTTATTATGACCACCTGACCTGAGTAGATCTATACTGATCGAGTGAGCGATTTGATAGGCGAAGCTTAAATTCAGAGTTTCGCAAAGCGATCAGCCAGGGGTACTCCTGGCTGGGACTGACGTAATCAGCAGCAGCGACCCCTGGCGCGAGGATGGGGGATATGAGACATGTATTATCTAAATTGTAGCCTGGGCCTACAAAATTTTACAGTACAGCGGCCTCTCGCTTTAGACTTATAAAGCAATAAACATGTTAGTATCTGACTTGGTCAAACTGTTCAACAGAGATTTCAAATTTGTGTAGTAAAATGGGGAATTGCTGCCTTAAAATCGCTAAGTTTTTATTTGATAACTTTCGTCTGATTGCAGTCTACTTAGTCTTACTATATGTTTTGTTTAGATAAACATGTTTAAATTGAAAGCAAAGCCACAGTTGGTGTCTTCTCGATAACATTGCTCATATATATATATATATATATATATACGCTCTGCCTATTACTATTACTATTATGTTACTGTATTGCTATCGCGAAGCACAGTTATGCCCCATCTTTAGACCTTATCTACAACACAGTAATTAATGCAAACATAGGCTACATTTGTCAATTTGTACAAATGAATACATAAATTTACGATTCTGTTATTTGGCATAGTGTTGTTATTCAAGAATATCACATCGACGGCTAGCTCATACACACGTAGCTAGGCACGCACACGGGCGAGCGCGGGCGCTCATAGGGCCTACGTGCACGCGCTCGTAGGGGTTATGCGCACTCGCGCGTGCACGAATTCTAGAAAATACCATTTCACTTATAAAATCTAATGTTTAGATAATCATTCCATAGCAACATTAAACAAATAAACATCTATGGAATTCTATAGAAATATGTAGATTTCTAGAAATATCTATAATTTTGGTGGCCACTTCAATTTTCTATAACATTGTATAGAAGATTCAATATTCTATAGAGTTCTACAGACAATATATGGAATTGTTATGGTCACTTCACTTTCTTTACAATTCTACTTAATTCTATATAATGTTATAGTACATATTCTATAGAAAACCTTCCACAAAAATCTTATAGAATGAATTTATACGAACTATAGATCTCCTTTGCTCAATTATTTGATGTTATAAGTGAAGACAACATAATCACTACTATTTGTCGCCATTAGCCACGGTTGACAGTTAGTCTTTTATTACCGGCACGTACAGTTACCGTTGACGTCCTCTAATAATAAGGCCTCGCACTGTGTCTGTTGTGTACGGTGTACATAGCGTGTCAATGTTAAACCGCGGTCACTTTCGACCATACGTGTTAATGGTCTGATATAACATAAACCAATAACGTTTTGTGTTTGATTCACAAAGAGCAACATATTGCGGACACATACAAGTGGTTATATGCATTGGTTGCAAAACCAACTTTTCACTCTAAATTATGTTCAAACAATGTTATATGGTTCTTTAAACATCTGTGTTTATTGTAGGTTTACGTATTTCAGCCAACGCCCTCTCTCCAAACACAAGCATCGTGCTGTGGAGACATCGATCTTGCATTCGAATACGACAATTACAATTATATTTGTGCCACTGCTGAATGATGTTAACTGCACATGACCAAAGGCTGTTGTTAAAACTAATTGTCAGTTTGCAGAGTTATTGAAGAACGTGTTAAGACAGGCAATGTAAATGTGTGTTCTGATACAACAGTAATGCCGTAGTTCGTTTGCGATCAAACAACTCGGCCATACATAATTATACTTCTCTTATCTTATGCAATGTGCACGCATGCACGCATGCACGCACGCAAACGCACGCACACACACACACACACACACACACACACACACACACACACACACACACACACACACACGTATGTTATCCTTATACTTTTCTCAGGTATAGCTGAATTAAATTAAAATGGATTAAATGAAATCTCACATCATGATCTAAAATATACCATGCCCAAGTGTGGTATTTTTTTTCAATTTTTAATCAATTACGCCATTATAATATCAGCGATTTTTTTACGTACATAGTCACGCAAAAATCAGTTCGGGCCATAATCGGTCCGACTGGAACGCATTTGACCGGCCAAAAATGGTCCTGACGGACTAGTTTTATGTTCTTTTATCTATAGACTAAACAACCTTTCCGCTACGTTGCCTATTGGGTTAATTAAAGGACTTTCCCAAAATGTATATGTAACTAAATCACGTAACTATCCCTATGGGTCTACTATAACCTTGTTGTTGTTCTATTTCACCTGCCTGAAAGTTGTTTTCGTTATTGTTCATTAATTCTAGGTGCAATGGACATGGCATCTCTGGTAGGCCCTATAATTCGAGGCTCTACACTATCATTTATTATTAGTGCATTACTTCAACCGCCTACACAGAAAAGTGACCGATCCCATTACATATAAAATTGGAAAAGCGACTGTTGCCTCAATGTGTCGAAAACAGAGGTCGCGAGAAGACGACAGCAAAAGAGTGTCGATACGAAGCTACATGAATGAGGCTTCTTACTCGACACACTTGCAGAAACACTGACGTGACGTCCACACACGAAGGCAATGACATGTTTGATTGACAACTTGACGTCAGAATCCGTAAACCGCTTAGCCGCTAACATGCGAACTATGGCCGCCAAGTTTATGTTCGAGTCATGGAGTATAACTGTAATCAGAACTACCACAATATCGTCGGCTCTTTGTCGACTGTGTGCGTACTCCACTCATTGTGGTGGGAGTGGTTGTATTAACTTGCGGCTTAATTTGTGAATAAGTGTCAACAAACATATCCGTTATGTACGCAAGCGTTACTGATTGACCTGACTGAATGACCTGACCGATTGTCCTTAAAATAACCCCAGCTGGACAATATTCTCACTATAGCAGGGCCTAACGCAGACTCTTGAGTCGTACATATTGGAAGATGAAGGCTTGTCAATCAGCTTGGCAGAGGAATGCTTAGGACTGTCTATCACAGAGTGAAATGTTCAACGATATGAACAGGTCAACGAACTGGATACAGCTTAAAATAACAATTTACCTTGACATTTACCTAGCAGATATGTGGATTACGATTGTACTCAAAGCATCTGGTCACCATCTTTTCTGTATTTAAGCCTAATTAATGTTATCAACAGCTACTACTGCCGTCACTCTACCAAACTTACTAAAATTGTTGTTTTTGTTTCATTCTTGCTATATTCGATACACATCGTCTTTGAAAGTATATCCGTGTGTGTGCATTGTACAGTGAATATACTCATATTGCATTACACGTCATCCGCTGCCAGAGTTCCTCCCAACACCAACCCGACGTCTCTTGGATGCACTCGGCTGCACTGGAATTACTCCGTGAAATAAATCTTCCACACAATTCACCAGGTATTAATTTAAATAGTCCTAATAACTTCCACACACGTTATGAAATATAACAATGAACCTTGTTAGAAAAAAGTGATTCAAAGTACCCCTCGTGCGGGGTCGATTGAGATACATTTGGGTCCAGGGGTACTTTGAAACAGGAAATATAACACGACTACTATTTTCAACAGAGATTAGTTTTTAATCATCTAGTTACTAGTTAATTATATATTGGCAGATTTATTGTTTTTAAAATAAATTTATTGTAATGTCTATTGATGCATTTAATTATTTATTTGCTTATTATATGCATATATATGCACATGTATATGTCAGCTACTGTATGAACTTTTGATTATAATCTCTTCTATGGCATGCTCATGTATTATTAGCTAAATTATTTTGTAAATATATTATTATTATTATTATACTATAATTATTATTCATGGTGGCTCTCGTGGTAGCGGCATTTAAATGCCCTGACGGGAGTCTCCTGACCTATTCTATATACTCAATTATGATATGTACTTATAATTATTGGTTTAATAAATTTCATTCATTCATTCATTTTATAATTACACACAAAAACAATGACTAGGATTGGCGTCGGAACGTGGTGAGTGTTGTGAAGCCAGAGACGGGGCACTTTGCTGCTGTCAGACATGACATCGGATCGGAGATACTGTTGGATATTTTACGCGGATTTAAGCTTCAGCACCACTCCGTTGTCGCGCCGTGGCGCGGTCGCGCGGTCGGCGCTGTCGCGATGTCGCACTGTCGGTCATGACATCTGAAGACGGGGAGGAGCGTGATGTTGATGAAATAACACCTCTATAATGTATGTTAAACATTCAAACATATAGGGCCTACATCAGGATTATTTCGGGAATAGTTAGTCTACAAAAATATGCTCGGGTATTTTTGTGGGCCCTGGGCTTTGTGGGCCTTAGGCACGTGCAGGTAGTGTCTATTGGTTAACCCGTCCCTTCCTATGATTAAAGACTTGTTAAGGTTGTGTAATTGAAATGTATACATGTGTCAGATCAACAGTCGAAGCATGTTGTGTTTGCCAGATTCACATCAAACACATGTTGGATGGTATCGGTAAGGACATGATAATGTCGTTCTTTGGAACGTTAGAGGCATCATCGACGACAGGGCTTATATGAACCTGCCAGGCACATTGCTTACGTTTTTAAAATAACTTCAGGCATACTGTGTGTTTTTCTATATTAAGTACTGTGTACATTTTAGTGGTATTTATAGGCGCCGGAACGGGGGAACGGCTAGGGACTGAGCCTCCGACATTTAGAGTGGGGCCGGAACAGGGGAACGGTAGGAGTTTGAGCCTCCGTCATTTAGTGTGGCGGGCTTAATTAGCCGCCCAACATTTTATGAATGTCGTTAATGTTTTAGTGAGCGTCAATCATGGCGCAGACTGAGGCTCCCGAAAAATTTCCAACATTATCCCTCCCTAGAACCATGATAAATTATAACACCACTATCCCCCTCGAACCGCGAATCACCCACCCAGCCCACCACCGTAAGTCATGTCCGGCAGCAGTGAAGTGCTGAGGCTCCGGCTCAATGTGCCCAACCAGATGTATCATGCTCTAAATACCCGTTCTGTTAAACAGGATAAATATGTTGAACTGAAACTCCTCGCATACAAATATAAATAACCAATATTTCTGTATTGGTCCCTATATACATTATGTAAGGTTACTCTAACAAATAAATAAAAAACACTAGCGTAGAAACCCCCGATTCAAGAAGCCCACATCACAAAGAGCCCAACTCTCCCATACGTCCAACTAACAACAATTAATGTCCACTTATAAGGGCCTAAGCTCAATGACCTAAACCAGTGTCTCTCGTGAATTATTAGTGTAATACACGAATTTTAATAAAGAGTCATACAAACTAGTCGGGGTCCTATAGGCCTAACTAAACTTCCACCACCACCGGAAAAAACACAAAATGACATCCAGACATGCTCATTCTCATAATTAAATTGTTTCTTGATTTTTTTTCATGGGGTCATCCCGAATTCATTCTTTTTTCCATAAGCCGAACTGCCGGACAAATTTGTGTATTTAACAAAATGTCGTACCTTCACAACGTACAATATAACAGAGGCATCAGACAGTATGCTGTGCTGTTTGGTATAAAAATTAATCGCAAACAACTACAGACCAAGATGTATACCACCCGACGCTGGTTCTGGGTAGGACACGCTTTTGACATATTCCTAAATGCCTATGCATAATAATACTGCTACAGTTGATACATAACAAGTTGCCTTACCTGTGCTGGGAGTGACAGTTCCTAGGACGAATACAACGACAAGGGCAAGTCTGACGAAGGTGGGTCTCCTGCCCCCTCCTTCTTCGTGAAGACCAACTTTGTTCATGGTTGTGTAGCGCACTGCGGGGATCGCTGCTCCTCGCCTATTTATATGAAACGGCTAGCCGAGCATGATCATGACCGTGACAACAAGCACACAGTGGCTCGACAACGGAGAACTCCGTCACGTTGCTGCTGCTCACTGTTCGCAGCAAAGTCGCGCGCCTCCAAGCACAAGCCCGGTATATACCCGCTGACGTTTGAAGAGCACATAATATAACACACTGCGTTTAACACAAATGTTATGTAACGCTGAGTAAAAATTAATATCCGCCGCTCAGAAAACGTAGTCTATTTTAATTACATGAAACAGAGGGTGAGTTTGCGCGGTTTAAATTCAAATCACAGTGACGTCAATATGCGCCAATGCTCGTAAACATACGACACACTCGCTACTAACATATCTTGTTTGATACGTTGCATATACCAATACTGGCATGGTTGCAACGGAATGGGGAATGCGATCAATGGTTATCTGTGGCCGATCCGGCGCCGGAAGGTTTTTAATAAGATTTAACAAGATTGCCACCTGGAGAATTAACTCTAGATTGCAGATGGACAAGGAAGCCTTTTGGCTTTTCGAGAGTCCAACCCTTTTTATCTACGTGATCCCACCCTTCTGAGGTACGTATCAATTTTATTTTAGAATATATTCACGCTACTAGCACCCACACAATTAGCATATAAACTATTAAGATAGTTTACAGTCCTTTGTGAAAATGATAATTTTCTTATATATAATTTACACTGCTCCTTTACTAATGTAACTTCATGCCCCCTAGTTCTTCTATCTTTCTTAACTGAAAAAAATATTTCTATAAATATTTTTATAAGTATTCAAAATTTAGAAAACTTCTATCTGATCTCCTCTCAATCTCCTGGTCTCTAGTGTTGTCAAACCACATTCTTTTAGGCGTATTTTGTAACTAAGATCTCTCAGTTTTGGTATAATTTTAGTCGCTCACTTCTGCACTCTTTCTAGCTTATCTATATCTTTCTTGCGATATGGCCTCCACGCTTATATACAATATTCTAAATGAGGCCTAACTATTGTTTTGTGCAGAGGTATTATTAGTTCTTTTTCCTTATACGCTATATTTAGCATACATTAATCTAAGGATTTCATTTCGCTTTGAAGCTGCAATTCCACACTGCTCTGAAACCTTCATATCAGCACTAATTGTTAACCCTAAGTCCGTTTGTTTTACAATAGTACTTAGTATAGTACCCCCCATTGTATATTGTACATCTTCGTTCCAATATCCTGTATGGAGGCATTTACATTTCCCAAAATTGAACAACGTCTGCCATTTTTCAGACCATTTGATCAACCTGTCAAGATCATTTTGTAAATGCTGTCTATCTCCCTCATGTTTAATCCTTCTAAACACTTTTTATGTCATCCACAAATTTCAACACCTTACTTGTTATATCATCGTCCAAACCGTCCAAACCGATACATAATAATTAAGAATAATATAGATCTCAGAACTGATCCCTGCAGTACCCCACTCAAAAGCGATTTCCAATTTGAAGCCTCCCATCAACTACTACCCGTTGTCTTCTGTCAATCAGCCATTTTTCTATCCAGTTAATTATGCCATCCCCTATGCCATGGACCTTTAGTTTAAGCAGTAATCTTTGATGTGGCACTTTGTCGAAAGCTTTATGAAAATCTAAGTAGATAATATCTACTGGTGATCCCTCGTCTACCCACTTAGTGATGTCTTCCAAAAAACATACCATATTTGTTAAGCATGATCTCGCTTTTGGAAACCCATGTTGAGATTGGTTTATTAAGTTATGTTTCACAAGAAAATCCACCATGTGATCTTTAATTAGTCTTTCTAATAATTAGCAAATAACCGATATTAAATTAACTGGTCTGTAATTCTCTGACTTGTTTCTCGAACCCTTTTTAAATGACGGTATAATGTTTGCTTCTTTCCATTCTAAAGGAACCACCCCTCGTTTAATGACAAATTGAAAACTGTTGCAAGTGGTATGCTAACTTGTTCTACAATTTCCAATAATAGTTTGGGTGGAATCCGATCCAGTCCAAGTGAGTCCGCCGTCACAGAGCTCTCATTCAACTGGTTCCAATCAGTGGCAGTCTCTACGAAATAGGAGTGTCTATATTGTTCAGTCCTACTGTTTGGCACCTTAAATGGTCTACTGTTGTTGGTAGCAGACCTATCTATTATATTGTCAGCCACACAGTCCTTGTATTTCTTAGCACTTATTTTTCTCTTGTTGGTATTTTCTGTATAGTAATGTCTGTGACACACTGTTTAATAAATCCGGCGCCAAGCGCATAATGTGTCCAAAAACAGGGTCTTTCAATAATACTAATAATAAAGTCTTATATAGCGGTGTATCCAGTCCTTTGTTTTTTCAAAGCGCTTTACAAAAAAGTTCACAATTATATGTTACTCATATAAGGGGTGTGGTACTGTCAGCGGACCAGCAGAATTTGATCGGAGGGAACGTGTGGGCTGATATTCTACAAGAAGCTCGGAAATGTATTGCGGTGCAAGTCCGTGGAGTGCGTTGAAGGGGATCAGAAGAATTTTAAACGTAATTCTTTCTTGAATGGGAAGCCAATGGAGATATTTCAGGACTGGTGTTACGTGCTCGTGTATTCTTGTTCGTGTGATTAGACGAGCAGTCGTGTTCTGAATGCACTGCAGTCTATGCCATTTGTTAATACCGAACAGCAGCGAATTACAACCACCCAATCAGGACGTTATAAATGAATGGATGATTTGTTCGGCAGCTCCTGGCGTAAGAAATTTGATGATTTTACCCACATTTCGGATTTGCAGACCAGAAGATCTACATGATTTCTGACACATGTACTGGGGGTCACTTGGGCATCTCCAACGTCGATCTTTGTTGTTTTAGGTATCTTTCTGTGCAGCGCCTCTGATCCCGCGAACAGAACTTAAGTTTTTTCACCATTTAATTGAAGTTTGTTTGCTGTCATCCAATTGTTGATGTCAACAATGCATGTTCCTAGCTGACATATGACAACAGATGCGTTGAGGACTTTGAATGTTGCGTAGAGCTGCGTATCGTTAGCGTATATATGAAAATCCAAACCATGGTGTCGGATTTTGCAACCCAGTTCACCAGCCGTGTATATGGTGAACAGTGACGGTCCCAAGACGGACCCTTGAGGGACACCGCAAGGGTCCGTTTTCTCATGGAAGTAATTTCGGAAAATTTCAGCCAGAGCTTCTGGAGAGTCATGCGTTGGCAGTGGCGGGTCCACCCGAGTGTGCATAAATGTTTGCACAATGCTGTGAAGTTTCTTTTGGTTTGATCCAGCCTCAACAACCTTGTTGGAATAGTATCGATGTTTGGTTTGACGAAGACAGTTATTTGCGACCGTGCACTGGTGCCTGAACATCTGGCGATTAATTTCAAGTCCAGATTTCCGGCATAGACGTTCATATTTCAGACGTGTCTGTATCTCCTTGCGTAATTCTTTGTTGTACCATTTCACGTCGGGTCGCACCGCGATCGTCTTCTGCCTTACGGGAGCATGTTTTTCCAACAAGCCGCGCAAGACCGAGTCATACTGGCGAACGAGTCCATCCAAGTCATCAGCTGGAGCAGTGTACAGTTCTGACTGAGAAATGTCTGCCTGAATTTCAGATGCACTTACATTGCGGTATAATCTGTAGCTGACTCATTTCTTAGGAGCACAAGATTTACAACCTTGTATCCTGAATGTCACTGCAGAGTGGTCGGATATACCCGGATTGTCAACCATTATATTACCAATGATGTCTGCTTCGGATCGCGTGATTATCACGTCTAGAGTGTGATCATGTGAATGTGTCTTTTCCATCACATGCTGATGTAGACCATGATATTCTAGGATGTTGTAAAAGCATATAGTCTTTGAATCATACAAAACAATCAACGTGTATGTTGAAATCCCCGACCATCAACAAGTTGCCATGGCCCACGCAGAAACACTGCAGAAAATATGAGAATTAATCCATGAACATCGATGCGCGATAGATAACACATACCCGAAAACAGTATGATCTATACATCAGCTGAAGACACATTACTTCAAATGATCTGTATGTCTGTGTAGCAAGTTACCTAATTTCGAAAAATGCACGGTAGATATAACATCAACACCTCCTCCAGTTCTGTCACTACGCGGTTTGTGTTCAAATTTGTGGGCCTTTGGTGACAACGCATTTATTTCTGTCCGACTAGCATCACCCGGGCTCAGCCAGGTTTCTGTCAGTGCTAGGATATCAAGTTCGTTGTCATCAAGCAACTTAACAAGTTGATCCACTTTAGATTTTACGGACCGGGTATTTAGTAGACATGCAGTTATTGTAGGTCTCGCACAGTTAGTTACGTGGAGATGTGTGAATGTCCACTTCAATCAGATTTTGTAGGCAAGCTTTGCGTCTCACATTAAACAAGGACGGGGGGGGGCGAGGATTAGTCAATACAGCAGTAAGTCTTTTCTTGGACCTGCCAGCCCTACAGCCCCTACGAGTCCGACAACGATGATTCAAGCGTTCACGCGGTGCAACACAATTATCCAGTGCTTGGTAAAGTCGGGTCACAGAGGCACGTCTAATCAGCAGTAATTAAGTCCTACTGTATATGATCATGCTGTAGGAATGGTTGTTCAATGTTCTTGTTGTGAACTTCACGCCTGGTCGACCAGCAATGTCACAACACAGGTGCAGTTCAACCGGACAGGGGCACACAATGTAAAAGTTACTAAAAAACAAAAAAAATTAAAACGCTTGCTAAACCAGCATAGTCCAGAATCATCATTATACTATCATAAAACCAACTGTATAAACTTCGCTGCTGTGTCCTGGATAAAAACTTGATAACAATTGAAATATTCCAGAGTTTGTTATGGTGAAGCCACATACGGGAGCATTCCACAATGGCATGTTTTCTGTGACCTTGGCTCGTCGTTCGTAAAGTCTCCTGCACCACGTGTTGACGTGACTTATAATATTAAACCCCAAACAGCCCTATCTGGGGCTGGCATACGAATTGTTTATTTTTAGAGTGTTCCTTCTCTGGAATTAGTGAGTCCATTAGAGGTTTGTATCTATATTTACTCCCTGTGTGATATCTTTTATTGGCATAGGTAGAAGGAGCTAACGGCTTACAGTGTATCTTACGAAAGACACAGGCAATGTGGGGTAAGTGAAATTGCCCGGTTCGAAACGATGGTAGGAAACATGATTCGAAACATGATCCGACGGTCCGGTATTCTACCGCTCAACCACCGCGTCGCACCGAACGTGTTATACTTGTATGTATAACTGTGTTAACGTTTTGTTGATAGGTCTACGAGGAACATATTTGTTTTTCATTTAATTCACTCATAAAATCGCTAATGATAAAAATACTGTATGAAAGCACGTATAATTCGATCGCAAAAAGAATGTTTGCACATAATATATGGTCTGCCACATAATATATGCAAATATATATGAATATATTATGTGGCAGACCACATGAGTTAAGCTAGTTGTTGTCCATATGCCTATTGTTTGCTCATGTCAGAATTGGTTTGGAAAATTATAGCTCTGTAATTTTACAAGCCCTTCATGTTGTATTTGCTGGACTTCATTTTAAAACGTGCTGGCCTAGGCCCTATTTCCATATATACAGCTGTACTAAAATCTAGTTTTGGACAACTATTTGCATGATCAAACGAATTACAATAGAACACTTAAACGTAGACTTCGACAACTGAAACTGACACAATCATAAATGTGTAGGTTCCTATTTATTGTAATTGAGTAAACTGGAACTACGTGCGCACTTTAAAACACCGATGGGCTATATCACCCTGTGTACTTTAATGCATTGAAATGTTCTATTACAATATTTTTTTTAGCAAATAATGAACATTTAATTGTTAGCGTATTCATACTGAAGTTAGTTTGAATGGCTAGGTGAAGTCCTACTTGGTACGTAACACATTGCAATACCAACACAATTTTAAATCATTGTGTTTAGACAGATTTGTTGTTATGTGATAAATATATATTATGTGAGGAACACGCTGAGTGAAAGTGTGTGTGTGTATGATATATATATATATTATATATATATATGTCTGTTTTTCTGTCTGTCTGTCTCTCTCCCTCTCTCTCTCTCTCTCTCTCGCTCGCTCGCTCGCTATATATATAATATATAGCGAGAGAGGGAGGGAGTGAGAGAGTATATATATATATAGTTATAATATATATATATATATATAGCGAGAGAGAGAGAGAGGGAGAGAGAGACAGACAGACAGACAGACCGACAGACAGAAAAACAGACAGCGACAGACACATAGACAGAGATACAGAGAGAGAGGTAATGAAACAACTTCTTAATGAATAATAGTTAAAAATAATTATAATTGATGAAAATGTTATCATTAGCTTGAATTGAATGCAGTTAAATTATACTTATTTCCAATAATGTTTAAATATTCCAAATAGGCCCTAATTATAGATATCCAGTCATTGAAAACGTTTCTGTCTGTAGGCGCTTGTTTTTCACTCAGAAGTATAATTATTTGGAAATAAAAAACAAACATATATAAATAAATGTATAAAGAAATTATAAAGAAACTTTAAAAGCTTGTAAAACAGTTAATACTAAATCTTCAAATACTGGCCACCAGGGTAAAACATAAATAAATGAAATTAGTTAAAGAGATATATATATAATTAGTTAAAAGATATGTATATCTCCTGTATTGCATTACTCCACGCTACATCTAGTGTTGCCTAGGCCAACCTCTCTATCTTTATGCCATTAAAAACGGTCTTATTCCGTATTGGCAAGTGCAAAACCTGGTATGTCGTTTGATGCGTCCCACACGCATCCCAGTCCCCGTAGATGAGGCAAACGAGTTTCGCTTCACCAGACCCAGTTGCTTGTCATCTGTAATGCAAACACTTCAAAAAAATCCAGTATCCCTTACATGTAGGACCTGTGTTAACGGTCTCTCTACCATTTTTCCTATGATATAATGCACGAGTGAATCGATTCACCGCGTCCACTCAGGGTGCCGTATGTTCCCGGGTGCGATCGCTTCCCGGGTACCTTCTTCTCAACGAGACATCCTCCTGTTTTAGTAGGGCACTCTGTTTTTTCGTAGACACCGCCTTTTCACATTAAAATACAGTTATCAATTTAAAATAATGATATGGTTCACTGTGTGTGTTACGGGGTGCATTCCTAGGTCTCCCATGTGCAATTTGTGCATGCCTACGGCGCGTGGTTTGTTGTCGCCACCACGCAGCGCCCCTTTTTACCCGGGGAACACTTGGCGCTCTTGTTGGAAAATTTGTTTAACTTCGGGCAAGTACGTTTTGGGTTCGGGTACCGTCGTTTCTGAATTATATTTGTTTTCTTCTTATTATTATTTCATAAGTTATTAATGCATTGCAACGTTATCCTCTGGTCTAATTGTTTTGGGTTGAGCATGACCAAACTGTTAAGCTTCTGATTCATTTGTGGTTCACATGTTATGTAATTGATTCTGCTAAAAAGGTGACGTGGATCATAAAAAGCACACATTGTGCCTAATTGTGTATTCCACAATCAATGTTTTAAATGTTTCTGGGGAGAACCTCAAGAGTCTCACCTAACAATTAGGTAAAAGTCAACTCTCCGTAGCACAACTTAATGGATAACATAATTATTTAGAATCATCCGGGAGATAGAATTAAATACAGCCACTCGCAATTAAGGACTCCCTAGATTATTTCTAAACAGTAAAGAACATAATATTAGCACTGCTAATACGGTCACCTCGCCATTCGGGTCACTGGCCTAGTCCCGATGGTGGCCTCAATAGTGAGATTCTACTGAATATACAGTAAATTAGGACATATATGATTTCCCCGTAAATTAATACACGCATCTGAACTTGTGTACACAGCATACCACCTTCTCCATCGGCCAGGATGGGGACATCCACTCATATACCTTCCCCATCAAGAAGAAAGAGGACATCCACTCCTACACCTTCCCCATAGGTTAGGAAGGGGACACTTCTCATAGATCTTCCCCATCGGCTAGGAAGGGGACATTCACTCCAACACCTTCCCCATCGGCAAGAAAGGGGACATTCACTCCTACATCTTCCTCATCGGCTAGGATGGGGACTTCCACTCCTACACTTCCCCATCGGCTAGGAAGGGGACTTCCACTCATACACCTTCGAAGGCTTCCCCTTCGGCTAGGAAGGACCCCTTACCCTCTTGCACTTCGCATCTGGTTTGGCGCCTTCGATAATTCAACTGTAACTGAAGACAGAAAAGATTACTTGGAAGAAATAGGTTATACCTACACCTTAAAACTCGAACGGTTGGACCCAGTTCAAACATCAAATACAATGGAATCAATGTGGTTTATTTTTATTTATATAAATGTATATCAACAACAAAATCGGGACAATTCCCCAGACTCCTACGAGTTCTACATTCACTAATAACGCACCCACAGAACCACCCTTCTACGGGCCCGATAAAGTTAGACCCATTAATCTACATTGAACTCAACCAATAGCTTTCTAGTCAGTCAAAGGTGCTAAAATGTTGACGATAAAATATTGGTGAAAGCTAAAACAACAAACAGTCGAACGTCGCTGGTATAGTGCCTAACCGCTAATGGATATATACAAGTAAACTTTGTTTTATTGGGTGGTCGGTCAACTGAAGATCACTTGATAAATATTATACGTGACAAATTATATAACAAACAAGCGGACTTGTTAACACGTACATAAATATGTTGCTATATTGACCGTACACAGACGAACTTATGCCCTACATATAAAAAATGGCCACGTTCAATGGTCTACCAAACCGTTAATCATTTATCTACCATAATACAGAAGTTCAACATGTTGCCTTTCCATGATGTTTACTAGTTGGTGTAGTGTTACAAAAGAAAGAACGTGTCAATCAAATGCACGCCCGGAAACTTGTTGACGTGTAAAATAACGCAATAATTTGTGCGCGTGTGATTGCATCGGTTAGTGCACGCTGTGTGGATGTATGTGTGTGTGTGTGTGTGTGTGTGTGTGTGTGTGTGTGTGTGTGTGTGCACGTGCGTGTGTGCAGGCGTGTGTGTGCGATATATTCCCGAATGTCTAACACCGACTTTTAAAGTTCTAACAAACATTGACATGTTACTTAGGCCCCTAACGAATTCCAAATGTACTAGCTTAAACACAGGATCTCAACTGTGTAACATGCTTAGGGGCCTACTTGAATTTAGCATGCACCATAGGACAACTTCTATAGGTCAAGGTCTGGTTAATTAACTACCTCTATTGAAGCAACATATTATGCATAGGACCTTTCCGACAGTGCGACAAGAACCATTTGTTAAAGGGTGGTACGATTACTTAATTATTTAATAATAATAAAAAAATAAGGACATCTTTATATTGTTTAAGAAAAAAAATTCATATAGCTGTTTTTGTCAAACCAACTTGATACAAGCGGGAAATAGCCTACTAACAGTTTTCAAGCAAAGGTTCTTTCAGCATACTGGATCCACCTTTGATGGCAATGACATTTTTGATTCACCTGTGCCCACGAAAGATTGACAATGGTACGGGTCTTATCATTCTTTATTTGTTGGCCATTGATCCTCTGGTGAGTCTATAAATAGTTCTACAGCTCTTTGTAGACCATCGAACTCATCGAAGTCACTCGGCCTTAACATGAATATCGTTGTTTATATGATTTGTGCAGAAGGTCGTATACAGTAACTTGTTTAACGATGCACCGCCTTTCTCGTGTTTACGATTACTAGAATAGAGACTTAGTGGGTTTGTTTATCTCAACCATCTGACATATAACACGCGCTTGCACGCACGCGCGCACGCACGCACGTACTAATACATACACACTTGTCGTCATAATCATCATTTCTTTCACCATCACCATCATCATTATCGTCTTCATACACCACCATCAGCATCACATCAACACTTTTTTGGGTTTAATATCGGCGTATATAATGATAAACACGGTGACATTTATTTAGGAATGTTGTAGAACGATATGAACAAAGCAATTGGGTATTTAGTTCGATGCACATACGTTTGCCAAGTTACCACTGACCGAAGAATTCTGAGAATCTAGGACGGGATTGTGACAACGTTCACCTGCAACAGTCAGATCTATCGCGATAAAGGTCGGTAGGTCAAGACAATGTAGTCATGAAGGTTGAACGTTTGGAATAAATTTCTTGGAGGAACCGACGGCGCCGTCGCCCGTAACAGCGATGATTATGTAGCTGTCCACGCTTCTACTTAGACCTAATTACTTGGCTACGGTCACTGAACAAATAGACTCTTGGTAAGTAGCACGAGTTGATCAGTTCTTTGTTGGTGCAGGCTGTTCTCAACAGGCTTATTAACTTCGGTCACTTGACACTAGGTAGATTTACTTACACGTTGCCGCAGTCGACGAGTTGAGAAGACAGAACGCTCAATAGCAGGATAGTGTCGTTGGGATAATACAGATGCTTATTGTAGACAAGTGACAGGACGGTGGTCATCGCCACATTTAGAAGGATTGGCAGTTTATTTCTTTAGTAATTAATTATTGTGTAATATAGTGCTTAATATATAATACTAGTACTATAGTCTATTGCAGAGTCAGTCTTAGAACTAGTACAGTCAGAGACACGAGGGTCAATCCAGGTTATACATTTATATCATATAGGTAGGTAGGTAAGTAGGTAGGTAGGTTTTATTTGGAATTGTATAAATCATACATACAAATATAAACAATCCGTAAAACAATCGATAAAATGATATACAATTCCAGGTTGACAGCGGAGCCAATTAAGGCTGTAACCAGTTTGTTTTAATTATTCCAATATAAGATAATAATGGTTAAGTAAACTAGTCGCCGTCATCCACAAAGTAACTATTATCAACAATGGTTTCACTGACACGTAGCTAGCTAGAAAGCCAGCCAGCCAGCCAGCCAGCCAGCCAGCCAGCCAGCTAGCCAGCCTGATTGCGTGTGTGATGCGCGCGCGTATGGTGCGTACGTGCGCATGCGTGCCAGTGTGTGTGTATGTATGTATGTGTGTGCGTGTGTGCGTTGGTATGTGCATGTGTGGGCGTGGGAGCTCGCGCGTGCGTGTGGGCGTGCTTGCGTGTGAGCATGTGGGTGCGTGTTTACAGTGTGCATGTGTGTATTGGCCCGGTTTTTGACACAGGTTAGGTCGTACACTCTAAAGCATTGTTGCACGAAACAAAAGCTACGTTTACACCTAATTATATTCTGTCTCAGCGCATTAGAGTAATATGATATCTTTCGACGCAGTACGTCAATAGTTTGCTTGTTTCCTTTGATGTGGTCTGCTGATGTATTTCAATGTTTACCCTTTGTTAAGTAGTTGCCCAGGGTGCTGTGTTCGCCAAATAGCTGCGTGGACGGCCGGTTTTACAACAGTGACATTAGCATTTAGTTGATGTCAGTCCAAATTATTACTAGGCCAAGTTTACATTTGGTTGATCTGTCAATATGCGATCAAAAGAAAGGCCAGCTCAGTCAGCCATGTTAAAATACTTCACTGAGGATAATGGATGATGAGCAAGAGATGGGCTATAGGCCTTCGTATTAGCGGTCACGTTTTAAGATACATAAAGTGTATGGTAACGATAACGTAGCCAAATAAATGTTTAATTTGTATGTTTTAGCTAGTACTATTAATATCATAAACACATGACACAAACACACACACACATACATATATAATATATATATACATATACATATATACACACACTAACAAATAAACACGCACACGCGCACACGCACACACGCACACAAGCACACACACACACACACGCTTATTTTATACAATGCCTAGTTAAATAGTCGTTAGAAACATGAAAGATTCTGCAAATAATAGTTTTATTACTGTGTATAATATGTATATTTGACAGAGATCTACGTTGCACTTTTTGAAATATGTTTGCAATTAATTTTCGAAGGGAAATTACGAGCGATGCGCAAACAGTTAATGTTCTAGACCTGCATAGTCCAGTGTCAATATGGGTCACCCGTATCAATTAGCACGTTTATCATGCATAATCGATGATGATATTATTATTAAAAGCGGCCACGCGTGTCGTGTGAGCGCAAATCCCTATTGTCATCATATGTCATGACTGGACACGTTTCGTGAGGACTGCACCTGTTTATTCAGTCCGACATCATACTAGTTACTGTCCAGTATTTAGGCGATAAACTTGTAAACAATATCGCGTCAGTCGATATGGTGGTATGACATAGTCTCGCTTAACCGACTCTCGCCTGGCTGCGTGACTTCGCCAGATCGATAGTCTGGCTCTGAATGGCCCATTTGAATGTTATGCCATGAGAGCTGCCACCTGCCACCTTCGACACATACCTTTAAAGGGCGGGATACACGTAGATAAAAAGTATTGGACTCTCGATTAGCCAAAAGGCTTCCTTATCCACCTGCCATCTAGAGTTAATTTTCTGGATGGCAATTTGCATGTTAAATCTAGTGAATATGCATGCGATTAAAAGGCATTAAACTACGAAAAAAGTTTACTGTCGGTTTATTTTGTGTGTGACATGTTTCAGTATAAGTTTAATGTTGAATAGTTGTTATAGTATAGTATTATCTGATAAAAATGTATCCTTGCTGAATGTGTTATTTCTTAGTTGGCCTGAGAGCCAAACATCGTCTCTACCTGAATCTGGGGTAAAGCCCCCTACCGGTAACAATGGCTGGAGCTTAATAATCCAGGCCGTTGTGACGGGCCAAGGCTGCCACCTCACGGCGGCTAGGTATGACACGGACTGAGCTGCATTATCGAGGCTCTCACTGCTCGGGTACTGCCACGGATGGCCTCAGATTGCAGCACATCAACGCTCTCACTGCTCGGGTACTGCCACGGATGGCCTCAGATTGCAGCACATCAACGGACGTTGCAGACATTTGAAATATGTTTCAGCGGTGGCGTCTGCGTTCTGATTGTACCTCTTTGACCAGATATCATTTCTTCATTTGACAGCATGAGTAACATGACTGGTGCATTTTGTTTCGTAGCTGTGTTAATTAGGAACATTTATTGTTGAAAAAAATTGCATCTAGTAATATAATAATAATAATAACAATAATTGATTTATTCGCAGATTCCATACAACATTCAAGTACATTTTCATTCTGTAGTTATGTTATAGGGCCTAAACAATAGCTACAATGTACAGAATACATTATCACCCGTCAACAAAATGTAAACACAGGGAATTGAACAAGTACTTCCGTATTCTAGGCATGTATTTCACGTCACTGTTAATAATGCTACAGATCAAGATATTCTTTGAGAACTGCAGTCGGCATATAAATCTGTATATAAAATGTCTAATAACAGCAGCAGAGTTAGGTAAATTATTGTAAACAAACATTTTACTAGCACTACAATATCTGTCATAAACACCATTCGGAATATATTGTTGTAAGAGACATATGATTTCCTAATAGCATAGTTACGATAATTCCACCATAGATGGGCAGTATACATAGGTGAGCAAAAAGTAGTAAATATGTTTTCTTTACATCATTTTAACATATATGAAATTTTCTTATGATCATGTTGCCTTGTACATACAACTGGCGACATTGTCTAGATATATCATTATCATCTAGCATACTATTTGAAATTATACGACCCAAATATTTTACAGATTCTGCCTCATATAGTTTGTCGTTACCAAGCATAAAACTTGGATATTTAATATTCTTACAACTCTTAAAAGATCATTAAAATAAATATAGCTTTATTTCAAGGATCTGTTCTTGTTCGTGGTTTTCTTTAGCATAGTTTAGGTCTAGCTCCAACACTGTTGCGTTGCTCTTGCTGTTGTTGCCCTCCGCTATTCCCTTCAGCAGCCAACTCTCTCCACCTTTACACGTCCTTCGCCTGTTTCACATATCTCTCCACACATTCCCCCGTCTCAGCTGTGAACTCACGAATAATGATAGAATGTAGAAGTTATACAATGTCTATCTGATATAGAACACAATCATCCGGTCAAGACAAGACTAGGCAATATTTATAGTATGTATGAATAGTTCTTTCAAAAACATTGACGGACAGTAACCTTGATACAGAATGGTCCTTCAATAATCTTAGCTATTACTAAGTTTAGTATGGGTCATGACCTTAGTCGCTGACCAGCTCTATAGAAGGATAACCTTAGAATTAGAATGACCGTTAACAAATTAAGGACAGCTAGAGTTTCTGTATTTGTTGTACAACACATGAAATCGTTTGAGCGAAATATGTGGACAATCAGGATTTACCAAAAGGGAAGATCTGCCGGTAAAAGAAAGAGTACATGAGAGAAAAAGAGGAGAAGATGACCAACCATGATGTGATTAATTTGTATCGGTACGTACGGTACGATAGGTACGTACATGTATGTGGTTGTTCGTGGTGGTCATTTTGACTTTTCATTTACATAGTTTATTGTGGGGCAGGGTAGGCGTGCCTTACTGGGAGCAGCAAAGAATCAGCTATCGCGGTATTTTCAATACCTCCGGTTTTTATTTTCTCCAGATCCTCTTCCGCTGTCTTCTAATCAAAATTGCATGTCTACATTCTTACCAATCTTCCCATTAATGTACACTACATCCCAATCTCTTCCATCGGGTTTGTTCTTCTTCTTCTGTGCACCCTCGTGGTTCCTGTCCTGTAATTCTTTGATCACAATTATTCTCGCTATCTTGGAGTCTCTGTTGTTGTTGCTTTGCCAGCACCACTGCTTCCAGACCATGTACAAGCACATAGGCAGATCCAGGGGGAACTGGGGGCATGTGTCCCCCTAGACCATTGTGCTGGCCAAAGCTTTTAATTAGGTATGATATATACGTACGTACGTGCTCGTAAAGAGCACGTGTTTTGTGTTAACCTGAACCTCGTCTAAACAACAAATAAATCGCACTATTTAAACGCCATTCAAAACAAACGCCTAAACAAAATGGTGACGCTGTCTACTGTCTACTTGTAGATCTTGTTTGTAAACTAGGTCTACTGCTGAGAGAGCGAGAGCGGAGAGATCGCAGGTCGCAAAAACAACCTTCAAACGGCGTCGAATGTGTTCTTGATGTAATTCGTTGTTGGGAATTTCGATATCGCTTAATCGAATGCTGCCGAAAAGTACCAACCATACCTACGCTGCATCAAACAATGCTGAAAGTCGACACATTCATCGGTCATAATTGCACGTGGTTGTATTTCATATTAAAACATTCTAGTGTCAAACCGTTCAGAGACTCTCATGCAACGCAGCTTTGTTAAGTTCGGCCCGCGGGCCTGAGTTTAGGAACGTTGACATATGCCAAGTTGCGTGCGCCACCTGAATTGACTGCAGAGATTACTTCCTTAGTTTAACAAGGAAAATTCTCGTGGCTACACAGGTTCCGTAAAATTAATTAAAACATCACTCCAAGACTAAACACATCCACATTATTTATGACATATCTGCAATATATTAAATTTAATGTTTATTATGAAAAAAACAGGCTACTAACAATATATCTAGCAGCATGTAATACATCATATATATAATTTAGAAAGTGTACATGTTCTTCACCATAATTCGCACAGTTCACCGTATGTGTTTGAGTGTGTGTGTGTGTTTGTTTGTGTGTGTATGTGTGTGTGTGTGTGTGTGTGTGTGTGTGTGTGTGTGTGTGTGTGTGTGTGTGTGTGTGTGTGTGTGTGTGTGTGTGTGTGTGTGTGTGTGTGTGTAACGGTGTGTACATTAGTGTTTGCATGCGTGCACGTGCGTGCATGTGTGCGCAGGTGGGTGTGCGTGCCCTTTCTACCATTCGAAGTGCCCTTTTGGAACATTACCCGCAGTGGAAATTCAATAAGTGAAGTGAACCAAACACTAAACATGCATTTGAAAACGTGGAGCTCTGCTCGCTATCTAGAACTGAGTGAAACATCCACTACACAAAAACAGTCGATGTACTGCTCACATGAATTTTATTTGGTGACTACTCTGTGTGGTAGACACTGCATGAACAGTGGCGCCAAGTAGCGGATAGAGGAAACACCACGCCGGAGCCGTTGCACTGTCGAGATTTAACAAGATTGCCATCCAGAAAATTAACTCTAGATGGCAGGTGGACAAGGAAGCCTTATGGCTGATCGAGAGTCCAATACTTTTTATCTACGTGTATCCCGCCCTTTTAAGGTATGTGTCGATTTTATTTTAAAACATATTCATGCTACTACCACCAACACAATCAGGAGATAATCTGTTACAATCATTTACAGTCCTTTGTGAGAATGAGAACTTTCTTATATCTAATCTACACTGCTCCTTTACTAATGTAACTTCATGTCCTCTGGTCCTTCTATCTTTCTTAACTGAGAAAAAAATATTTTTATTAATATTTTCATAACCATTCTATATTTTAAACACTTCTATCTGATCTGCTCTCAATCTCCTGGTCTCTAGTGTTGTTAAACCACATTTTTAGGCGTATTTCGTAACTAAGATCCCTCAGTTTTTGTATCATTTTAGTTGCTCTCCTCTGCACTCTTTCTAGCATATCTATGTCCTTCCTGCGATAAGGCCTCCACGCTTGAATACAATATTCTAAATGGGGCCTAACTATTGTTTTGTACAGCGGTATTATTAGCTCTTTTTCTTTGTACGTTATGTTTCGCCTAATTAATCCAAGGACTTTATGTCGACGAGTATCGGATTTAATTACTTGTAGTATATAGGTGCGTCACCTGAATGAAGATCTACAATGTTTCAAGAAATAGAATATTCAATAAAACGACATGTACGTCTAGCATACAGGTGTGTGTATACCAGGGGTGGGTTCAAGTACTGGAGTACTTGTGTACTTAAGTACAGCAAGTACTGTACTTGGACTTGTACTTGTCATTTTGCTGAGTGCAGTACTTTGACTTTGACTTGTACTTGACCATAAAAGTACTTGGACTTGGCAAGTACTTTTTACAAGTACTTTTTTACTTTTCCAATTATGCGGCTCTGCGTTGCTTCATTTCATTCAGCTGTATGAACAATCGATACCTGGCAAATGAGCCTATTAGTCGTACGTCATCGCCCTGATTTGATGTGCGGTTGTCAAGGTGATCCGCCATCTTGGCTATACACAATCGAATGTTGTGTATCGTCTACGATGCTAAACTCCTGCGTTAGCCCAAGATTGGTCTGTTTGGATTATCCGATCTAAGACTTAAGATGGGACCCAACCGATGCAGCGGTATTTTGATGGATACAATGCCACCTCTAAATCCTGACAGTAACATAAAAGTTCTGACGAGCCTTCTTGCAGTTGTTGTGTATAGCTCCGCAGCCAAGGACCGTTGCTATGATACGAGACCGGATGTCACGTTATAGCTAATTGTCTATATAGACAGTGTTGGGTACTTGTGTACAATTAACATTCGCATAGACTAGTCATAGTAGAAACACAAATTGCTACACAGAGAAGTCGACATGGTGTTCCACTGAACAGGTCTGCCAGAGAGATACTTTTAAAACGCTTTGAGAACTCCTGAAAACTGCAAAAAAAAGACGCCGCCTATCACTCGGGGAGGGGCAGAAAACAATATGTCTACCCTCCAATTGCACACACCTTTCACAGTCAACAAAAACACATTAATCGTCTCATAAAATTTACGTTTCCACCCGCTATTGACACTCGCCACAAAAACAAACATTCACGCTCATATTTAATGGGGGGGGGGGGGCAGAAACATATGTCTGCCCGGCCCCAGAGAAATTCCAGGGGCAGCTGCCCCCTTTGCCCCCCCCACCTGTTCCCGCGTATATGGGTTTGGGCCGGTTGACATATACCACCCCGCAAAGGATCTGTAAGACCATATGTATAGAATATGATATAACTCTGGCGGATTTGGTTCTTGCAAGCAGTTGCATTGGCCTTCTATTGTTATGTCAGTGGCCATATGCGGGTACGGCCGGTAGCTGGTGCCACACCCAGTCAACTAGCTGGACGGGTTAGTAAAGCTATCCAGCGCAGTTTGCTCTGGGCCATGGACATGTGCACACAGTTCTCTCGGCTCGTATTACGGATATCAATATACACGGCCTAGTGAGTTACTTTTTTCACGTTTATATGTCATTTATAGCACACATCTTGCTTATAAAACGGAGGGAATGTAATTAACAATATCACTTAATGATGTCTCCCCAGAAAGTGAAAGAACAAGCCGCTCCCTTGTCGCGGCAGCCTTGTTTGATAAAGTTTGGTTTAGCAGAACTAACGTCTCTATTCTGCCTGTATATTCTAAAGTCCATACGCCCGAGTAAATATCGTAACAGAAGCCACGGGATAAAAGTAACATTCGTTTCTCTCTTTATGTATATATGCATGTGCATGCGTGCGTGCGTGCTTGCGTGCGTGCATGCGTGTGTGCTTACACACACTAACGACTATTTAAGACATAAGGTACATCAAATATACATTAAGTTCATAGCAAAACATACAAACACACACGCACACACGCGCGCGCACACTCACACATACGCGCGCACACACACATACACACGCACAAGCAGACTGACACGTACAAGCAATCGCACACACGCACACATACACATACACATACACGCGTGCACACACACTCACATGCACAGAGGCCCGTATAGTCAGGGATCCAGACCCAGGATTTTAAGTTGGACCGGACATCGCGTCCTACACTTTGCAGGCCTCATTTTTGTTTTAATATGATGTATCTTGATGAAGAACTAAGAGGCCTGCTTGGCCATCTCAATTGCGAACACACCAAAATATTGGTTTGAACATACGTACCCATAAAATATTTGTGAAATTGTCGGTATCGTTTATTTTTCAATTTGTTTTTCATAACTGCATCAAAAGTGAATGAAACAAACTGATGACATGTATGTAAAAGGGTTCATACGTGATCTATCGTATGGTGATGTCATAATTGAGTAAATATGACATTGAGAGGTCCACAAATTGTAATTTTGGTACAAATTAACCAAAATATCGTAAATTGGGGAAATTGAGATGTATGTAAGTGTATTAATCTCAAAAAATGGCTGACATGTGGATAACTCATTAAATTGGATCATAAGGTGTGCCTGTGGCAATTGTTGGGAACACTGGGGCCAACCATGAGTAAAACATTGGTAGAAATGGTGTGGTTAACCAAGGTGGATCATATCAAAATTGGAAGAATATCAGTTTCTTTGTGAATCACATCACACATTTATGGTCTTTACATTATAATATATATATATATATATATATATATATAATAATATTAATAGTTAATACTTTATTTGTAATGCATCAGTTATCAGACAGCTTAAAACTGTTGGTTGTGTATCTACATTTACACTGCATGGAAACAATCAGTCAAATGCGAAAAAAAACATTGAAGTGCTTAGTTGCAAAGTTAGTCATCGTACATATCAACGTTCGAGTACGTTCAGGGTGTGCAGTTGATACCACGTGGCAAACCAAATTTACTCATCTTCGTCACTCTCCTCCACTATACGACCACACTTGTTTGGACTCTATGAACATTTATATGCAACGACGCAGCTAACACCAGCTGTAGCATAGGAGTATTTCCTTTTGCACTTGCTGCACTGACAATGGTGCTTTTGTTTGAATGCTCCAGGCGTAGCTGGTTTATCCATCATAATCGCAAGTAAGTGCCCATTCAGAAGCTGTCTGCCGAATGATGTGGCATCTGGTAAGCTTATGGTGCACTGGTGAGATTTCTTGCAGTAGCGATTTGATATAGGCCTCTAAGCATATGGTATTTGAAAACACTTTCAGTTGGAGGCAGTTTCCTTATATCTCCCTTCATGCGTCCGAAGATGTGTGAGCGTAAGTGATCGAGACTCCCACTGAAGTCGGAGTACAGCTTCAGAAAGAAAACTGCATGATTCGATAACTACTGCTGACACAACAAGTGAATCGTGTCCAAACTGCATCATGTCTACGAGGTCGGATGCATTCATCATGGCAACCTTGAAAGAGTGTCACATTAACTCATTATGTGGCCACGACTTATGTCGCGCCTCTATGTGGCTGCACCAACAACAAGCTCGTGGATATCTTACATTTTACCTGATTTTAAGCGTGGTACAGCAGTGCAATTTTAGAGTTTTTTTTTTAATGAATGTCTCGGGTCGAACGTAGGCTGCGCTGTTTTAACAAGTACTTAATTACATTTTAGTAATTTAGATACATTGTGTACCTGTATAGGGAACTGCACCTGTGTCACAACATTGCTGCTGGTTGACCAGGCGTGACGGCAACAAGAACACTGCACTACCACAGCATGGTCACATACAATAGAATGGATCTACTGCGAATTTGACGTTCTATTGTTGCTGGATGCTACCTTTCAATAGATGCTTGTCTGGCACCTCTTGGACCACTAGAACGCTTGAACAATCGGCGGACTCGCAGGGGGTGTAGGGCAGGGAGGTCAAACCAAAGACCCATTCCTGTACTGATTTCTCCTCGCTCCCCGTCATCGATTATCGTGAGACGTGAAACCTACACATCGAATTTGATTCGAATTGACAGTGTATGTAACATACCATCTGTACGCCAAGTGTCTTTCTGCTTGTTGAATGCCAGATCGGTGTGTGGCGGGAAGCAAGCGGGGAAAACGACCATAATATGTGACCTCATTGAGGACAGTGATCTAGACATACTCGCCATCACAGAGACGTGGTTGGGTGCTGATGACTCCGTCTCTACTAGTTGCATCACACCTGTCGGTTACCAACTACGACATGTCCCGAGAACGTACGGCACTGGTGATGGTTTTGCAGTCGTCTACAAGTCTAACTTCACAACGCGACAACTCTAGATGCCGAAATCAAAGACATTCGAATCGATGTGTCTACATCTCAGCAATGACACTCAATCTGTTCGTCTTCTTGTCATCAATCGCGCTCCGCCAAACACCAAGAATGGCTTTACAACTTCGGAATTTCTCCTACAGTTTGGTGATTTGTTGGACACCATGTCGATGTATACGTCAAACATGCTGATCGCAGGTGATTTTAACTTCCACATGGACAACACATTAGACAATGACATTAAGCGCTTTCAAAACATCCTAAATGCGGCAGATCTTACACAGCTCGTGGAAGTCCCGACGCATGTTGCGGGACATACCATCGACCTGCTTATAACGCGTTCATCTGATACGTTTCTGAACAACATACGAACAGACATTCCACACATGTCAGACCACTCGGCAATTCATTGTACACTGCAACTCGTGAAACCACCAAACATCCGGGTAACGACGACGAGTCGAAATTATCGACAGATCAATACCACTCCGTTATGTGACGAAATCCGATCGTTGCTACTGTCAAATCATCTGTCTGATGATATGAACTATGCTGTTGACATGTACAATGAAACCATGTCGGCTATCATTGGCAAGCAAGCACCGTTAAAGACCCGCACAGTGACTGTATAATGATGGCATACGATTACAAAAGTGTGTTAGACGACAGCGCTGGAAAGAACATGGAGTAAATCTCGACTGGAGTCTGACAAACTTGCCTACTGGACTGGTGTCTGACAGACTCGCCTAATGCCTCCAGCGCCAGGTCGTCACTTCGTCTGTGCATGACATTGCTTTTTTTAAGAGGCCACCACGAATCAGTTTCACGCATTGAGGCATTACTTCATGATGTGTTGTCCAGGATTCGGCGAGGTAAATAAATGCCTTCCAGGGTGGGATAGGCAAGTTGTCTTTGACTTTATAAGTGCGGCTTCATTGCTGAGTTTGTTGTCGGCGGATCCGTTCATCGACGTATCATCAAGCTCTTTGATGGTTCAATGTCGTACCGGTCTCCGACCATACTGATACAGGTACTCTGTGCAGGGATTGATAATAATAACTTCTTCAGATACCTTGGGTGCATGTCTGCAAATATTTTGCATCCGGTGTCTTGGTTTCGGTGCATGAATGCCATAGCATCTACAATTAACAACACATCTTCGTCCATGGCAGGCAGATGGTCTTCATCAACCCAACAATCTTTGAGCTGGTCCTTCGTGATTTGCCTTGTTTCATTTCCTCATTGCATAGCCATGTGGCATGTCTTGATTTGGCTCGAAGAGTGACGCAGTCCAGTCATGTGCGAATGCGTCCGTGTCCTTGAAGCATAAGTTCCGCAAGACGTTATTTTCTTCCTGATATATTCTTGTCTGTTGAGATTTTACTTTCTTTCTGCCTTACTGCCCAAACGTCTGGAGGTGAACAGGTTCAACTTGAGGACTTCTGTTTTTCTCAGCTCTTCCCAGTGCTGCTAATCCTTTTGATTTAGCTTCAAGCAGATCCAAGGACTGACATTTCTCGCCAGTTGCGATGTGCAATAGATCTGGTAAGGAGCAGCTGAATGGAATAAACATATCTTGCTTCAGTAGATTTTTCATCGTGTTCACATCGGATCGGTCTTTGTTGGCTTTACTGTTAGTTGACGGTTTGGTGCCCTACTGAATGTGGACCATTGCCTTTGTCTGCTCAGATACTGCCGTGAGCGCTGAAAGTGCTTTAAGGTATTTTTCTCTGGTAGGTGTTTGTTGAGTGACACCTTTGAACAGCTGTGTTTTCGCTTCACGATTGTAGGTTTGCGCCAAAGCCATGTCGGTCTAAACTGCATTGAACTTACCGCTATAGACACACGCACATTAAAATGTCCACGCTGGAATTCTTAATCTATGTCTGGTGGCAACCAAGAGCTCCCATAAAGTTGCTAGCTGCACGGAAGCCACCCATGCGCAATATCAGATGCTCATATTTGTCTGGTTTCTTCTTTTGAAGTCCGAGGGCAATTTCATATATAGCCTGATCACATGTTATGATATACTATTGCTGGCCAAGTGTCTTGCCAAAGGATGCAAAACTGTGCAAAAGATGGATTGAATTGTACTCCTTACATTTCACAAATGTAAGGATCATTCAGTCTTTGGCATTGGTATAATTTTGATATGATCCGCCAATGTTTTAATCATGGTTGCCCCCAGTGTTCCCCAACAATTACCATAGGCACACCTTATGATCCCATGTAATAAGTTATCCCCATGTCAGATATTTTTAGAAAGTAATACACTTAGGGGATGTAGGATAAGGAGGGTGAGGGATAGTACCTCACGGTGAATGACAGCCACGTCCCACACAGGACGGTCAGGATCCTATTTGGTTCCCCCTCCTTGTCTAGCTCACATATGGCTCCTAGTGTCTGCATGTGTACTGCAGCGTCACACCCCGGGCAACGGCTTTGGCTGGCCGGCCAAACTATGTAAGTGCCTTTCCGAAGGGTTGTCCCCCTGTTAGTACACACATCTGTCGGCGGAGTAGGCGGAAGAATCCCCAGAGGTCAACGGCTACGAAGGCGGGAAATGGAAAGGCCTGGTGTCGGATCAAGGGCGCATCAGGGATTTAGAATGATAAGCGGCCAGAACCGTCCACAAAGCAATGGCAAACTACTGGAATGTACACTGCCGAAAACCCAGATGAAATCATGATTGCAAAGAGAATCGATATGGGACTCGGTGGTGAGTCCCTCAAGCCAGAAGAGTCCCTAACGGCTATTAGGGAAGAGCCAGAAGCAACCGGGATTACTACTCAAGCTGATGAAGGCAATTTGCTCGACTGTGCGGAGAAGGGAAAGAAATCCAGTAGATGGCTAAAACAAAACGAGAATAGCAACTTGGAATGGGCGGGACAAGGTCATTTTACACCACACGCAGGAGGAAAATTCTCCGGACAAGCAAAGATAGAACAAGGAGGCGTAGCAATATACAAATGAGTAAACAAATAGCAAATACAATACTTGGATACAAACCAGTAAATGACAGAATGCTGAGCATAAGGTTACAATGAAAAGTGAAGAATATCAAAATAATAAGTTTACAAGTCTATGCGCCGACTTCAACAGCAGAACAGGAAGCAATAGAAGCTTTTTATACTAATTTGCAAGGTGAAATAGACGAATCCAAGAAATCGGACATCACCATTGTCATGGGTGATTTTAACGCCAAAGTAGGACAAAGACAAGACGAGATAGAACGAGGAACAATCGGGAAATTTGGATTAGGAGAGAGAAACGAAAGGGGAGAACGACTTGTTGAGTTCGCCTTTGCTAATAACCTCACAATCGTAAATACCAATTTCTCAAATCACCCTAGAAGAATCTACACGTGGACATCGCCAGATGGAAAGACTAGAAATCAGATAGACTACATCATGATACAAAAGAGATGGATATCAGCAATAAGAGGTGCAAGAACACTACCAGGAGCAGACTGTGGATCTGATCATGAACTACTGATGGCAGAAATGAAACTTAAGTTGAAAGTGAAAAAAAAATCTGACAGACGAATATACACTATCTGTGAAGAATCGATTTACAACTTTACTGACAATGACAGAAGAGAAAGAACCAAAAGAAATTGCAAAAAATGATATCAAGACAATTTTCCGAGAAGCGGAAAAACACCTACGAAAGAGATAGAGGAAACTCCAACCCTGGATCAGTATAGAGACCTTAAAGAAAATAGCAGAAAGGAAAGAGCTTAAGAAACGCAAAAAGAAATCGATCAGATTAGGGTATAATGAGATGAACAAATTAATAAAAAAACTCTGCAAACGGGACAAACAAAAGTATATAGAAGCCAAGTGTAAGAAAATAGAGGACAGTATGGCAGAAAACCGAAACCAAGAAATGCCTAAAGAAATAAAGAACATGACAGGTAAATTCCAGCCCAGACTCGGTGTCATCAAATATAAGAATGGGAAAACTCTGACTGATGCAGAAGACATACCCAAAAGATGGAAAGAATATTGTGAAAATATGTACGCACGAGATGGAGACAACAACGACCCCCTGATATGGGAAACGAAGACTAAGACGAGGACGATCTCGAACCATTAAGAGATGAGGTGAAATGGGCCATTACTAGTCTAAAAGATGGGAAAAGCCCTGGGTGCGACAACATACAGGCAGAAATAGCAAAAGCAGCGGAAGAAGAAGGAATAGACATATACCATGCACTGTGTAAGAAAATATGGAAGAGTGGAAAATGGCCAGACGACTGGTAGAAATCAATATACATCCCGTTACAAAGAAAGGAGACCTACAGCTATGCTCCAACTACAGAACCATATCAATCATTAGCCATGCAAGCAAAATATTGCTGAAAATCATAATGAAAAGAATGCAAGATAAAATGGAAATGGAAGTGAGCAGTTCACAGGCAGGCTTCAGAAAAATCAGAGGCACAAGGGACCACGTATTCAATCTGAGAATGTTGATTCAGAAATTCAGAGAGATAAATAATGATCTAAGAATATGCTTCATCGACTATTCCAAGGCTTTCGACTGTGTGAATCATCAAACGATGTGGAAAACGCTCAGCGACATGAACTTCCACCCAAAGATAATCGCCCTCTTGAAATCACTTTATAGCAACCAACAAGCAGTAGTCAGGCTGGAAAACACAACTACAGAAACTTTTTCAGTGGGAAAAGGAGTAAGACAAGGATGTATTTTATCTCCATACCTATTCAACCTCTACACAGAAGACATAATGAGAGATGTAGAATTAGATGACAGAAGTACAAGATACGATGAAGTGAATATTCATGGACATAGACTCAGAGATCTACGATACGCAGATGATACCGCACTCCTCTCCACTACAACAATCGGCCTAACAAACCTAATCATGTCTGTAAAAGAACACAGTGAGGTCATGGACACTGACAAATGCATTGAAAAAACAGAAATTGCAATCAACGGGGAGCAAGTTGAAAATGTGAACCACTACGAATACCTTGGAGCAAGACTACAAGGAGACGGCAAGACTTCATCAGAAATCAGAAGAAGAATAGCCATAGCAACACAGAAACTAAATAATCTGAAAAATGTATGGAAACGACAAAACATACCAACAAAGATAAGAATTTTTAAAACTTGCGTTTTCCCAACAGCTCTATACGGGAGCGAAACGTGGACACTGAACAAAGAAGACATGAGAAGAATACAAGAGTTTGAGATGAAATGTTACAGAAAAGTCCTAAGAGTACAATGAATAACAAGAACAACCAATGCAGAGATCCTTAAAAAAAAATTAAAAAAGAACTGCCAACTAGTGAATAGAATAAAAGGACTAAAACTGAGTTATTTTGGCCACAACGAAAGACGTAATTCCTTAGAGAAAACAGTCCTAGAAGGCAAAGTGGAGGGAAAGAGAGGAAGGGGAAGACCAAGGAGAAGATGGGAGCAGGACATCAGCGACTGGTTGGAAGACGACATCGTGAGAGCAGGGAGACGAACGGCAGACAGTGCAGCGTATCGTGGGATCATCCAGGCAGCTACGTCTCGCAGAGACATGCTGAACTGAAGAAGAATACACTTAGGCCTACATACATGTCAATTTTTTAAATTTGCGATATTTTGGTTATTTTGTACCAAAATTACAATTTTTTGACCTCTCATTGTCATATTTGCTCAATTATGACATCACCATACAATAGATCATGTACGAATCTTTATGTACATGTCATCAGTTTGTTTGATTCATTTTTGATGCAGTTATAAAACAAATTTAGAAAAATAAGCGATACCGAAAATATCACGGTATATTTTCGTAAGTCCTTCACTCAAAACAACTTTTGTAACAGTTTGTTTACAGAAATTGTAAGGAGTATGTGTTGGAGATTTACCACATAAATACCTTACAGAAAAATTTGGTCAGGTTTTAATAAAAAATGGCAAAATAATTGGACCCACGATTATTTCCCACACCATTATAAATCTTCTTCTTCCAATACATGCCTAGCCTCAACATGCTGAGGACACGGGCGGTAAGTGGCATGGCAGGCGAACAGGAAGTGTTTTTGTTTTTAGCGTGCAATATATAAGAACACCATTTTTGTATAAATAAACAGAAATACGTGCAGAAGAACTAGTTGGTTAACGTCTAAAATATGGGATAGTGCAAACTGCAAAGTCTGAATGTTGCTTTTAAACGCATCCAGGCTGTTCTGATTAACAATTTTCTTATCTAGTTGCCAGATTACTACATCGTTTGTATATACAGGCAACAATATAAACATTCTTTGGTGCTGTACACAAAATACGCGTTCGGATTTTATAATAATGCCATATTTTACATTATTCTTTTGATCGCGTTTTCCTTTTGTAAAATCTTGTCAAATCAGATCGTCCAACGTTATATACGTGAATTACTATTGCTGCATGACATCTCACAAATCAAACATTCCCGCATACAGTTGTCACTTCAAAAACGTGTTTTTCTGATGGCTTGACGAAGGTTTTACTAGGAAACAGGTCACGTGATGGCTAGGTCAATTAACTGTGTATACCAATTACACATGCTTCATTCGGCGGATAATGCCATCCCACCTGGTGTGTCATCGAGTAACTAAGTACTGTAGTAGTACGTTGAAGAGATTCCGATTCTGAACTGGTAGGCTGTATTTTATACTGCTACTTCAAATAGCCGCGTCTTGTACGCAGCGCGCGTTCTATCGGATAAATAAATGGCTGCATTTGTTATCTAGCTGCCAGATTACTACATCATTTGTATGTACAGGCGACAACATAAACATTCTTTGGTGCGGTACACAAAATACGCGTTCGGATTTTTTCATAATGCCATATTTTTACATTATTCTATTGATCGTTTTCCTTTTGTAAAATATCGTAAAATCAGATCGTACAATTTTGTTCTTTAGAAAATTAACATAGTTCATGCTCGGTCGCTGTCACATGTTACCAAAAAATAAATCGAATATTTAGGAATTATTATCTGTGTCTATGTGATTGCAGTACAAGAATACTCACTGTTTGACCATCTGACCCTACAATAAAATTTCTCACAGGTAGACAAAATAATTTGGTAAATTACACAAAATAGCTAATTTCACACATGTATTCATGGCACAAACGAGCCATCCCTTGTTTGTCACGGTGGTGAGATACAGCAAAAAAGATAAGTTCTAGACCACCAAGATGATATCTCTGTTTTGTAATTGCAAATAGTCTGTGAAGCAGGATACACAATTGGTTTGCATTTGCAATAACCAGTATTACAAAAGAAACAAATATCTTCTTCCACCAGTTGCAATAACCAGTATTACAAAAGAAACAAATGTCTTCTTCCAAGTTGCAATAACCAGTATTACAAAAGAAACAAATGTCTTCTTCCACCAGTTGCAATAACCAGTATTACAAAAGAAACAAATATCTTCTTCCACCAGTTGCAATAACCAGTATTACAAAAGAAACAAATATCTTCTTCCACCAGTTGCAATAACCAGTATTACAAAAGAAACAAATATCTTCTTCCACCAGTTGCAATAACCAGTATTACAAAAGAAACAAATATCTTCTTCCACCAGTTGCAATAACCAGTATTACAAAAGAAACAAATATCTTCTTCCACCAGTTGCAATAACCAGTATTACAAAAGAAACAAATATCTTCTTCCACCAGTTGCAATAACCAGTATTACAAAAGAAACAAATATCTTCTTCCACCAGTTGCAATAACCAGTATTACAAAAGAAACAAATATCTTCTTCCACCAGTTGCAATAACCAGTATTACAAAAGAAACAAATATCTTCTTCCACCAGTTGCATTCACAAATATTAAAATAACAGAGACGGACACTCATTTGTTTTGAACTTTAGTCTTGTCCATGTGGACTTGCCTATCATTTACTAATTTTACTTCCAAGTTCCCAACTTCTCTTAGTAGCAATAATAAATAAAGAAATACTATGTATTTAAGAGTTTCAATATACCCGTTATTGATACTACTGACCTTTCTTAGGTCAAACAACAACATGTGTTACGAGATCAACAGTAGAAGCCACGAGTAGATAGGAATATAGTGATAGGAATTTATCTACAAAAACACAAAAATCCATGCACCAAAAATCCGGCACGCGTTTGCACACACGCGCGCGCGCGCACACTCACACGCACGCACACACATACACGCAAAGTGACACGTACAAGCAAACGCACACATACACATACGCGCGAGCACACACACACACACTCACAGAGGCACGTATAGTCAGGGATCTAGACCCAGGATTTTAAGATGGACCGGACACCGCTTCTTACAGTTTGCAGGCCTCATGTTTTGTGTTGCTGTTGCAATTGTTTACCTATTACTGGGAAGTGTCTGTGTCTGCCCTCCAATTACACACACCTTTCACAGTCAACAAAAATACGCATTATTCGTCTCATAAAATTTACATTTCCAACCGCCATTGACGCTCGGAGAAATTCCAGGGGGAGGCTGCGCCTATGGACATGGATAGCAAACGAGGTCTGTCGTCAGCAGATTCAGTGACGAATTGGCCTATCAATTACGTGACCTGGAGCCGGTTTCATGAAGCGTACTTAAAGTTACGCAATTACTTAGCATATCACGTGTTTCGTAAACTCCTATGTTCGCTTATATTAAAAAAATCACATAATTTACTAAGATAATCATCTTAGCGTCAAGAACGTTTTTAGCCGCATCATGAAACCGGCCCGTTTCGTAGCAAAAAGTCCGTCAAACCATCAAAAAACAATGGATGCTGAACATTGAATGGATACAAGATTTGGTTTCTCGGTTGTTGGTACTGTATACATAGTTACCTTGTTGATTATTTTTTGTCGATTTATATATTTCAGCCGCATCTTCTTCTGAAAGCCAACGGTACCTTGGACTTCGGACATTCCGTCGTACATTTAGTTGAAATTCTTGTCCCAAGTGTTTCTTTATGAGAATAACATAAGGTAAAGTTTTTAAAGTGACAACTGTATGCGGGAATGTTTGATTTGGGAGATGTCATGCATGCGCACCAGTAGTAATGCAATTCATGTATATAGGCCGAATTAACGGTTCAACTTTGTTGGCAAAGTTTGACGAGTCTTTAGCATAATTTGGATTATGACGTAGGTAAACTGCACGTGCTGGAAAGGTCAATTGCAGGCCAATGTCAGTGACTGGTGGTAGAAGTAGCTGGCCGGACGCTTCTCGTGGTCGCCGTGGTGTAGACGATAAACAGTCTAGACCCGTTATAGCTACAGTTTCTTCCCGTTATAGCTACTCGTAAAGTTTGGCAGTCAAACTAGTCCCGTTATAGCTACTTCTTTAATTATACAAGTATGGAGGGGGCAGCAAGGGGGAGCATTAACTATTTCAGAGTGCATTGAAATTTATACATAAAAAGTATCTTACTCTATGAATGTAGGACACATTTTAAAAGTGACCGGAAAGTAATAAATTTAACTATCGGTTATTTGAAATGGAAAATATAACATAACACACGTGTGCACAACAGTTTTTTTTAGACAACTACATTAATTGTACAGAGTACAGAATTGCGTTTATCAAAAAGTCATAACAGTCATCAATAACATCTTTTGTCAATCATTCTAGTTTCAAGAAGTGTCTGTTGATCACTCTAGTTTCAACAAATGTCCAACAGCATGCAGAAAGCTTAACAATGACCTGTCTCCCGACGCATGCTCTTGCTTGTACACAGCCAGGCGCTGATCCATAATGTGGTATTTCTTTTTCTTCTGTGGTGGCGGGATCTTCACAGCTTCCACGAACTGGAAGATGTTGGGATGGTGTTTCCCCACCACCGTCATGAACTTTGAGTTCCATCCCTTAACATGGTTGTTGGTTCGTTTGTCGCTTTCTGTGTGAACATTCCACACATCCATGGGGATCTTTGAATCATCAACTAGCCATATCTCCACAAAGTAATCATTAAAAGTTATTAGTTGTGGAAATTCCTCAGTGGGGCACTCTTCCATCAAAGCCATCCATCCTTCATGGACATCGGCTGGACGGAGATGTGCTAGTGCAGCAACAGAACGCACATGCTCACGCACAACACTCCTTCTGTACGTACTGCACAGACAGACCAACAGTTTGTAGCTTCCTCCATAACACTGATTGAAATGGAAGTTGCAGTCCAGCCTCAGCTTGGGAGGGTTGAACTCCAGTCCAAGATCCTCACATTTCAAATTGATCTTCTGGAACAAGTCTCTGTATGTTTTCTTGCGTTTGTCCGGAAGCAGAGCGTACATCACAGGCACTGTCTCCGTGTTGATTCCAAATATCCGAGACTGACACGGAGGGTGCATGTACAGTTGGTGGATCAGCTTGGGCGCTGTCTTAAATGTGCTATCATCTTGGACGTCAGTCGACCCACAAAGCATACGAAGATTGTCATCTGTGGCAAATCCTATTATTCTATTCTGCTGTTGATTGTCAAATGCAAGGAAATCTATATCAGTCAGTGTCTTAGTATAGCCTAGCTCCTTCCAGTATGATGTCTTCTCGTTGGGTTGGTAGGTTTGGCACAAGCATATGCCTTTGATAGTAAAGGCCATGTTTTACAGAATGGAGACGTGGAATGTTTGTAACAAAGTCCAAACCACTCGACGTCAGCTTTGCTGCCTCAGCATTGTAGATTTGCTGCACTGGGATGTGGGGTTCATCTCGAGCACGTTTCCTCATGGAAGCAATGGCCTTCGTCATCTCACATTGTGCAATGTCTGGCGGGTGGTCATGCTCGCCACTCCACTTGACGAACTCACCAGTCACGTCAGTTGTCAGCGTGGACTTGCACATGACGTCGTATCTGGTGCATACCCAGTACTTGTTCCCATTTGTCAAAGTGCGTCTACAGCGGAACTTGTAGCCTCGCTACAAGGCAGAAGGCTTCCCGTATTTGGTTGTTGCATCACGTCCATCTTGTATACATAGATGCAGGTGCACTATTCTCTGTGATACTAAACACGTAATGAATCATGGAGACAGTGTCTCAGTTCAGCTAAGTAGCTATAACGGGAAGACACCCGATAAACACCGCTGTGCCGAGACTGTCACCCTCAGAAGTGTCACGAATGATGGACATTCACCGACCGATATATGCGGTTCGAGTGATGTGTTTGTCAGGAGATGTCTTACCATTCGAATTTCCGACTCTTCAAGACAGGTTGGAAGTACCTCCATGAAACAAATAAGCCTTAATTGAATTTCTTACGAAAGGTTGCTATAGTTTTAGTTGTTGTAGTTTGCCAGTATTAATTAAGTCCATTTTTGTTGGATTTTGCTTCAATTTATTTGCCTCTGTTCATATTTGCGTCCAGATGTCAGTAAGACAGTCATTGGAAGTTGATAACTGCCGAGATTCGTGTACACCGCTTGTGAAATAACAAAACATCGATACCGGTTCATAAACTGTGTAGGGGCCTACTGATGATGTTAAGATTAGACTAGTAGTGACTAATGTTAAGATTACTAATGCTTTGACTAAGGGATGTAGTGTATACGCTATAAGCGGAAACATATAGACACGAATTGGAGAAGCTTGAATAGCTCACGTAGAATTGTTGTTTCCCATGACGTTAGAAAGCTGAAATTACATGTGAAAGTGGTGGCTTCATACATTGAAGCGAAAGAGCAGATGCTCACGCACTGCGATTCCCTCACACTGTCCTCACTCTAAATTATAGCTACGTTTTCTTATTCACATTGTCCATGCGTTGAAAGTAATCCAAATTTATACAAATAAAAACCTACGTTTACAGAATATACATACAACCTTCGAGCCTCACATTGGTATGCACCTTGAAAAGTATATCGGCTCACATGGTTACCTACACCCCACCCATACATACAATAATTTATACACCAAACACACGCACGCACACACGCGCGAACACACAAAAACTGTTGCTCATATCCATTGTCATTCGCAAAAAACAACTGACCACACGGTTTATTATGAAAGAAACACGCTCAGTAAGTTATTTTTTTTATGTCAAATGATAACCCATTTATGCTTAGAATACCTTGCTCCAACTTGATTTAGATTGTAGCAGAATCAAAATTACTGAAAATATTATTTGCAGACAAACACGCATTGTGCACACTACTACAAATATAGACACATAATTAAACGAACTGCTTGACAAATGCTAAAACAATATTTTCATTCTTTTATTATCATAGTGTCAACTTTCAAGTCTGCTATTCACTGAGAAAAATACAACTCACAGGTGAATGTATTAGTAAAATAAAGTTTTACTTAAATGAAAATTGCAATAACTCATTCTCTGTTTTGATTCATATCCCATCTCTGCAGTTAAATCCACCAGTGTATCTAAATATAAGTAACAGATCGAGGCATTATCAGTATCAACTTTCCAATCTGCTCATCACTGAGAAACATACAACACACAAGTAATAGCAAAATATATATATCACAGTATATATTATGATTACTTAACTGAAAATTGCAAGTTAATAAGCCACTGTGTGTTTTGATCAAGGCCATTTTTTGCAGTTAAAACCATCATGTTATAGAAATTTAAGTACTAAATTGATGCCTCTATCCAACTAACTGTAAACATTATATGGGTGAATATGCGAAATGCTTTATGTTGGATCATTAATTGTCTAATGTATGACATCAATCAAGTCAAAGTTGAATGAGCTTTGTGGGTAATCATAATACACTGTGATTTTGTTATGCCAGAGAAAAAAGAAGTTATCATGTTGCCTGCCACAGTCACAAAGTTATGCTGGACATGTTGTCACCCAAAACCAAATTAATTCAACATGTCAGTAAATTCTGGTTAGTAATTAATATGACTGTAATTAGTACATCGTTAGTAATAAATGCAAACCAAACTATAACATGCCGAGTGCAATCTTGTCAGTCATCACTTCTTTTTTTACCAAGCGGACCTGTCAGCTGATATTCTGGTGTGAACATATCAGTACTCTAGATCCAATTATTATATGATTTCCCAGATGGACAGCATAAATCAACCTCTTAGCTGGAAATCACTCTGAGATTTTCTTGGAGACTTGATGCTCCCAACTCTGAATAAGGCACATGACAATGGTAGGTCCAAAACATCAATCACTTGACCAATACAAAATTGTAGTTGCCACCGGTGGCAGTGTATGGTGGGTGATGACCTACTGCTAAGAGTGAGGGTGATTATAGTCTTCTAGAGGGTTGTTGAGGAGAAATCTAGGAGGTACAGAGGCAGCACCATTCACAGAGTTGCTGTGTCTGTCACTCCTGAACACTCCACTAGTGATGCGCCTGTTGTTTGCCAGCAAGTATACTCTCTACTGCCGACGTGCCTGGGATTTGCCAGAGGGCACACCCTTGCCAACACGTCTGGAGCTTGCTGACTGGTACTCTCCACTGCCACCACGTCTGGAGCTTGCTGACTGGTACTCTCCATTGGCACCACATCTGGAGCTTGCTGACTGGTACTCTCCATTACCACCACGTCTCGAGCTTGCTGACTGGTACTCTCCACTGCCACCACGTCTGGAGCTTGCTGTCTGGTACTCTCCATTGCTGACACTTCTGGGGTTCTCCGGCAGATACATTCCACTGACGAAGTGCCTGGGGCTTACCGATGTGTAGGCTCCATTGCCAGCGGGGTTCACATATGTGTAGTCTCCACTGCCAATGCGCCTGGGGCTTGCTGTGTAGTCTCCACTGCCAATGCGCTTTGAACTTGCCCTCGGTATATTTCCACTGACAAAACGCATGAGGCTCCTTGATGGGTACACTCCAATCACATCTCGTTTTGGACTTGCCAATGGGTAGACTTTATTGACGACATGGTGTGGGGTTGCTGGCTGGTACTCTGTACGGCTAACAGGCTTGGGTCTCGCAGTCGGATACTCAGTATAGTCTCCCGATATGTTGTGGTCATTCTGTGACGTTCCTGCAAGACAGCCAATATTTGGGGTTATTAAAATCATACCCATTGTGGACACATGCCTGTTTTGGCAGAAACACTGGGACTAGCCCCAATGAAACAGTATTTGCACCCAAGTGGAAAAAGACACATGCAAGCATGCATGCATGCATTAGAATTAAATGTGACACAGACCAAATAAAATATCCTTGAGTGAGAATTGTTGTACGGTAATGTTACTGCAATGCACCCAAAGGAATCTTAAATGCACAGAGCCCCTTGAATGTTTATTCAGAAGATATCCATTCACAGAACAACCTAGTCAGCCTCTAGTCATGGGAAAAACACGCAAACATTACTTTCTCAAAATAATGCTTATGATGTATTTCCTTTTTCATTCTATATCATTCAGAAGAGACTTCCAGAGAATTGGTTAATACATCAGTTTCTCCAGGAGTAGCAAAGGTTGAACTTTGAAACACCATACCAGAGAAAGGAGGAGTACAGTGACAAGGATAGTAAGAGGGTGATGCAAGATATGAAAGGAGGAGTACAGTGACAAGGATAGTAAGAGGGTGATGCAAGATATGAAAGGAGGAGTACAGTGACAATGATAGTAAGAGGGTGATGCAAGATATGAAAGGAGGAGTACAGTGACAATGATAGTAAGAGGGTGATGCAAGATATGAAAGGAGGACAGTGACAGTGACAAGGATAGTAAGAGGGTGATGCAAGATATGAAAGGAGGAGTACAGTGACAATGATAGTAAGAGGGTGATGCAAGATATGAAAGGAGGAGTACAGTGACAATGATAGTAAGAGGGTGATGCAAGATATGAAAGGAGGAGTACAGTGACAATGCAAGATATGAAAGGAGGAGTACAGTGACAATGATAGTAAGAGGGTGATGCAAGATATGAAAGGAGGAGTACAGTGACAATGATAGTAAGAGGGTGATGCAAGATATGAAAGGAGGGGTACAGTGACAATGATAGTAAGAGGATGATGCAAGATATGAAAGGAGGAGTACAGTGACAATGATAGTAAGAGGGTGATGCAAGATATGAAAGGAGGAGTACAGTGACAATGATAGTAAGAGGGTGATGCAAGATATGAAAGGAGGAGTACAGTGACAATGATAGTAAGAGGGTGATGCAAGATATGAAAGGAGGAGTACAGTGACAATGATAGTAAGAGGGTGATGCAAGATATGAAAGAAGCATATATACTGCTGCAATAGATACAATGATAGATGGTATGTCGGCAGAGTGTTGGATATGGACATAGCTGTAGGTGCAACGTACAAACATTTCATTCATGAAGTAGTGATGGGGGAAATGGCAGCAGAGCGGAGAAGCTGAAGTGGGGAGCCCGCATTTGCTTCATAGAAAGGGTACGTTGACCAGAGATGTGGGCACAGACTGGAGTGGACCTATTTTGAATGGTGTGGTGTAAGCAGCCCTGATATGATAAGACTGATCATAGCGTACTGAGAGGTTACACTCCTGTCAATCTAAATACTTGCTGACAGACTCGGATGGATGGGCTGAGTGGTGACAGTCTCTAAGATTAGTCCTTCTACACATGCACACATGTTTTAGTCATAAGCCATTGCGTATGTATTAGTTGAGGCATCAACTCACCAGCTCTCTTCTTGGTACGCTTCCTCATCTTGAGCCACAACAATACCAGGATATGAACCAAAATGATGGCAGCCAGCACACTGATGCCAATGATGGCTAGCACTGGGAACCCTGACTGCTTCTGTAAGACACCAGAAAACACCAGTCAACAACACAACAGAGTACACAGTACACACTGAGCACCAGTTAACAACACACCAGAGTACATAAGTAACAGACACTACAATACACACTTAGCACCAGTCGACAAAATCACAACACCACACACTAGCATCAATCAACAAACACACCAGAGAACACACATAGCACCCACTCAACAAACAACATAGTACACACTGAGCACCAGTCAATCAACACACCAGCACACACACACACACACACACACACACACACACACACACACACACACACACACACACACACACGCACGCACACCCACATGCACATGCACATACGCAGGCATACACGCACACAGAGTATCAATTAACAGACATTAGAGTACACACTGACCACCAATCAACAAGCACTAGAGTACACACTGACCACCAATCAACAAGCACTAGAGTTCACACTGACCACCAATCAACAAGCACTAGAGTACACACTGACCACCTATCAACAAGCACTAGAGTTCACACTGACCACCAATCAACAAACACTAGAGGACACACTGACCACCAATCAACAAGCACTAGAGTTCACACTGATCACCAATCAACAAGCACTAGAGTTCACACTGACCACCAATCAACAAGCACTAGAGTTCACACTGACCACCAATCAACAAGCACTAGAGTTCACACTGACCACCAATCAACAAGCACTAGAGTTCACACTGACCACCAATCAACAAGCACTAGAGTACACACTGACACCAATCAACAAGCACTAGAGTTCACACTGACCACCAATCAACAAGCACTAGAGTACACACTGACCACCAATCAACAAGCACTAGAGTTCACACTGACCACCAATCAACAAGCACTAGAGTACACACTGACCACCAATCACCACAAGCACTAGAGTTCACACTGACCACCAATCAACAAGCACTAGAGTTCACACTGACCACCAATCAACAAGCACTAGAGTTCACACTGACCACCAATCAACAAGCACTAGAGTACACACTGACCACCAATCAACAAGCACTAGAGTTCACACTGACCACCAATCAACAAGCACTAGAGTACACACTGACCACCAATCAACAAGCACTAGAGTTCACACTGACCACCAATCAACAAGCACTAGAGTACACACTGACCATCAATCAACAAGCACTAGAGTTCACACTGACCATCAATCAACAAGCACTAGAGTACACACTGACCACCAATCAACAAGCACTAGAGTACACACTGACCACCAATCAACAAGCACTAGAGTACACACTGACCATCAATCAACAAGCACTAGAGTTCACACTGACCACCAATCAACAAGCACTAGAGTACACACTGACCACCAATCAACAAGCACTAGAGTTCACATTGACCACCAATCAACAAGCACTAGAGTACACACTGACCACCAATCAACAAGCACTAGAGTACACACTGACCATCAATCAACAAGCACTAGAGTTCCCACTGACCACCAATCAACAAGCACTAGAGTTCACACTGACCACCAATCAACAAGCACTAGAGTTCACACTGACCACCAATCAACAAGCACTAGAGTTCACACTGACCACCAATCAACAAGCACTAGAGTACACACTGACCACCAATCAACAAGCACTAGAGTACACACTGACCACCAATCAACAAGCACTAGAGTACACACTGACCACCAATCAACAAGCACTAGAGTTCACACTGACCACCAATCAACAAGCACTAGAGTTCACACTGACCACCAATCAACAAGCACTAGAGTACACACTGACCACCAATCAACAAGCACTAGAGTACACACTGACCATCAATCAACAAGCACTAGAGTTCACACTGACCACCAATCAACAAGCACTAGAGTACACACTGACCACCAATCAACAAGCACTAGAGTTCACACACACTGACCACCAATCAACAAGCACTAGAGTTCACACTGACCACCAATCAACAAGCACTAGAGTTCACACTGACCACCAATCAACAAGCACTAGAGTACACACTGACCACCAATCAACAAGCACTAGAGTTCACACTGACCACCAATCAACAAGCACTAGAGTACACACTGACCATCAATCAACAAGCACTAGAGTTCACACTGACCACAATCAACAAGCACTAGAGTACACACTGACCACCAATCAACAAGCACTAGAGTACACACTGACCACCAATCAACAAGCACTAGAGTACACACTGACCACCAATCAACAAGCACTAGAGTACACACTGACCATCAATCAACAAGCACTAGAGTTCACACTGACCACCAATCAACAAGCACTAGAGTACACACTGACCACCAATCAACAAGCACTAGAGTTCACATTGACCACCAATCAACAAGCACTAGAGTACACACTGACCACCAATCAACAAGCACTAGAGTACACACTGACCATCAATCAACAAGCACTAGAGTTCCCACTGACCACCAATCAACAAGCACTAGAGTTCACACTGACCACCAATCAACAAGCACTAGAGTTCACACTGACCACCAATCAACAAGCACTAGAGTTCACACTGACCACCAATCAACAAGCACTAGAGTACACACTGACCACCAATCAAAAACACTAGAGTACACACTGACCACCAATCAACAAGCACTAGAGTACACACTGACCATCAATCAACAAGCACTAGAGTTCACACTGACCACCAATCAACAAGCACTAGAGTTCACACTGACCATCAATCAACAAGCACTAGAGTACACACTGACCACCAATCAACAAGCACTAGAGTACACACTGACCATCAATCAACAAGCACTAGAGTTCACACTGACCACCAATCAACAAGCACTAGAGTACACACTGACCACCAATCAACAAGCACTAGAGTTCACATTGACCACCAATCAACAAGCACTAGAGTACACACTGACCACCAATCAACAAGCACTAGAGTTCACACTGACCACCAATCAACAAGCACTAGAGTTCACACTGACCACCAATCAACAAGCACTAGAGTACACACTGACCACCAATCAACAAGCACTAGAGTTCACACTGACCACCAATCAACAAGCACTAGAGTACACACTGACCATCAATCAACAAGCACTAGAGTTCACACTGACCATCAATCAACAAGCACTAGAGTACACACTGACCACCAATCAATAAGCACTAGAGTACACACTGACCACCAATCAACAAGCACTAGAGTACACACTGACCATCAATCAACAAGCACTAGAGTTCACACTGACCACCAATCAACAAGCACTAGAGTACACACTGACCACCAATCAACAAGCACTAGAGTTCACATTGACCACCAATCAACAAGCACTAGAGTACACACTGACCACCAATCAACAAGCACTAGAGTACACACTGACCATCAATCAACAAGCACTAGAGTTCCCACTGACCACCAATCAACAAGCACTAGAGTTCACACTGACCACCAATCAACAAGCACTAGAGTTCACACTGACCACCAATCAACAAGCACTAGAGTTCACACTGACCACCAATCAACAAGCACTAGAGTTCACACTGACCACCAATCAACAAGCACTAGAGTACACACTGACCACCAATCAAAAACACTAGAGTACACACTGACCACCAATCAACAAGCACTAGAGTACACACTGACCATCAATCAACAAGCACTAGAGTTCACACTGACCACCAATCAACAAGCACTAGAGTTCACACTGACCATCAATCAACAAGCACTAGAGTACACACTGACCACCAATCAACAAGCACTAGAGTACACACTGACCATCAATCAACAAGCACTAGAGTTCACACTGACCAACAAGCACTAGCGTTCACACTGACCACCAATCAACAAGCACTAGAGTACACACTGACCACCAATCAACAAGCACTAGAGTTCATACTGACCGCCAATCAACAAGCACTAGAGCTCAGTGACCACCAATCAACAAGCACTAGAGTACACATTGAGCACCAGTCAACAAACACGATAGTTCTAGTTTACCAGTCTACTTATAATATTCATGATGAAACACACTGTTAATATGGCCTGCTTATTACTCAGACAAATCTCAATATGATGCATCAATGTTGGCATACAAGTAGATTTCAAAATTGTCTCATCTGACAAGTGAACATTCTGGCTTATTTCTATCACTGCCAGTTATTCTCACTGTTATGCTTATATGCTATGACTGCTTTTGACAGTGCTAAAGTAGAAATAAACGTCACTTACCGCCTCTTCTACAGTGTTATACGGCTTCCTGTCGACCACCATGCTATTCTTCTCATAGGTGAAGTCATTACCATCAAATGTGATGGCTTTTTGTACTTTCACTTCAGCAGCAATGGCATCCAACATGGTGTCCAGGGCAGTGTTCGAGGAGCTTGCTGCGTCAAATGATGTCACAATGCTACCTGAAATGGCACAATTACGCAGACTGCATCAATGACTCTTCTAATAAATGATGCATGACACAGTTAGGCATGATCTATCAGACGATACAAACTTTAAGCTTACCATTAGCTTTAAAAACTTGAAATGTGGGCACCACTATCTGTAACTTACAAACTGGGTGGAAAAACAAGCACAGTGAAACGCAACGTAAACACATCAGTGACATTCACTATGTTGGAATGGATGTGGTCTTAGTACAGGTAGGTCGAAACACAAATTTTAGGACTACTCCCCCCAATATTTGTTAGAATCCGGGCCTTTTATGCATGGAAAATATAAGAAACCGAACATCCAACAGCACTGCATGCAGTACTTGCCTCCAGATATTCAACTACAGGTGTACTTCAATGCCTATGAATAGTAATAAGTTATAATGAGAGACGCTAGGTAATTTGGTCTCACCTGGCAGCATATACCTTACAGCGTAGACATTATGTTATTAACAATGTTGATAACATTCTTGAGTAACCATACAAGTTTCAACTTGTATTCATGTATTAGAACACTGATAACATTTCTTGTACTGGTAGTTTTTAAGGATAGTAATACTGCATTATTACTTTCTATTGTAGTCATCAACATTAGCAATTTAAAACATTCCAAACCATGCATACTATGAAGCAAGTAAAAGTCTTAGTGCAATGTGTGGGGCACCATCACAATCTTACTGCAGTACTGCTAATTTCAGAAACAATATGGAGACTGATTTCGATATTCCTCATATAAAATCTGATACACTAAGAACCAGGTTTTCATATAAATAAATATAAAAAACAAACAGACTTGTAAAGAAAGTGTTGATATGCTCCAAAGATAATTACATTATTCAACTGAACTGTACAAATAATTAATTATATTGCTGCTGCAAATTATAAGAGCATCAGTTATCCTAATTACCTAAATCAATTAACCAAAGTAATGTAGACTTAGTGTATGCCCTTGCTCTAAATAATACACCTAGTAAAATGCCCCATGACTTGTACACTACACAATCGGTGCAATAAAATGGCCCTCTTCAATAACATAGATGGGCCATTGGCCCTCTTAGCAAAGATACAAGACTGAACTCAGCTGTAAGTACTGTCACGGATCACACATGAAGAGAAGTCTGCCACTTAATTGGGAAACTTAAAGATGATTTAAAGACCAAGAGTGCAAGAAGTACATGAGGAACACACTACAAGAAATACTGCCCCTCCACACCACATACCTTGCTTGAAGTCAAAGTTGGAGAAGACCACCTGGTTGTTGGGATAGATTTTGTAGAAGTGGTTCTCTAGAGTTGCTTGGAAGAACTCGTGCTTGCCACTGATAAGTCCAAAGTTGGCAGCAAATTTCAGCTGGACAGACTTCTTGACAACTTCTTTCAACTGAGACATGATCACACGCAGCAAGGAACGTTTCACTACGGAGTAAGAGCCGCTGAATGACTTGATATTCACCTTGATGGCGTATGAGCCAGGAACATTAGCGCTGACATTAATGAACATCGCCACGCCCGTAGTGATATCTACAGTTGAGTTGTCAACTGTCAATGTGCCGGGTGCTTCGATTATAGGGTCTAGCAGCAATGTGCCATTCCATGTTTCACCCTGTTAAAGAATAATTGTGAAGAGTTTTATACATCTTAGAAATAATTTTTATCAGTTGAATATACCAAATATTCCACATCTGGGGACAATGCCTGTTGAATTAAATGTAAATAAGGGCTGTATCATTGGGGATACCAACCAACCCCTCATCTTTAGTGGTCATTGACACAGGATCGTGTACTTCCCCCGTTATGTGATTGTGCTTGAGTGTACTTTCTATAACTTGTCTGTATGTCTCCAGTAAGCTCTCTATCCCTTGCCTCATGGGTATTACTAATGTTGCTGTAAACATTGGCTATGGATGCTTACATGGCACTGGACTTATTTTGAGAGATATTAGAATGAGTCACTTCAATCACATCTGAAATGCTTATCAATTCAAATAAGAGAATTACTGTTTGTTACATTACATCTATGTGCCAGACATCTGACAATAATACATGTAAAGCCACTGAATTCATCGACACAACTTATGATGACTAAATCATGCTACTGTACTACTTTTCCAGTTACGAATGATGCTTTCAGCTTCATTGGCATTGATGCAATTCTCGCCGACTTTGCAGACTTCTTCCCTTGTCGCTTCCAAATTGATCATTGCATGCTGTTACATCTCTGCCAATGCACCATCCGTTGATGATGACTGCATCACTTCAAGACTCACTGTTTTGATCTCATCATGTGCTGCCTCCATGGCACCTACTTTTTGCAACCATAGTATTCTTTTGATTGTTACCACGATTCATTGAGATATGTACCCAGTATGTCCAGTGATTCCAGGATTTCATTTGTTAAGGCATTAAAATAAAGATAATATCTGGTGGTGGTCATCATACATCAAGTCAAAGGGTAAGCTCCAAGAAAATGTTACATCAAAAGAGCTGATCGCTGATATATGATCTTAGCATATTATTACAGCTAGTTAGTCCTTGGTTAATCGTTATGTCCTACTGGGATTTTTTCCTATTGTATTGAATTGTTTCTATTGCAAATATGATATGACAGGTATGGTAGTGAATCTTAACTGATAGGTTGTTTGTTATACTTTCATCCACATTGCTGGCCATTCATTCTTACCAACTACTTCAGTAATATTGATCAACAAATGTACATACCACATATAAAAAATTAGGAAGACAGAAAGGCAGACAGCCTCCCTGGCATTTTTTCCCCTGCTCCTTCACGTGTAACAAAAGCGGTAAACAGTGTCTCAAGAATCACCCTTTACAACAATCAGAGAACATGGAGAGCCGGTAGAAATAACATCCTCTAATCTCTGGATACAAAGGAATGCCAAGAGAGATTATTACTGTTATCCTTACAGATACTGCCGGCATTGTTGCCATGTTTGTTGAATATCTTTAAGTTTTTACTGCCAATCATGGCAAATGCAGGTTTTGCCTGTAAAACCCAACCCTTTGTTTCAAAATAACAAAGTCTAAGGAAATGGACAATTTGCCAGTACAGTTCTCAGTGTGTTTGTTACAATACGGACTTGTCAACAGACCTGCCAGTCGAGGTTTTTGACAGTCTTCCCATCAATGATGTCTTTCACAGTGACACTGAGATAGAATGGAATGTCGACAGTTGCATTCAGTGGTGACATCTCTGCTGTCATCTGTCTCTTCACAACCTCAACCTGTGTCACAGTGACAGTGATGTTGAACCTGTCAGGTCGGACGACTTGGAACACGATGTCGTAGGTGCCAATATGAGAGATGGCGAGAGAGTCAAAAGTTGCAATCCCATCGATAACATCCATAGTATCATTGCCTAGCCATGTACCCTTCTGGTCAGTTGCCCCAGTCAGTATGGCCTTGACCTGCCATGGGCCATCAGTTGTGACTAGGTCTTCCACCACCATGTCCTGCAAGCACACATTACATTTTTCATTATATTATGTAATGTCACATGGCCTCCAACTAAGTGGAAAGGGGGCAGCAGTTTTCTAAGAGAACCTGCTGTGATCTGTTGACAGTGGGACAGTTTGCATCTATTTAAACTAGATTCGCATGGGGGGTCTCTCAGAGAAGCCTGAAACTGGAGGCATAGATAAAGACAGCACAACAAATCTACAAAGAACAGTCTGGAAAACTGTTCTGAAGCTGGATATAAATATGTTTGTTTAAATGCAAGGAGTATAGTAAACAAAAGAAATGAACGAAACATTATGGTAGAAGATATTGATCCTCACATAATAGGTATAGCCGAATCATGGGCCACCACCGACATATCAGATGCCGAATTGGGACTGACAGGATATGTAATGTTTAGGAAAGATAGAACAGGAAGAAGGGGATGTGGAGTTATTTTATATATTAAAGAATCTATCCAGGCTTATGAAATAAAATTAGAAAGAGAAGCAGATTGCAAAGAAGTTGTTTGGGATAACATAGTTACAGGAAATTCAATGTTAACGATTGGGTTAGTTTATTGAAGTCCAAACATAAATTAGAAGAAAATGAAAAAGTACAAAACGCTATAAGGGAAGTGAGAAATGGGACTGTATTATTATGAGAGATTTTAATTTATTATGGGGGATTTTACACAGTACATGGAAACGAAGATGTACAATATACAATGGGGGTACTGTACTAAGTACTACTATAAAAGAAAAGGATTTTGGGTTAACCATTAGTGCTGATATGAAGGTTTCAGAGTAGTATGGAACTGCAGCTTCAAAGGGAAATCAGATCCTTGGATTAATTTAGGCAAAATATAGCATATAAGGAAAAAGAACTAATAATACTGCTGTACAAAACAATAGTAGTTAGGCCTCATGTAGAATATTGTATACAAGCGTGGAGGCCATATCGCAAGGACATAGATATGCTAGGAGTACAGAGGAGAGTGACTAAAATGATACCAAAACTGAGGGATCTTAGTTATGAAATACCATATTCGTTCTATTAAGCATACAGTACGCTTAGCAAATATTTGAGACATGGAAATATGTCGAATTTTTGGGGTTCCAATAAGCATACAGGGGTGTGCACCCATTTTCTTTGGTTCCTGAGTACAGCCATCTCAGTAGACATGACTGGCTAATGACATACGAGCAACAGGATACCACAACACTGTAAAAATGTGATAATTTAGGTGGATCTTTCATCACCAAGCGTTGAATCTAGTGTTATATTGGTAGAAATTAAAATGATGGATTCAACAGTCAAGGTTGGCATTGAGATCACTGTCATGGTGTCAGTTGTTACTAAAAAGGGGGTGTACGCTAATTAGGGCATGTACGCTTAATAGAACGAATACGGTATGCCTAAAAGAATGTGGTTTAGCAACATTTAGAGACCAGGAGATTGAGAGGAGATGAGATAGAAATGTTTAAAATATTTAATGGTTATGAAAATATTGATAGAAATATTTTTTTCAGTTAAGAAAGATAGAAGGATTAGAGGACATGAAATTACATTAGTAAAGGAGCAGCATAGATTAGATATAAGGATATATATATTTCACAAAGGACTATAAATGAATGGAACAGATTATCTGCTGATTGTGTGGGTGCTAGTAGCATGAATATGTTTTAAAATAAAACCGGCACATAACTTGATCAGAAAGGCGGGATATACGTAGATAAAAGGGTTGCACTCTCGATAAGCCAACAAGCTTCCTTGTCCACCTGCCATCTAGAGTTAATTATCTGGGTGGCAATCTTGTTAAATCTTGTCAAAACATACATACATAGTGAACACTTTATTTGTTCAATTTGATCATTATAGAGCTCTTCTTTCTACATAATGGGCATTGTACAGACCAGTGCTAGTTATAGCAGATATGTTACAACAGATGCACAACATACAAAAGTACTAATAGAATTGGTGGTCAATTTTGGACAGTGAACACAGGTAGCCTGGCCAATCAGGTTTGTGCTCGCAGTCTGACCGCTTGATGCCTGCAACACACAGTTATTAGCATTCAACAAGACAGTTGTAGAACTATTTTCTACAATTTCTCAAAAGCTACAGAAGTCCTTAGTTTTTACTAAATGAAATTCTTCTTTTCATGTCATTCCTCAAGAGAAATCTAATAGAATACAACGAGACACTTATTCTCAGGGGTCTTAGTGGAACTGCATTGCTAGACGACTTTACAAAGTTCACTTGTATGATGATATATAACAAATATATACAACAGTTTAGAAAGGACAAAAAGCAGTCAAACAACTAATACCAAAAGCCACTTTCCACCTGGCAGTTAATGTAAGGAAAGTATGGTATTGAGCATGAAACGTCTAAATTCTGAGTATAGTCCTTGCTCGACGCCGTACTCAAACAAACAAAGATGGCAGCTCACGTAGACATTAGTTGAATTCTGGTCCAAGTTCGATGTTTTTAAGAAGAAACGCAGCTCGATATCAGCATGAGTTGCTTCCATTTGAAGAATTGGTGCAACACGAAATTTGAAAAGATTCCGTTTTATGTCTCAAACTGCATTGTTTACTGAACATTTGCCCAATCTAGCGGCAGACAGTACGACTGCATAGCTTACTTGCTTAGTTCCTCCTGTTCCTTTCGGGACCTTGGGCGATGAGCTTTCTCCATCTATTATGGTCTTTTGCAATTTCTTTGGCCTCATTTCATGGAATTTCCATTTCTGCCAGATCTTCTTTAAATGTCTTGCGCCAGGTCTTAGTCGGCCTTCCTCTCCTTCTGCTTCCACCTTCAGGCACCCACTCCATTGCTACATGTGCAATTCTCTCTCTTGGTAGGCATAGGATATGTCCCGCTAGTCTCCGTCGTCAAGACTTAACTATGTCATGCAGGCTATCCAGACATGCCCTCCTCATCACTTCTTCATTGGTGATGTGCTCTCTCCATGATATGCTCAATATGAACCGGAGACATCGCCAGTGGAATTTGTCTAGTTTTTTATATCCTCGCCGTATTCTTCTACGTTACACAGGCATATATCGCTGTTGGTATTACGATTGACATGTAAAGATGTAGTTTTATGTCCTTTCTGATGGTGGTACTGGACCATATTGGACGTAGTCTTTGGAACACTGCTGATGCCTTGCTTATCCTCGCTCACACATCTACTTCCGCGTCGCCTTCCCTAGATATGTAGCTTCCGAGGTAAGGGAAGTTCTCGACGCACTGCAAGTCTTGCTTACCGATCACAATGTGGGGGTCAGATCCATCACCAACTGACAATGTTTTTGTCTTCTCATAGCTGATTCGTAATCCGACCATCTCTCCATTGTCGTTTAAATTACTGGTCATCTCTTGCGGCGTGTGGCTGAGCAGTGCAATGTCATCGGCAAAGTCAAGGTCTGTCAACATATTATTTATCCACTTAACACCAAAGTTCGGACCTTTCATCATTTTCCTCATGATGAAGTCGATAACAACAACAAAGAGGAAAGGGGACAGGATGCAACCTTGACGTACACCTGTCTCTATATCGAACATGTCTGTGTAGCCATCGTTGGTCTTGATGCAGCAGTTGGTGTTTCGGTATAGCAATTTGAAAATGTCTATATATTTGCTTGGTACGCCGTGTAGCTTCAGGATTTGCCATAACGAATCTCTGTGGACACTGTCGAAAGCCTTCTTAAGTCAATGAAGTTGACTAAAAGAGGTATCTGAAACTCTCTGCATTGCTTGATGATGTTTCGCAATGTGAAGATCTGCTCACAGCATGACCTTCCTTTTCGAAAACCAGCTTGTTCCTCCCAGAGGTGTTGGTCAACTGCTGTCTTCAGCTGGTTTAGGATCACGCTGCAGAACACCTTTCCAGGTACTGACATCAATGTTATTCCTTGCCAGCTATTGTAATCGCTCAGGCACCCCTTCTTTGGTACCGTCACGATCACTCCTCGTCTCCAATCATCAGGAACTTCCTCCTCAGACCAGATCAGATTGAACAAGTAGGTTAACTCGTCTACAACCCCGTCCTTGCCATGTTTCAATAGTTCGGCCGATACTTCATCAAGGCCCGCTGCCTTGTTGTTCTTGAGCCTATCGATGGCTTTGGAAACTTCTGCCCTGGTGATGTCATTGGTGATGACATCAAGCTCTTTTGTGTTTGGTTCTTGTTCGAAGTTGAAGAGTGTGGTTGGTGTTGGTTGATTTAGTACTTCTCGGAAGTGTTCGATCCACCTCGTGGCTTGTTCCTCGCTTGTTAGAAGCAGTCTGCCATCTTTGTCTTTTATTGGTATGTTGGAATTGCTGTTTGCGCTAATTAGCTCTCTCACAATCCTATACATCGTTTTCGAGTCATTCTGTTCTGCTGCTGTTTGCACTCCTTTACCTTTCTCTTCTAACCATTTCCTCTTATCTGTCCTACAGCTCTTTTTTACTTCCTTGTCCAGTTTCCTGTATTCCTCATCTGATGATCTCCATTGTTGGAGGTTTCTAGCTGCTTGATCTCTTCTGATCTTCATATCCTTCTTTCTATCAATCAGTTTCCACGATTCTTCAGTAATCCACTGTTCTCTGTTGGACCCTCTTCTCCTTCCTAACACTACATTCACGCTCTCCTTTACGGCTTGAAGGAATAGCTGCCATTGTTCTTCTAAGTCGGTTGAGTGTTGTAGCACTTGGAATCTGTTCTTAGTTTCCTCTTAGAATTGTTTTGATGTGTCAGTGTTCTTTAAGTTATCTGTCGCATATAGCCTGACCGTCTTCACCGTCTTGACTCTCTTTAACTTCAAGCGGATCTTACCAATCACAAGGTTGCGGTCAGAGCCAACATCTGCCCCTCTATAGGTTCGGACGTCCTGTAGAGATGTACGCCATCTACTACTACTAATGCAGATGTAATCAATCTCATTCGATGTATTGCCATCTGGTGAGATCCAGGTTTTCTTGTAAATGCGTTTATATTTGACACTACGACACAATGTTACAAACACAAATTTATTTCTGGTATCAGCTATTTGTCAACAGGACCATTCGTTTACCACTGCTGCTTGGTGATACCATTTTATGATTATTAAGGCATATCAATACAACATGTACACATTGTACATTAAAAAATATCAAATAATAAATTATGAGGCCATAAAATTTACCCGTCAACACAACCATGTTTTGTCATTGCTTGAAACTGTTATTAATATATCATTATTTTGTAGTGCCGTTTTTTTTATTGGGAATAATGGAGGAGTACTAAATAGTATAAAACATATATTATTTATATTGTTTCATCGTTTTTTTAAATATGAATAGCATACTAATAATGAAGCCCATGCAACGTTGATATAATTGGTAGCCATGTCCAGGGCTTGATATTAAAAATTTGTAATGCCAATGATTTTGCAATCCAAGGGCAGGAATAAGACTTCAACACAGGTAGATGATACACAACATATGCAGACATCCTCGATAAGTTGACAACTTAAATGTATATGTGATTATACTGTCATTGGAGTGGACAAAGTGTATATTTAGAAAATTAATATGATCATATTTACAAGGCTACCCAAATTTAACTAACCAGTAGTTGGATGAACAAACAAACAAATCACTGTTTATATCTTTCTAATAAAATGGTTTTACCGTAGAGTAAAACAATGTTTTCCAAATTAAAATTATACAAACTATACCAATTATCTTAAAGCAATGAAGCCATACTTTTTGAGAATAGAATATAAGATGTACTAAAATTGTAGCCATACAGTGGCTATGGGGAATGCTGAACAGCTGACTGAGATGGTTATTGCATCAAAACGAGTGCAGGACGGAGACGATAGCATAACTGTGTGTTTGCCTTATGAGCTCAAACCCAGCATGGTGGTGAAGACGGTGACTAATGTAGTGCAGTTTAACACAGTAGTATTTCAAAGATGCAACAGGCAAATGTGAAGCAAACTGTGTAAAACAACTTAAAATGTGGTTATTATACAAGTATATTATGTGTATATATTACCCTTTTAAACATGTAGTTGTACAGCAAAATATCATATACATATCTGTATGAAAACAACAGTTATGTATAACACGGATTTGGGTCAAATAACTATTTTGAACTCGGGCTTTGCAAATAATAATTATTGTTTAATGAAACAATTATGAAATTCTTTGAATGTAGTGATGATCCGGTTTCTTGGTTATTCATATTATTATTATACAAAGAAAAAACGAAAAAGTTTCTTGAGAGGTAAATATACCCAATAATTATGAAATTATTATTAAGTGCCACAGAAATACACAAGTTTGGGACATGCGACGATATGATTGGAGGTGGGATGAGCTGAATTACAGATCAGATTATGTATGTCCCCGAATCTTCCGGCAGCTAATAAATAATGGCCGCTCCCATACAACTACTTTGTTAAGACTTCTACAATGCTGACAGTGTTTATGACATTATGCCAAGAGAATTAAGTGAATAACGTGAGTGCTACCATAGCCTAGGCAAATAACAGTTCATTTGTTACAGATAATGTAAGTTGTATCACAAGTACGAATGACAACTCAATTCGATGAGTGTAAATGGTATTTATTTATTATAAACACGGTAACATCGATGCCGTCGAGCCCGAGGTCATCGTACTTACTTACTGTTACAATGATACAAAATATCATAAATAATACAGCGTGACTGACCGGTGCATGTTACTACTGTTTTACACTATTTTATCTTTTGAATTGTCTTTTCCCATGTCTGTTCCATCGTGCACAGCAAAGTACTTTCCTTGCAAAGTTATTCAATTGATATTCCTCTGCCCCTTTCACCATAAAATAAACACATTCACAATGGCTTAGGTCTTCATCCATCACCGTTTGATAGTCGGAAGTTGATATTGTTTATAAATAGCTGTAGGTTTGTTATCTTCATCAACAAGAGTGCTCAGAAAGAGCTCTTTCTTCTGCTCTCTTACTCTAGATGGCATACTCTGTTGAGCATGTACTCAAGAAGTTTTATTAGCGCCATGAGCATGGATTCTCTGGTGAGCTTGAAATCTCAAGTCTAAGCATGGAGTTGAGTATGAGCACCGAGTATGCTTTATAACCTCGGGTCCTGGACTAATCTAGGATCACATTTTTGCACATCAAGATATATACAACAAAGTATGCACAGTAGATCTTGTGCAGCCCCCAATCATCAACAGCCAGATTTCCATTAAGTTATGCAGACGGTTAAGCTGTATTTTAAGTATGTTTTATGTAATCACGTGTGTCATGAGTGAGATGATGTTGGATCATATGGCAATATCTTCTTGGGGCAAATTGATGGATACGGTACATTCCAGTTTGCATAATCAACTTTATCCATGTGACCTCCGTCAAGCTTTGCCTTTGCCAACAATGTTGATAATGGTAATATAATGTAAATTACATTACTAGGGAAACATCTGCGAGTGCGAACATTCCCACAAACACCAGTGCCTTAAAACACTGTTCGTCAAGTTTCTGTCGTAAAGAAAATGTTTGGGGGCCAGAATTTCAACCAAAATATGATGCTCCTTGTGTTCGACATCCATCTTTTGATGGCTTGACGAACCTCTTGTTAGGCAACAGACCACATGATGGATAGGTCATACACATACTATATAATTCCTCATAAACCTTTTTATTATATTGCATTAGACATTTAATTATGCAAATGTATATATATATATATATGTGTGGCCCTAAAGGCAACATTTGTTAAACAGTCGAAAATGAAACGTGGTGAACTGCACATCTAAAACACTACTCGCGATGTTTACAGAAATATCAGAGATAAGCACATACCTTTGCATCAAGGAATTTCACGTAAACTTCGGTAGGGAAAGTGGCTCCCTCTTGCTGCTCTGTCTTCTTCCACTCAGCTACTATGTGTGTTGGTTTTCGCAGTTCCTCATTGCTTCCACTGCTGTTAGCAGCCGTCTCAAGAAACTCACTCCATGAACTATCATTTACAGGGGGCACTGGTGCAGATACTTTCACATCTACCATCTTCACCCCAAGTACATCTTCAAGTGCCCCTGTCTGGAATCCACCCTTCAATGTGTCTGACACTGTTTCTAGAGTGCTGTGGTCCAGTTTGCTGTTGGGGCTTGAATCTTGTTCATTACCTGAACAGATATGATGGAACAGTGACAGTCAGACTGTTGGTGGACTACACTACAGAATGAATCACGGACAGTTGCTCACCGGATAGTTGCTCACCGGGGAAATGAAAAGGCGGACAGTTGCTCACCATTAACAAAAAATCAAATTTTTAAGTATGTTTTGGCCTGAATTTGTTTTTAATGGGATGGCTTTTACCATCAGAGCGATGCTGTATGTATTTCTAAAAGCTAATGCGATATGCCGACTCGTCTATTATAATGTCTGTCTGTTGAGTGTTTTCAAGTTGGCTTGAATTTACCTTGAATTTACCTTGAATCCTCCTCTTCTACGTAGTAGTCAAGGAGTTGACAAGGAAGGGAGTCAAACGTTGACTCGTGTAATCCTCCGACCTATTGCGTAAATATTTGTCAATGTGACCCTTGAATTGGTTGATGTTTTTGGACATCACTGCTGCTTCTGGAAGTCTATTCCAGTCATTAACTATCCTTTAAGTAAAGGAGTACATTCGTATATCTAATCTTGAGTGCATTTTGGTTATTTTGAAAGGGTGTCTCTAACCTGTTGAATATTTTATAAACTTCCAATAAATCAGCACGCAGTCGTTTAGTCTCCAGAGTCATGATTTTTAGCACTCTTAACCGTCTTTAGTAATCTAAGTGACTTAAATCTGAAATCATCCTGGTCGTCCTACGTTGCACCTTTTCTAATAAGTCTATATCTTTTTGTTTGAATGGGCGCCATGCCTGAATGCAGTAGTCTAGGTGAGGTCTTACTAAGGACTTGTATAGTTTTACAACTACTTCTTTGGTCTTATATTTGATAGCTCTGTTAATCATGCCTAGCATCGCATTAGCCTTGTTTGATGCCTTAACACATTGCTCCATTACATTAAGTGTGTCTGTCCACTCCCAAATCTTTTTCTACATGTGATGTTTCTATGGGATTATCACCCATGAAGTAGTCGTACCGCCTGCTGTTATGACCGTAATGTACACACTTGCATTTTTCTGCAGTAAACAACATTGTCCATTCTGCACACCACCCTGCAAGTTGTTTAGGTCTTTCTGAAGTTTCTCCGCATCTTTACTGGATGATACCTGACTGAACAGTTTTGTGTCATCAACAAATTTTAGGAGATGGTTGCACACTCCTTCGTCTATGTCATTAATATATATTATAAATAAAATTGGACCCAGAACAGACCCTTGGGGGACACCACTCATAACAGGTGACCACCCTGAACTGAAACCATTTATAATGACATGCTGTACTCTGTCCTTCAGCCACTGCGATATCCATCTATTAACCGCTCCTCCTATCTCATGTGCATTTAGTTTCATCGCCAGCCTGCAGTGTGGGACTCGATCGAAAGCTTTACTGAAATCTAGATAAATAGAGTCCACTGGGAGCCCTTTATCGATATATGATGTAACCTTATCCAGGTACACTAAAAGGTTTGTCAGGCATGAACGTCCCTTCCAAAAACCATGTTGCAACGGTTTAATAAAAACATGATTTTGAAGATGGCCAACGATTTCATCCTTGATGATGGCTTCCATTACTTTAGATATCTGTGATGTTAGACTAACAGGTCTGTAGTTACTAGGTTGTGATTTGATACCTTTCTTATATATGGGGGTAACATTTGCACTTTTCCAGTCTAGTGGAACTTCTCCTGTTTCCATGCTGTCTGCGAAGATTTCGCTTAGCAGTGGTGCAATGGCCGTGGCCACTTCTCGGAGCATTGTTGAGTTTAAGTCGTCTATTCCAGGGGCTTTGTATGGTTTAAGTTGCAACAGCTTTTCCAGTACTACTGCTGTAGTTATCTCAGTATGCTGGAATGACTCATCTTGGTAAAAAAGTTCACAGGGTCAGGAAGATTTGCTGTCTCGACCGAGTCTATGATCACATCCTCATTGCTATCCAAAAGGGGGCAGACAGTGTCTTTTGTCTTAGTTTTCGTCCTAGTGTATGAATAAAAAGACTTCGGGTCTTTTTTATGTTGTCGGCAAGTCTTTTATCAAAATCTCGTTTAGTCTTAACCACTTCATTCTGGGCTTTGTTTAGTTGACGTTTGTATGCCTCGTACAGATGATATTCTCCTGTTTCTCTGTATTTCTTCCACATGTGGTATTTCTTCCGTCTTGCCATTTCTGCTCGTTTAGTCATCCATCTGGGTTTGGTCTTTTGTCTCCTTGTTGACACGGGGATAAAACTTTTCATTGCCGACTTAACGACTCTTTTAAAGATGTCCCATTTTGTGTGTACATTAGTATCCTGGAATGCCTGCTTCCAGTCATAATTCTCTAAACAATGTTTCATTCCATCATAGTTTGCCCTCTTGTAGTCGTAGTAAGTTTCTCTCCACTCTTTTATGTGTATAGACACTATAATATCACATTTCACAATGTTGTGGTCACTGAAGGGTTCACTTTCCCTAACTTGCTCAACCATATTTGGTTCAGAGGATAGTACAAGATTCAATATATTCTCACCCCTAGTAGCATCGCATACATGTTGGGTTAGAAACAGATCTTGGGTGAGTTCCATGAAATGTATCCCCTCGGCTCCTGCCTGCATCCTACTCCAGTCAATGGTTCTGTGGTTGAAATCTCCAAATATTGTTGTTGCTCGTTGCACATGCTGTGCGTAATAATGTATGTAGAGCTAGTTCGCTGTCAAGATCAGCAGATGTGCTATGGTAGCATACTCCCACAAGTAGGGAGTCTGTTGTTGTTGTTAAGCGACACCATACTGATTCCGTGTTGTGTGTTTGTGTAAGCTCCTCACATTTGACATATATTGTTTCTTACATATATAATGCAGCCTCCTCCTTTCTTTCCCTCTCTATCATTTCTGGTCAAACTGTATCCCTCCAGGTTAAGCTCTGCGTCAGATACATCTTTGTGAGCCCACGTTTCGGTTACACATATCAAGTGTGGGTTCTCCTCAGTTGCAACATACTGCATTTCATCCAGCTTGTTTAAGAGGCTTCTGGCATTCACAGATATGGCTTTGAGTTTATTTACAGTAATATGGCCTGTGCTCCCTATTTCTTTTTTATCCCCTTCACCAATTTTGTGCAGGATTTTGCTGTGTTTTTATACATACTAGTGCTGGTGCTATCCACTCCCATCTTCTTTGTAGTTTTCTGTTTTGTTGTTCTTAGTGTCTTTCCTCCTCGCCCTTTTGGGCTTGATTTTTACTATTTTCCTGGCCCATGGTGGGCCTCTCACTCTGTATATGCATTTCCCCAAGTCTCTACTCTCCTTCGCCCTTGCCTCCTCTAGCAGTTTTTTTCCTTCCTCTCTCTCTTTATGCGTTTGGTCATGTTGAATGCTGAGGCATTTATATTTTGGGTCAGCCTACTTAAGGTTTCGGAATAACTTCATCTTTTTGTCTGTGTCTTTCATAATTACCTTAAGTGGTCTTGGTTTATTGTTACTCTCTCCAGTTGTTTTTTCCCTAACCTGATCACTTTCTCTACCTCTGTATGCACATCTAGATTTTGGTGGCATACCTCATTGAATAGCCCGTCAACTAACTCCATGTCTATCTTGATTCTTTGATCTTTTAGATTGGTTTCTGGTTCTGGTGCATTGAAGATAATGAAGTTTGCTTCTCTGGATTTTCTTTCAGCTATTTCTTTAACTGCGTCCTGTAACACTTCGTTATTAACTCTGTCAGTGGTATGAGTATGGATGTCATTCTTGGTTGGTTGATTTGCAATCAATTCCTTCCATACAATCTCTTTCACTTCTTGTTCGTTGCATTTGTACTGTTGTTTTTTTTTCTACAGCCTCTAGTCTTGCATTTATTGTTTCAAGGTACAGCTCACATCTTCCCTTGCTTTGGACGGAACTTAATTCTCAAGTATACAGAGCGACGCTGTATATATTTGTAAAAGCTAATGCGATATGCCGACTCATCTATTATAACTTTCTATCGATATAAATTGGAAAACAATTGACCTGTTCGGAGATCGGTTCATTTCAGCTCTACGCAAGGCATCCTGAGTAACTGGCAAAATTCGTTCCAATTCAATCGATGGTGTCGTTGTTAAGGGCCAGAAAGAGCTGGACACATCAATGAATTTTTTTTTTTTTACAAATATCTGCGAGACAACCGCTTGGAGATCGGTGAGCAACTGTCCGCCTTTTCATTTCTCCGGTGAGCAACTGTCTGGTGAGCAACTGTCCGGTGAGCAAATGTCCAAGCACCTACAGAACAGTGACAGTCGGACTGTTGGTAGACTACACTACAGAACAGTGACAGTCAGACTGTTGGTGGACTACAAAACGGTAATAGTCAGACTGTTGGTGGACTACACCGTAGAACAGTCACTGTCAGACTGTTGATGGGTTACAATATAGAACAGTGAGCACTGTGCATTTTGACTGTAGTTTCGTGTGACGTGTGAGTTTACAAAGAATTTCCAACATACCTATTTCAATGATGACTTGAATACCGCCTGTGGCTCTCTTCCGACGTCGACTTTGGCCGATTCTCCTGACTCCAGCAATCCTCACCTTTGCTGGATCCACCTTCAGGAAGATGATGAGATTCTTCAGCAGATCCTTCCCAAAGAACTCTTCTTCTGTCATTTCAGGGAGGCCGAATGCGAGAATGACCACAGGCCTCATCTTTATATCAATCAATCCTGGTCCTTTCACCTGCACATACAGAGTCTTTGTGTCAATGTCAAAGAAGTTAGCAGCAGAGGATGACACTGCAGTTGGCAGGTATTCTCCTTCAGTCTTTGGACTCTTATAGGTGACCTTGTTGTTGTTGTCGACTTCAGCGTTGCTTGGCTGGAGGAATTTGCCTTCATGGTAGACGTCATAACGCTGCTGCAGGCCAAAGTAGATGGCGAGGCGGACAGGTTTGGTTGTGTCGACAGCGAGGAAGTAGTGAAGTCTCAGGTGTTGTGGTGCCGTGCCAGTGAAGTACAGGTCATAGTTGCTGCCTGAAACACAGTCACACACACCCCGCTGTCAATAATGTCTACCACCGATGGATTGAATGAAGTCTTTAAGTCATCCATTTAATTTTATCACTGACAGTTTTATTAAAAAAAGGTAAGACTATTTGTACACAATTTATATCCACCACTGTCTGAGTAAAGTGTAAAGTGCTTTGAGCAGTCCTGAGGACTGGATACTGTGCTATATAAGAACTTACCTTTACCTTTACTGTCTACAGCCAGGTACTCATTCATACAACTGAGTGAACTGGAGTAACGTGAATTGAAAGAACTTGCCCAAGGTGGTAGCAGTGCATAGGCAGACTGGCTGCAACCCTCAGCACAAGACAGTCACCTGCCAGCCACTCCCCAGTAATCATTTATTCAGCATCCAGCCTCAGTTGGCTGGAGCAAGTGGGTATAGTGAAATTTGACACTAATGCAGTACAGGATGGTATGGTTTTTATTGGTCAATAGTGGACATCATGTTTACAGTGCTTTTGTTGTATTAAAATAAAGAAAAATAAGGATTATCCATGAAATTATTCATACACTCAAACAACAACATATACCGACCCAAAGCTCGGTGTTGACAATATTTGTAATATTCGCAGATACATTATTATTTACTCCGAGTCTACCCTGTACTGCCATTTTGGATTAGTGACAGTTACAACTTAGAGGGAATCAAGAACTCCAAGAAAAGGTACGTTTTTAGACATTCTGTTGGTAAAATCTTTTTGTATATTTCTAGATTATACAAATACATTAATTTTGGTATGACTTTATTAGCATAACTTTTATACTGCAGAAGCTGGTTATTTATTTGTAAAACATGTAGTAGAATATGCAGCAGAATAACCTGATGATTATCCCTGTGCCTGTGGCTGCATGTGCCTGTGGCCATGGCCGTGCTGTGTGTTCCTGTTTGACAGTGTGAATGTGTGGCGGATGAAGTACTTACACTAGGCACCTTCTGTCATTTTATGGCCCACGGCCATGGGCCACATAATTTCTGCTCTGAAACCTAACTGCAACGTTGCTTTTGATTTACTTATATTAAATTAGTTGTTTGTTATAATTATGCATTGAAGTTGTTTGTGTATTTAATTTTGGTTTATAATATTTGGTTGGGATACTCAACACACATTCTCTTTTTGAAGCAGTTTTACATTTGTCATGTTCCTTAATAAGATATTACGCTATTATTTTTATTGTTTGAACTTTCAAATTTTACTCCCAAGTCATTGACGAATGTGTATTGAGTAATGCTCATTTTATCATTAATGCTTGGTGCTTACTATTGAAATGTTCAAGTTATTATACACATAACTGTACGTGTATAATTTGGCCTTATAACTTGAAAATACACACATTTAGCAAAATTAGGCACAGTCGGCCTATGGGCGGCTAAACATGGGCACAATATCATTAGCTGACTATGAGCCGCCCTCGGCCCGAAGGCAAGCCGCTGGACAAAATTCCCTCGGCCCGCAGGCGGATGCCAACAGCGGGCCGATAAGTTTGCCACTCTCGGCCCGCTGTAGGTGTGCTATCTGGGTAGCTAGTTGGCTGGATTATGGAAGATGCCCATTGGCTAGTTTAAAATGACCAGTGGTCAGCCACTGTTTTATATATAGGAGTTGTCAGAGAGAAAGGGAGAATTGACAGGCACAGAGTGCAGTGAGCAGTTGAGAGGTGTTTCCCTTCAGCTTAGGCTGGCATGTAAGGCCGAGCTGGCATTGGTCAGGTATCAGAGTCTTTTGGCTGTGATTAAAGAATCAGATTGCAGGTAATTTGTAATAGTCAGTTTGTTTCATATATTTATAATCGGTTCCCTCCCCCATTGTTGTGGCGTGTGAGTCGCGAGCAAGAGGACCCCTTTGACAAATTGGTAGAGAATCTGTATAGGGGGTGTGTAGATGTGTAAGGGGTTAGCATATTTCAAAAATCCATGGTTAGCTTTGTTTTCCTATTTAGGCATACACCAGAATATGGGTAAGGAATTTTTCAAAATCCTCTGGGTGATATGGGTAATTTTTTTCAAATGTGGTATTACTTTGAGAAGAAATGTTTATATCAGGAGTGTGCAGTACAGTAACCGACAAGCTGTCTAGCTAGCCAAACAATGCTGTGCAGGATTCCACAACACAGTGCGAGATGCCAGCATGCAGTGCGGGATACCACGACACAGAGCGGGATGCCGTGTAGGAGGCTGTGCCAGATGAAGTTTGAGATGCAGTGTGAAATGAAGTGCAATATGAAGCATGAGATGCAGTGCTGGATGATCTCAGTTGAAACTCAACTGAGATTCAACAGTTGAACACGGGTTGAAACTCAACTGAGATTCAACAGTTGAATGCAAGTTGAAGCTCAACCCAAGTTCAATACCAGTTGAAACTCAACTCATTTGCATGTGAATTTTTTAACTGTCTATTTGCACAATATATATAGTTGAAGCTCAATTGAGATTCAACAGTTGAATGCAAGCTCATTTGCATATGAAATTTTCAACTCCTCAATATAGTTGAAACTCAACTAGTTGAGTTTCAGTTGAATTTGGGTTGAACTTCACTGGTTGAAAGTTCTATCTTTTTTTGTTTGGGTGTACTTAATGTTAATGCAATGTTTGTGTATTTATTATACATTTTTTTCTGTCTGAATGAGACAAATAATAATTTTATTACTGCTCTAGAATTTGTTTTCTTAAATCCCCATTTGCAAAGATGCACTATATCCATAAATCACGTACATTGGAGAAATACATAGTTAACTGATGTTTACGATTGTTCATGTACAACTGTGCCTTTGGTCGCTGTAGACTTTATAATGGCAAACATTTTGCGTACGACGACTGACAATGACACAGTTTCGTCGTTCCGGTATAACCCTTATTCAAAGTCAAAATTACTGTGATATGCAAACAATTTGAAAATAATAACTTACCTGCATAATAGTTCCCACATTCTAGGTGAGCTTTTGATGGGTGGAAACCTATAAAACTTACAATGGACATTTCTGCTGTGGCATAAAATAATAAATAATAAAATAGCATAAAACCAATATGGCGGCAGACGTGACTAGCGTGCCCTATTGGATGTAGAGCTCAAATACAAACCGGCTGCAACTATTGTGTAGAAGGTCTGCATGCGCTTGCGACACGTGTATCCCCCACAGATGCCTGTGTCTTTAGGTCCATTGATGAGGTCAAGGTAGCCATCTGCTCTCAGGGCCACTGGGGAGACACGACGGTCCATACTGTCAAAGTCCATGTTCTCAATGATCAACATCTGGTGGTCAATTTTGGACAGTGGACACAGGTAGCCTGGCCAATCAGGTTTGTGCTCACAGTCTGACCGCTTGATGCCTGCAACACACAGTTACTAGCATTCAACAAGACAGTTGTAGAACTATTTTCTACAATTTCTCAAAAGCTACAGAAGTCCTTTGTTGTTACTAAACAAAATTCTTCTTTTCATGTTAATCCTCGAGAGAAATCTAATAGAATACTACGAGACTATTCTCAGGGGTCTTAGTGGAACTGCAGTGCTAGACGACTTTACAAAGTTCAATTGTACAAATATATTCAACAGTTTAGGAAGGACAAATAGGGGTCAAACAACTAATACCAAAAGCCACTTTCCACTTGACAGTTAATATAAGGAAAGTATTGTTACTCATGTTAAATATAAATGGGGTGAAAAGATGACACACTTATCTGGTTTTAGAAATTGTTATCATAAAGTAGAAGTACATTCAGAATCAGGAATAAGGTTTTTGTAGATTTGAAGTCATTAACCCAGCTGAAATTTTGTCTGTGCTGAGGTCATTGGCCATCTTCAAATTGAAGAGATTCGTGGAATTTGCCAACAGAGAATTATGTTTCTAATGTGAAGGTGTATCTTAACAAGGTCACATGAAATGTGACAATGACTATAGATGAATTTTTTTAATGTTTGATGTCCCATTCTTACATGTTGGTGATAAAGGGTTCAACCAGGATACTGGTGAAACCCTGGATCATCTCTTGAGTCATACACAAATTGTTAATGGTCTCCTGTTATAACATGTTTAATACATTGTTGTATTTTTCCAGAGGAAATGCCAAATGTTGTTACTTACAACAATCAGTAAGAGAAAATAAAAAACCAAACAATTTCATTCACATACCTAAAATTTGGCATGAGTATGTGACACAACCTAATATATGTTCCAAATGTAATCACAACTGCATTGGTTCCACACAATTGCAGGTTGATTGTGCGAGGAATTCCATCATACAGGTAAACTTTCAAAGGTTATGTTTGGATGGGGGTGGTGTTAATAACATCAAATGTGAAGAAAGGTAACATATTTTTGTAAAGTATTCATAGCAACTTTAAAATGGAGAAAATATGAAAAAAATTAATTTTAATAAAGTCATGAAATTGATAAGGTGCCATTCCAACAGTTGTTGTTCATGGCACCATAGAGAATGTTGTAGGAAACAGGTGTCTTAAGCTTCAATTTAGAAACAGCATCCATCATTATTGTTGATATTAAATGCTATGGCATGAAGTTCCATAGAGTTGGGGCTGCCAGGCCGAATGACTGGTCACCACAGTGACGCCTTGCATTCACGACATGAAGTAGACTACGTACATTCAATGGGCACACCTAACACAAATAGGCCTCCTGATCAAACAAACACAATGTATCGACTCACCTGGAAATTTGAAAACTTCAGATATTGGGATTCTTGAGCCATTTCCAGGAAAACTCTGCATTGTCTTGGGTATGCGGTAGTCACCAAAGCCATGTCGGGGATCTCCATTGTATTCATACTCTGACTCAGGAATGTAGTTTGATGATGAGCCAAAGAATGACCCGTCAAGGTCCTTGATGAGAAGTTTCTTCTTTCCATCACAAATCATGTCGACACAGGTGTCTGCTGTCACAAACCTGCAATAGTGACAGACAACTGCAGTCATGTTTTTTATTAGGTGATGCCTAAAAGTAGATACTCAAGTTGCAAAGTGACCTTCAAATCCAGAAGATGAAACACATTTTAAGGCACATATGCTGCCAAATGAAAACTTGGAAAATAGAAGTAGACAGCACCTGCCATTAGTGACCAGTTCCTGCCACTTAATTATCAACACTTGACATGTTTTGTTAATAGCAGGAGCTAATAAAGATGTATTCAAATCCATCCTCATGAACCTGTCACTATGATGTCACATTACACATACATTTTGATCTGACCTTTGTTGTTATCACGTGTTTAAACCAACTTCTGAGTCAAACACTGGATAAGTTAACAATTGTGAGGAAGACAACAGGTGTGAGTAGTCATTCCAAAAGACACACTTGTACCTGGCCTTGGGATCCGTGACAATTTGGGAGACATCTCAATACTGAACGGAAGTGATTGACAAGTGGTACAGCGAAGCTATGAAATGTCTGGGTTGGAGGTAACAGCCGTTGATAATCAAAACAATACCAGAGCACTGCAAGATCTGCTGATGTAATGACAGTTTTGAGCCTTAACATCAATTAAGGGATCTGTGACGCTTATGATCTCATGTTGACATTTCTGTAATGATCTAGACGAAGAATAGTGACAAAATGCCAGAAATGGGGATAGAGAATACCTTCAAACAAAATATTTTGTCCAGAGGTGGTGTCACCTGGGAAACAGATCTTACCCAAGCTGTGGGTGGTGTGCAAAAATCTTGCTCTTCTCTTCTACATCAACTAGTTGGATGTCATTCAAGTAAATCGGGTGTTCAACATCAGGTGCTGTTGGATTTGTTGATAAGATGCGATCAGTCATGCCACAAGTTGTCTTGAAGTGGGCAAATGTTACACCTGAAAGAGAATTCTCAAGTAGTATAATTTCATGTGGTGTTAACAGTGCCATATGTTAGCTCCCAGTCAAAACATTTCTGCTATCTCCTCATAAATGAAAAGGTAAAGGTAAAACCAACTGTATTTTCCTATTAAGAAAAACCTCTTTGATATATTCCTGATATTAAAGCTATGGTATTGTCAGGAGAGAATTGAGTGTGCATATTTTTAATGTGTTGCTTTTGGCAACTATTACGACACTATGACAAATTTGTCCAGTGCATCCAGAATTTTAAATAATGCAGTCAGTTAATTAATGGAATGCCAAATATGAAAATCGTTCAAGTATGTACCAAACCATTGGAAAATATTAATGAGGGGACTATTATGTCCTATAAGATAATGATTATAAAACATATATATACACACACATTACATGTATACATTATTTATACACGATATATATATATATATATAGGCATATAATTATAAACTAAGAATGAATAATAAAATGATACTGTCTATGTGAATGATTTACCTTGTAAGATGATGTTCCCATAGAGGGCTGGTGGCGACTTAGGATTATTGAGTGCCTTCAAAGGTGCGAGGTTTCCTCCAGACGCAAACATAGGCCAGCCAATGGCAACGCGTCCCATGTCACCTTTGAATGCCCACGATATGGCTGTACTTGACAACCTAATGTGTGGATGGTCTTGTGCTCTCATAATGTCTGTTTTGCAGTCGTAAGACTCGCTTGCACCCACAAACAAACTGTCGTAGACTTTTAGGAATTTGCGGCTGAACCCATGAACTCTTGCATCAGGCTCCATAATGTACGGGAAGATGGACATGCCATTGTCGACAAACTTTGAGTTCTGAATGATGATGCTGCAGATGCAGTTTGAGTAGAAGCCGTAGCTGAATGACTTGTAGACGTAGAACCCATTGATGCGAGAACATTGCTCCTGTTGTAAGCAATCTGTCTGCCACATCGTCAACCCCATAACCGTAGAGTGTGCTGTGTTGTTCGCCCAAGTTGCTTCGCCCTCGGTACATGATTCACCATTAAGTCTGTAGGCGGCGCGTTCTGAGCCAGCAACCACATTGCCAACCATGCTTGTGTTTGTTGCCTTCTGGATCTCGACACTGGCCATCCAGTCTAATGAGGTCGTTTCAAATCTGCCATTGTATGAGCCAGGAAACACTGACAGTGTCACGAGGTTATGGTGCAGACTATTGTCGTTTCCTGCCACAATTATGCCTGAAAAACATTTGTTGCCAATGAAAACAGTTGTACACCTAAAGCAGTGACAGCAACATTTTGTTTATGTCCAATTAATGTCTGCATTATGACATTCCCACATTACTTTCTCGGCCAACCTGAAATGGTGTCAAGTGATTTCCATTCCACAAACTTACACAAAACATATTTTCATTGCACCACTGACAGGATTATTGTTCCTGGAGCTCCTTATATGCTGCTTGAATACTGTAATTTAGGATCAGCATATTTTAGATGAGACAATTGTGCATGTAGATTTAAAATTGTGCAAATTTATATTGCGATAACACACAATATGCTCAAAATGTTTTATTTACTTCAATTGAAGAATGTAGCTAAGGCAAATATAAAAATAATCCATAAAAGAAATTGGATAATTATGCGTGATCATGGATTACCGGTACACTAAATTGTTCCTTCATTCTATTTATATATATTTATACATTGGCTAGCCACTAGCCACCCAACAATAAAAAACGTATACTTACAGTAGCATTTGAGAATGAGTTAGCTGTTTAATAAATTGTGAGGTTATTGCACAATTTTATGGAGGATAATGCGTACATACTACTTGGAAATAATGATATTGCAGCAATTCCATCTGTGGTTTGGCTAGCTCATATATATGCCCCCATGTAGGATAAATTTTTAAGTCTCCCCACAAAACCTATAAGCATTTCTATTAACAACCAAGTTATGATTTTCCCAAGTTACATAAACCATTCCCAACTGATCAGTGGAAGATTAAAAAGATTTCACACATCTTGGAGCAATCATAGAAAACAAGACTATCAATGCGAACAAAAATTAACTGCTCAAAGCTACCAGTACGTAATCTTTGTCAAACGTGTGTATGTGACTCCTGACAGTTATGACTGCAAAGTTGTTGTGGTACAAGAACTTCATGTTTACAATGAAGTGACAAAAATACATTAAAAAAGTAAATGTTAATTTGCCATTACATAACGGGGGAAACACACAATGTGTGGACATCAATCACTCAATTGTCAGCTGCTGCAGCAATCATGGACTGTTATCAGGCACAAACACTTCTTAGGTCCACACACTGTGTACTATTAGAAACTAGCTCAGTTACCTGGCATTGTCTGGGTAAAAAGGCAGTCACATACATCCTCAAATCATTTGCACAGAAATCTAGAAAAGTATTGTTGACAAAATTATGAATACTGAAAATAGACCAAACCTCAAATGTTCAACAATTGAGTTCCAGACACACCAAACCCATCCCAAATGTTTCCAGCCTACCCGCATTAATAAACTGTAACTGGTCACTGGCCTAGTTGTTAGGACAACCTTTTGCCAGAAATCACATGCGCTCAACCGTGTAACTAGTCAGGGATCCAGAGCGTCAAAAGAGTATTATTTTAGGATGGACCAGACACCGCTTCCTACACTTTGCAGACCTCATTTTTGTTTTAATATGATGTTTCAGGATGAAGAATCAGGCCATCTCGATTGCGAACACACCAAAATATTGCTTTGAACATACGTACCCATAAAATATTTGTGAAATTTTTGGTATCGCTTATTTTTCAAAAACTGTATCTAAAGTGAATCAAACAAACTGATGACATGTCTGTAAAGGGATTCATACATGACATATTGTATGGTAATGTCATAATTGAGCAAATATGACATTGAGAGTTCCAAAAATTGTAATTTTGGCACAAAATAACAAAAATATCGCAAATTGGGAAAATTGAGATGTTTGTAATAGTATTAATCTCCAAAAATGGCTGACATGAGGATAACTCATTAAATTGGATCATAAGGTGTGCCTATGGCAATTGTTGGGAACACTGAGGCCAACCATGAGTAAAACATTGGTAGAAATGGTGTGGTTAACCAAAGCGGATCATATCAAACTTGCAAGAATATCAGTTTCTTTGTGAATCACATCACACATTTATGGTCTTTACATTGTAATATATATATCATAATATTAATAGTTAATACTTTATTTGTAATGCAACAGTTATCAGACAGCTTGAAACTGTTGGTTGTGTATCTACATTTACACTGCATGGAAACAATCAGTCGGATGCGAAAAAATACTGAAGTGCTTAGTTGCAAAGTTAGTCATTGTACATATCAACCTTCGAGTACGTTCAGGGTGTGCAGTTGATACCACGTGGCAAACCAAATTTACTCATCTTCGTCACTCTCCTCCACTTAACAACACATCTTCGTCCATGTTGGCAGGTGGTCTTCCTCAACCCAACAATCTTTGAGCTGGTCCTTCATGACAGCCACTTAATCTGCCTTGTTTCCTTTTTTCATTGCATAGCCAAGTGGCATGTCTTGATTTGGCTCGAAGAGTGACGCAGTCCACTCATATGCGAATGCATCTGTGTCTTTCTCTAGTGAGCGCTGGAAGTGCTCTAAGGTATTTCTCTCTGGTAGGAGGTTGTTGAGTGACACCTTTGAACAGCTGTGTCTTCGCTTCACGATTGTAGGTTTATTCAAAAGCCATATCGGTCCAACCTACATTGAACTTACCGCTAGTCACATGCACATTACAATGTCCACTTTGGAATTCTTCATCTATGTCTGGTGGCAGATTCCTCAAAGCGGCCAGGTAGTGTTGGTAGTATACTTAATATGGCCTGCTGATACCAAGTATGGCAGCATTGTTTCTACCTGAGCTTTTTCATGGTTCCGGCTCGAAACACCTTAGTTTCGATAATGACTATTTCGATACCAGAGGACTTGAACAGGCAACCAAGAGCTCCCAGGAAGTTGCTAGCTGCATGGAAGTCACCCATGCGCAATATCAGATGCTCATATTTGTCTGGTTTCGTCTTTTGAAGTCCAAGGGCAATTTCATATATAGCCTGATCACATGTACTGTACTGCTGGCCAAACTTCTTGCCAAAGGATTCAAAAGTGTGCAAAAGATGGATTGAATTGTACTCTTGAATTACATCCTTACATTTCACAAATGTAAGGATCATTCAGTCTTTGGCATTGGTATAATTTTGATAAGATCCACTTTGGTTAACCATACCATTTCTACCAATGATTTATTCATGGTTGCCCCCAGTGTTACCCAACAATTGCCATAAGCACACCTTATGATCCCATGTAGTAAATTATCCACATGTCAGATATTTTTAGACATTAATACACTTACATACATCTAAATTTGCGATATTTTTGTTATTTTGTACCAAAATTTCAACTCTCAATGTCATATTTGCTCAATTATGACATCACCATACGATAGATCCTGTACGAATCCCTTTACGTACATGTCATCAGTTTGTTTGATTAACTTTTGATGCAGTCATAAAACAAATTTTGAAAAATAAGCGATACCGAAAATGTCACAAATGTATGTTGAAACCAATATTTTGGTGTGTTGGCAATCGAGATGGCCAAGCAGGCCAATTCTTATTAAAACAAAAACGAGGCCTGCAAAGTGTAGGAAGCGGTGTCCAGTCCGTTTTAAAATCCTGGGTCTGGATCCCTGACTAAACTAACGTAACCACCAACAGGCAGCTAGGTTACGTGACCGGGATTTTGTAACATTAATAACATAAAAACTAATACATTTATCTGCATACACCCAGTGGCATATTTGTACATGGAATAATTACCTGTACAATGATATAGAAAAACATTAAATTCCGTGGCTGGAACTGCTGGAACTCCATGGAATTGTTGCAGTGCGTCGTTTGCCAGAAGTAGCATGCGCTCACATGGTTGACATGGCAAAATGCTAACGTGGCCAGCGACAGGTAAACCTGGTGCATGTTAAGTGCTGAGGATTTTCAAACGTCATTAATTTAAAAGTGATTCAACATTTCTGCAAACATCCAGTGACATATTTGTAAATGGCATAATTATCTTTATGATATAGAAAAACATTAAATTCGTGGCTGGAACTCCACGTACAACCTTTTGAGATATTGAGCCCCCAAGTTCTCCACCCCTGGACGAATTTCGAAAATGTCTAATCTACGAACCGTCTCAATGGGCCTGGTAGATCACATGCAAAATTTCAGCCCGATACATGCAAAACTGACAGAAATGTGGGTGCACATACAAACAGAAAATGAACTGTTTTATAATATAGATATATATTCTTCCATGATATACTTACCAGAACCAACAGTGTGATGGATGACGTTGTTGATAAGCTCCAAATCATGGGTTCCAAATACACCAACAGCTGGTGAGAATCCATTATGGAATGTACACTTTGTGACATAGGACGGCCGAGTGGTGCTGACCTTGCCAATATCATAAAAGGTCACGGAGAATCGGGCATCAAAGCTCGCTACAAAGCCCTCCTGCCCACTGTGGAAGAACTCAACGTTTGAGAGTCGTGCATACCCTGATGGAGAAAACATGACATCAAACTGTAGGTGTAAGTCAGCAATAACGTATATTAAGACATTTCATACATATGTGTGCACATGTGTACACTCACATGCACACACACACATGTTTGTACATGTCTGCATGCGACTATGTATGAATACATTCACACACCAATTAAAATGCACATTAAACATAAATGGACAGATAAACAAACAAATGGGTGGACGGATGAACGGACAAGTGAACAAATAAATGAACAGGCACATCACATACAAGAAACCACTCTTGACCAAAAAACAAACTCTTTGATACTCACCTACATGTGGTTTAGGGTCTCCATTCTCATCAAGTTCTGTCTGCATTCCAACTATCACACGTGCCCCAAAAGACTCGGAGAACATGTCGTTGTAGTCAGCCCCGATGACGCGGATATTTCGAGAGAGAAGTCCTACTTCAGCCTTGATCGCATATGACATGTCTCCCACAGTCTCTTCAAACGCTGCCAAGGGATAATAATAGCTATTGGAATGCGCTTGATATTTTATAACTACACTTTAGTTCATACACTTGAAATGAACTTTTTTACAAACATATCTAGTTCATCTTAAACACATCATATTTTATATATATTTCTAAATTAATCATGGCTACCCGAAATAACCTGTGGTACCTCAAAACATAACAGTAATGTAATGGTCTTTCTCATACAATATATAGTTAATCCAGACAAAGTCCATATACTGATGTACATACATAATATGTCAACAATTCATATAAACATGTGAATTCAGATATACATATGAGAAAAGGATGGTTAAATCAAAGTTGCCCACAATATCATGAAAAATAATATGGAAAAAAACCCGACAACTATTTACAGTTACACAAACACACAATCTCTTGAAAGTGTCAGTTATCTAGGGTCAATAGTAATTAAATAATAAAACAAACTATGTTCAGACCCCCAATTATTAAGTCCCCTAATAAGTACACTTTTACTGATACCAGTGTGATATTTATCTCACGTGAATGCTTGATAATTAAACATGCATGACATTACCACATGGCATATTTTGTTAAGGCCAGACACCCCAGGTGAAATGGTGTTTTTTGACAAAAAATACTGAAAATGGTTTTCTGCCAGATTATTATACCTTTGTATGCATACTATCAATAAAGTTCACTTCTATGATAATTGCGTACCTCTTAGTTAGTTTTAGTCATGGATCAAGCACGTCGATATCATGTAATGAAATCCATTATGCAATCTTTGACAGCCATTTTTTCAAAAAAAAATTTCTTCAAATTTCTGCATTTGGAAACGGGATATCTCTTGGAATAATTATGCTATATAAATAATGTTTTCAGTGTTGCATTCAGCATATTCTACTGTGCAATGATCAGACACTTTTTAAAAATCATGAATAGTTTGAAAGATATAGCCATATTTGTTGCCAAAAAACAAGATTTTTTTTCATATTTTACCAAAAAAAAAAAAAAACAAAATTTCACAAAATGCTCTGATCATTTCACAATAGAATCTATAGAGAACATGGATTTGCAAGAATTATAACTATAAAACTGTGGATTCAATAAAAAATGGCGGTGTTTCCAAATTTGACAATATTTGCTCAAAATGGTGGCCATTTTGTTTGTTACCATGGAAATGGGGGGTCTGGCTGAAAAAAGTTCAATATATATTTTACTCGGTAAGACCCATTTCATGCATTGGGCAGAAAAAATTGAACTGTTTTCACATATTAAAAAATAATCCTATCTACCTGCCATGTCTGGCCTTAAAATATCCACCCCTCCCAGCGAGCAGTGTGTCCCACAACTTACAGATATGCTTGTACTGTAGACTGGCATTCAGAGTGAGAGTCATCATGTCTCCTGACACCGAAGCAATCTTAAATGTTTCCGTCTCCCATGGGTTGAAGCTAGTCGTTGTCATGACGATCTCATCACCTACATTCCAGTCGACCGCCGTCTCCAAGGTGATTGTGTCTGACCCACTGTTGGCCGTTGTCGCTAGGTGGGTCCAGGTGATGTTGCGTGGTGCACCAAACAGGTCCAGGCCCCCAAACACAGCTGCAATGTGCACAGGTACATGTAATGAGTTTTAATCATTTATTTCTATAATAAAATTCGACATGCATTTTATTTGTTGACCCTTGTCGGATTATTTTTTGAACATTTTCGATGATATCACCCATATCTACATCAGAAATATCTCACCTTTCAAACTGCAGATAAACTGAGGCCTGACCGTACAATTTACCAATCACTATGATGGCAACCTACCAATCACTTTGCAGCTAACCTACCAATCACTTTGGAGCCAATGTTAGGTCCATCCTCCTTGGGGAAGTTAGGAGTATGATGGTTGCCATTGAGGAGAATGTCAAGCTTCCCAGTGAAGGGAGAATCCTCCCAACCTGCCAGGAGCCGTCCCCCGCGGATGTAGATGTAGGTGGCTTCAAGGACAAACTCACGAACACGTCCTGTGGCAGGGTCCTTCTGATCGTCAATCTCAAGTGTGCCGTAAATGTTTAACGTTTTTATCTTGGGAAGTACCATGTCAGCCACCACCCAGTCTCCCTCTGTTGGCGCATAACAGAACTGATTAGTAATCTCAAATAGAGAGACTGTGTATTCTTTTTTTTTATGCAGACCAGTTATGCAGATAGTGCTGCATATGGCAGGCTGCTGCTGCATTGCTGCTAAGCAGACCAAACACAGGCTGCTTATAATTTTGACCTCTGGTTGTATGGATAATGTTCTAGTTTAATATTCTAACTTTTATTATAAGTAATATAACCAGAAATATAGTATTTTTACAACAAAATAACTTTGGTAATTTCAAGAGCATTGTTTTCAGTGTATTTTTAAGACTACAATTATGTAATTCATCATTTTATGGTTAAATATACTGACCTGTTATAAAATCATTAGATATATACATATATATTTAAATATATGTTATTCATAATTAATAATCACCAGACGTCAATCAATTAAGAGTGAGAATGTGACACCAGCAAGTGATCTATTTAATAACTTGAATTCTGAAGCTGGAAATATTACAAGAATGTGTGTATGTATCTGTACAGGATTGGATGTGTTTGTATTTGTATGACTATCAAAATCGTGACAATTTTGGGGAATCTTTTTTAGATTTTTTCAATAAAACAGTGTGATTGGAAAATACCTCTTACCTTTGATCATGACATCAGTGTCATTGCCAGGCAGACCATTCTCCCATGTAGCAGGGTCCGACCACATCTTGGCATCTGTTGGTCGTCCAGTAGAAACAGGAGGGCCTTCCACGATCTCAGGGCGCTTACAGCCACGGTAGAAGCACTTGATGGCTTTCAAGGTAATCGGACGGTCCAGACGGGGTGTTATTATGGCTGGCTTGTCCGAAACTAAACAGCAGAGATATGATAATAACTTTGATGGTATGATCTGGTCAGGTTAAAATTAGCTAGTAAGTTAACAACTAATTAATGAAAAACACAAGGAGCTACAAACACAAATTTATAAAAAAAAGATCTATCACAAACTAACTGAAACAGAATTTACTCAACCTGTACTAATGAAAAATATCATAAATGAGAAGAAATCACTACAAGGGAGTAGGGAAGGAATGGTGGTGAGCTACAAGTATATTACATTACCAGGTATATTGTAACAAGAACAATAATGAAGGTGCAGGAGACTATTAGCAAAATGGAAAGGTGAAAGGTCAAGCAGAGGCCAACTACTAAATGGAGTAAAAAGACAGTTATATAGTTGTGATGCAATTCGTTAAATTAACCAGAAATACACAATCAACCATGGTTTTATTTTGTTTTTGATAAACATTTTCTAAAGTAATCTTTCTACAAATTAATTTGGTTGTTGCATAGCCCAGGTCTATGTGACTATGATTATTCATCTAACTATAATTAAGTTAGCATGTGTGTGTGTGCGTGCGTGCGTGCGTGCGTGCGTGCGTGCGTGTGTGTGTGTGTAAATGTATATTATGCGTCGTCTACTAGATGCTTTGCATCTTGGGCACCAAATGTTTAGAGGTTCATCTAGAACTGTAACAATTAAATTTTTATTATTCTCTCATTCATACCAGATGTCTGCTGTTTATTCACAAAATTATGCAAGTTTTCAATCCAAGTTATGTCAACTATCGCATTAGTTAATCCATATTAATTAGTGTGGACCAACTCTCAGTAATTACGACTGGCCATACATCACATTTCTTAGTACAGATTAACAAGTTTGGTCCAGGATTAACAAGTTTGGTTAAATGCATTGGAATGTATGCAGCAGAACAAACAGAAATGTGTTACTCACTCATATATGTCAGAACTTTTGTTTCATTTGTAAAGTACGTGTCACCATTAAGGCTGTTCTCATAGGTCAAAGACTCTGTCTTGGTGTAGTTTCTTGATGAGTCGAGATTCCGCTCCACAACAAACTCGTCGTATATATCTTGCACAACTGGATGCTGTACAATCACATGTGCTCCATCCTGTGAGAAAACACAACTGGATGCTGTACAATCACATGTGCTCCATCCTGTGAGAAAACACAACTGGATGCTGTACAATCACATATGCTCCATCCTGTGAGAAAACACAACTGGATGCTGTACAATCACATGTGCTCCATCCTGTGAGAAAACACAACTGGATGTTGTACAATCACATGTGCTCCATCCTGTGAGAAAACACAACTGGATGCTGTACAATCACATATGCTCCATCCTGTGAGAAAACACAACTGGATGCTGTACAATCACATGTGCTCCATCCTGTGAGAAAACACAACTGGATGTTGTACAATCACATGTGCTCCATCCTGTGAGAAAACACAACTGGATGCTGTACAATCACATATGCTCCATCCTGTGAGAAAACACAACTGGATGCTGTACAATTACATGTGCTCCATCCTGTGAGAAAACACAACTGGATGCTGTACAATCACATGTGCTCCATCCTGTGAGAAAACACAACTGGATGCTGTACAATCACATGTGCTCCATCCTGTGAGAAAACACAACTGGATGCTGTACAATCACATGTGCTCCATCCTGTGAGAAAACACAACTGGATGCTGTACAATCACATGTGCTCCATCCTGTGAGAAAACACAACTGGATGCTGTACAATCACATGTGCTCCATCCTGTGAGAAAACACAACTGGATGCTGTACAATCACATGTGCTCCATCCTGTGAGAAAACACAACTGGATGCTGTACAATCACATGTGCTCCATCCTGTGAGAAAACACAACTGGATGCTGTACAATCACATGTGCTCCATCCTGTGAGAAAACACAACTGGATGCTGTACAATCACATGTGCTCCATCCTGTGAGAAAACACAACTGGATGCTGTACAATCACATGTGCTCCATCCTGTGAGAAAACACAACTGGATGCTGTACAATCACATATGCTCCATCCTGTGAGAAAACACAACTGGATGCTGTACAATCACATGTGCTCCATCCTGTGAGAAAACACAACTGGATGCTGTACAATCACATGTGCTCCATCCTGTGAGAAAACACAACTGGATGCTGTACAATCACGTGCTCCATCCTGTGAGAAAACACAACTGGATGCTGTACAATCACATGTGCTCCATCCTGTGAGAAAACACAACTGGGTGCTGTACAATCACATGTGCTCCATCCTGTGAGAAAACACAACTGGATGCTGTACAATTACATGTGCTCCATCCTGTGAGAAAACACAACTGGATGCTGTACAATTACATGTGCTCCATCCTGTTGGAAAATACACCTACATTGTGTTAAAGAAGTTAAAATTTAACAAAATACTGCATTTATCAAATACCATTTATCCAATGTAACTATACTCACAGTTACAGGTTATATACTTACCATTCTGACAGATTGGATACCAACCCATTTATCAGGAAAGTACTCAGCCATATTAACAATGGTACACATATCATTTCATACAGATATTATATAATGTACTGGATGGAAAAAGGAGATGGAAATTGTTCAAAATTATATTGGTGTCAGCAATAGAACAAGGATCTTGGCATTAAAATGTCAGTCAATATGCTTAGTTGTATATCCCTTAAAAGACACAACATGTGCACATTAAGCCTATTTATGAACTTCATGCTTACCTTGAGTCTGTCAAGACACTACCTGCTAACTTCTTTTCTGCCTAGAAATTGCATTCCTACTGTTAGTGTGTCAATATATGACATGCGTACTTCTAGTATGAATAGACACATAATACAATTAGCCTGTCAAATAACTATTCAACTACATCTAGCCATCTAGTGTTGTCAAGTCTACAACTACCTAGGTAACCTATCTAGCAGTTCATACCTACGTCAAACTTTTCTAGACACTTCATGCCTCCCTCACTTGTCTAGACACAATATGCCCATGTCTATATTTCACATACTACATGACTACCTCTAGCCTGTCATAATATTCATGCATACCTCAAGCCCATAGAATGCGCCAGTATAGGTGATGTTGGTGATGTGTTCCATGTTGATGAAGGTGATGTTGTGTGCTAATCCAGACATGAGCAGCAGCATCCAACCAGATGGATATGTGTTGCCTTTTTCACGGAATTGTGTGACACTCATGCCATATTCATTCTGCACCCGTAAGTCTTTGTAAAGCAACGAGGCTGGCACTGGTTCATTGAAGCTCATGCGGATGACATCGACAGAGCCTCCAGGGCAGACCATGCCTTTAAAGTTGGCACTCCACTCATCATCAACAACGCACTGCGGAGGGAAGAGACTGCTCTTTGCCATGGCACGTGCTCCAGGACCATGGCCAGTGAGAGTGCCGTCCAAGTCCTCAAGTTCCGCCTGATGCTCCCATTCCCAGTAGGCTTTCTTGGTAGAGTTGAGCCACTCAATGTTCTTGAATTTGTAATTGAACCCAGCACACAGGACACTACATGTGCAACTAATTTTCACTGTCCCGATGCCAGAACATGTATGTCCTTCATTTTTCTCACCATCAAAGTTCACAAATGTAATTCCACTGTAGAGAACGCCGGCATTGAGAGGAAGTACAAGACCACGCTTCGTACATGGTGGGTGATTCGCAGAGTTGAGGTGACCAATGATAACAGTGTCCTTCACCATGGCTCCATCCTCTGTGTACTGTGGGGCAGAGCCTTTGTTGAAGTAGTGCTCAGTACCTGCCATGAAGTTGTTGGCCAGCACAAAGCCAACGAACTGCATTGGAAATGCCTCCACCCATTCGGCACCACGGAAACTGTTCCAAGTTGTGAGATTCTTGAAGACGGCTGGGAGTGGAACACCCTTGCCACACTTACCCCCAACCTTTGGGGTGTAAAACTCAAACACCCACAAGCCATACCAGCCTACTGAGTGCACCGTGTTGTTGTAGAACTCTCCGAGCGGGACATTCTGTGGGCAGATGTCAGGGGTATAGGATGGACCCTGGGGGTGCTCCAGCATGCGATACCAGAAGCCAAAGTGTGTGCCTCCTGCAACGTGGTTGTGTCGAACGATGTTGTCTGGGTGCGTGATCCAGAACGCTGCTGGTGTGATGTCATCATTGAGCAGGCTTGAACTTGAGCGCACAAATATCGCAAGGTTGTACTGGAATATGTTGCCGACTTCGATGCTGTCCTCGAGGAAGAGGGCGCCACCCATCACATCATACACAACGTTGTTCTCGACCAGTATGTTGTCTGTGTGGTGAATGTTGACGGCTCGGTTAAATGTGTGATGTATTCCACAGCCCCGCACATACGATCCATTCATGTCGCCATTGATGTGGAAATGGATGGGGTAGCGCCCGAGACGGAATGCTTGTCCTGCGTACGTGATCTCGACGTGTTCGATGTGGCCAACCACTTCGCCTGCATTCAACTCTTTCTGGTGGAACATAATCTGTGATCCGAACTGGTCGCTACCAATCTCCTCTCCAAAACGACCCTGGAAGCATGTTTGTGTTGCAAACTCACCTACAACACATCATACATAGTGTTTCAGTGGCATAGGTTTACTGAATCTCCCTATTAGTGAGAATGTCATAATAAACTTATTTTTTGTATGCTTCCTGCAATAGAGAGTTATTTACTAGGAATCACTGCTAGTTTTCTGAAGACAAAATGCAAATGTTTGTATGCCAGATTTTGTACGTTCTAGCTGACAAAAGCCCAGGTCTACAGACAACCTGTTTTTAACTACAGGTAATAAAATAACTTCAGTAATGTTAACAAACTGTATGTATTTCTAATAATATGAAACCCTGGGGTGGGGGTTGGGCCTCTACTGCTGTAGGCCGGTGGGGGAAATGACCGCCCCACCTTTGCTAATCTGATTGTCATTTAATAACTGTTTGTGTATTCTCCCGATGAGAGTATGATTTGTTCTACTTTATCTCATCGATTGGTGTATGTGATTTAATTCCTGTTGGTACAATTATTAAATGACCTTTACCAACTACATCCACTCTTGTTTAATTTGTATAGCAAACGAGCTCAGGGTTCTGCCATTGAGCATCAGCAGGGTATAATTTGTTTAATGATTTTTGGTAATAGACAAAGTGAAAACAACGACATGATCAGTATTAATGGTAAGAACATTAATAGAGTCTATGTTACAAAATGTCTTGGTGTACACATTGATTCCCATTTAAATTGAAATGTTTATGGTGGATTAGCTTACAAATGCGCAAGTTTACACCTTATTTGAAATTACACTTTGTACTTATGTTGAATAAATAAATTAAATTCAAAAAAATTCTGCAAGGAACTATTTGCAGTCACTGAAATATTATGTAAGGAAATATTTGCAGTTAATTAACAATAAGCATATTTGTTAGCAAACACTGAACATTGAAACATTACAATTTACCTGGATCAAAGTCTACTGGACAGGCCTCAATCTTTTCATTCCAGTCCTTTAGATTAGAACCTCGCACAACCACATTGTGTGTGAGCAGTCCGACCTCTGCCCTTGTCTCCAAGGTGATACCACCCTCAAAGGTCTGTGTCTCGCCGAGATGGTCGTACTCGAGTGCCGTGGTCAAAGTCAAGGTCATATGGTCATTAGAAATGGACGCGATGGTGCGTTTTTCATTCTCCTTCTGGCTTGCGTGTCCGCCAGTTGAGGCAATGACGATCTCATCACCGTTAGTCCAGGTCACTGGGATCTGAAGTTTGATCTCTGTGACTCCGGCCGCAACAGTCTCCGCTAACAGTGTCCAGGTGACAGGTGTCGGCTTACCTGTGGTCACACATGTACACATGTTCAGTTGCCTTGTTTCTATCATTGAAGCACCTCCAGTGAATGTTTAATTTAAACTGGAATTTATTAGGATCAAAACTGCATTCAGAACTTCAGATGCAGTCATATTTAGTGGTAACTGATATGTTTGTAATTATAAACAATTACTTACCGGACAGATCTATGACACTCTAGTAATGTACATGTTTCATAAAAGAAAAGTGCAGTGGTTTAGGGACAAATGTCTTTGTTGTAAACAATACCTAGCTGAATATACCACACAATTTGTCAATGGCAAATCATACTGATTGCAGAGGTAACACATTATAACACCTGGCTGAAATTCTATTCAAAAACCATCCTGCAAGGCACTGTGTCTGGAGGAAGAGAGGCAGACAGAGGTGGAGACACAACATCCAGCAGTGGAGTGGTTTTACCTTTGACACCTTCCACAGGACGGCAGAGAACCAAAAGAGATGGGAGATGTCAGGAAGTCATCAGTGGAGCCCCAACGACCCCATAGTTACAGGATAGTGGATGTGAACGGAATTCTATAATAGCCACTGTATACACTGTTTACATTCAGTTCACGGTGCACATATACTTGTATAAACACTAAATGGACTGTGATAACATATATACCGTGGAGTTCTAACGTTCCGTGGCGAACAGCAAGTGTCTTAGCGCCGTACACAGGCAGTTCTTGCGCCCGCACTTGTCCATACATGGTGATGATTCCTTTGTTCTGGAATGGTTCCTCCTCCGTACCAATCTGAAACAGGGAAATGTAGTTGGAGCATGTGCTGAGCTGTAAGTCAAAAGAGAACTGATGGAACATGTTATTCCAATTTCAACTGCATGGACATCTTTTGGCATAGAGAAATGTCCCCCCCCCAATGTGAATGTCACGTCTGATGAGTAGTGGAAGAATGTGTTAACATATATAGCTACCTGTGCAGGTGTTTACATCATTTCAACTTTTACTATAACCATTCCTCATAAAAGGATATTGATTCTTTGTTACACACCATGTCTTTCACATTTGTTTAATGTTTTTGTAATGAAAATCTGAAAATAATGCATTTTATCTTGAAAGGCAACAAGAGTATACAATGATCAATTAAATTTTATTAAAATGGGAGTTCCACAAGCGTTTTGGTTAAAAAGTAAGGAACCTAATTAGTTTGTCAATGCAAGAAACCGAGTTCTACCAATGGTTGAATGTTCAGTCGTATTTTATTCACACATTGCCTAAGAACACTGACTGTTGTATTTACCTGTAGAATGCCGCCTCCTACTATCAGGATGTTCTCTGTCTTCAGTTCAACATCCTTCTCATCAAACAACACTTTACCACCTGAACACAAAACCACCTGACTTGTCACATTAACAAGAAACATGCTCAATTCAGATTAACTGCTGCTTCTAGTCCTGGGGCTACTTTGGAATTTTTTTATTTCATTGCACCCCTCTGCCAGTGTAGGTTTCTTGTTTTTTCTTTTTAACTGAAGTATAAACTAATTATTTTAAAATAAAATGTTAGGTGTCCATTCTATAGCAAAAAACTGAGTGGTAATTCTCAAGATAGCTAAAAACACAATTGCACTAAATTAGTAGTAAATAAACTAATTTAATTATGGTCACCATTTATCAGTGGACGCATGGCATCATTGAAGTGGTCACCATTTATCAGTGGACGCATGGCATCATTGAAGTGGTCACCATTTATCAGTGGACGCATGGCATCATTGAAGTGGTCACCATTTATCAGTGGACGCATGGCATCATTGAAGTGGTCACCATTTATCAGTGGACGCATGGCATCATTGAAGTGGTCACCATTTATCAGTGGACGCATGGCATCATTGAAGTGGTCACCATTTATCAGTGGACGCATGGCATCATTGAAGTGGTCACCATTTATCAGTGGACGCATGGCATCATTGAAGTGGTCACCATTTATCAGTGGACGCATGGCATCATTGAAGTGGTCACCATTTATCAGTGGACGCATGGCATCACTGAAGTGGTCACCATTTATCAGTGGACGCATGGCATCATTGAAGTGGTCACCATTTATCAGTGGAAGCATGGCATCATTTAATTGGCTTTACATTAGTAAAAGGTTTTTGTTTTAACTATTTTCGAGAATTTATGACAACCACCTACAATAAATGTCTTTTTTCTAATAAAGTGGACACAAAAAATGTTGGTTCATGTTTGGAAATTATTAGTTTATCTGTCAATTACAAAAAAATACAAAGTAACCTATGTTGGTAAGGTGACGCAGCCAACTCTTGTTTGAAGGCTCTTTTGGAAATCAGCCTCAGGATTATTCATAGTGTTTGCTCTCTAGTTTCAAAGTAGCTCAGCTGAAATTCAGTTTGCACTTTTACCATATTATTTTGGTTTAAAACAAATGTTTTGACATGTAACTATTTCCCTGTAATTATTTAAAATTTATGAATGTCTTTGTTCATGGAATTTTTTTCAATACTCCACAGTTTGTGTGAAAACATTGTCTGAGAGCAACTGCTAAGTTGAGATAACGGGAGACACATATGAGAGAACAGATCCCCAATTTCAGATACGACACAGTCCCTAGACTCCCTACCTTGAATGAGCAGCATCTTCAGGACAGGTGTGTCAACATCCAACATGACAGTTTTTCCAGCAGGAATGACCACAAGTGACCCCTCCTCAGGCGGGTCCAGTCCTCCCCAAGTATCTTTAGATGACCAGACATCAAGGTATTCAAACTTGGCTGCTTCCTGCCATCACAAAGATAACCTTTCAACTGACATGTGACTATTTCTGTCTTAGGCAACTAAATAACACTGTTGACAAGATTGCAGATTTTACCCACAAATACTCCTTATTGTAAAGCACACATTTGACCACTGCTCATAAGTATTAAAACAAGCATATTTAAGATAAGTAATGGCTTAGCTAAGATAAATGATTATATCAATCGGGCCTAGAGAAAACAGAGAGCTTTGCGATGCAACCTACAACTGTTCCAGATGAAAAAAAGATCACTGTGGAAGTCTCCAAGTATGCACTCCTACGATCAGTCCAGTTAAGGGTAGAGTGAATGAGTGATTTATTGATTGATTGATTGAGCGAGCGAGAAAGCGAGCGAGTGAGTAAAGGTAAGTTCTTATCTAGCACAGTATCTAGTTCTTTGGACTGCTCAAAGTGCTTTATTCTTTACTGTGCCACATGCCCATGTCTTGTGCTTCGTTCCAACCCCACGAACAACAAGACATGAATGACAGTACAAACTTGATGATAAAAGTAAAGGTAAGTTCTTATGTAGCGCAGTATCCAGTCCTCAGGACTGCTCAGAGCGCTTTATACTTTGCTCCCTGGCAGACCTGTTCAATCGAACACCATCTCGACTTCTCTGGGAAGCATTCAGCAATTAATGCGTGAAGACTATTCGTACACAAACATCCACCACTGTCTAAAATCAGGTACTCATTCGTGAGCTGAATGAACTGGAGCAATGTACAGTGAACAAACTTGCCCAAGGTTCAACTTGGCAACACATGATTGTAAACCGGGTTCTCTCGATTGAGTCTTATTTAACAAGATTGCCACCCAGATAATTAACTCTAGGTGGCAGGTGGACAAGGAAGCCCTTTGGCTTATCGAGAGTCCGACCCTTTTATCTATGTGTATCCCGCCCGTCTGAGGTATGTGTCGATTTTATTTTTAAACATATTCACGCTACTAGCACCCACACAATCAGCAGGTAATCTGTTCCATTCATTTACAGTCCTTTGTGAAAATGAAAACTTTCTTATATCCAATCTACTCTGCTCCTTTGCCAATGTAAGTTCATGTCCTCTAGTCCTTCTATCTTTCTTAACTGAGAAAAAAATATTTCTATCAATATTTTCATAACTCTTCAATATTTTAAACACTTCTATCTTATGCTCTAGACAGTGCGCTACTGTGCTCCACAGTGAGTGAGTGAGTGAGTGAGTGAGTGAGTGAGTGAGCTTAGCAAATACTTACTGCCGCTTGCAGTTCAGTATGTGGAACTCCACTAATATATATGTCACAATGAGTCACGTACATTGTCTGTTCCTCATTGCATGAATACACACGTTTCACTTACATTCTTAGCCTTGCCGCTGCTTGCAACAAACACATCGACCAGGGCCTGTAGACTGGTCAGATGCTTCCCACTTGTACACTCAATCGAAGTATCACTGACTGTCGAGACAACACATGTAGCGCCGTCTATGATGACAGATATGGAGGCCATGTCCGTGCTACAATTTAACAGTTGCATTGTTATAGTGGCATTTGACACCGTGCCGAGAGAACTCGCATTTGCAGTCATGAGATGGATGGAGGTTGGAGAAGCAGAAGCCAGAATGGTGGAGGAAATGTACAAGGAGACAACAGCGGTAGTGAGAGTCAAAGGAGAAACATCGGAACAATTTGGAGTGGAAGTAGGACTCAGACAGGGAAGTGCCTTGAGTTCCCTGCTTTTCATTATGGTGATGAACCTGATCAGTGGAAAGATATCGGAGCAGGAAGAACTTAAGAAGATACTTTATGCAGACGACCTAGCAGTGGTGGCTGATAACAAAGAGGAACTACAGAAAGCTTTACAAGAATGGAGTGACACCTTCAGAAAACACGGCCTCCGAATGAATCTGGAGAAGACTGAAGTAATGTGGATAGGTGAACAGGAAATAGATCTGCATGTAGTTGTTGACGGTAAGACCATTAAACAAGTGAGCTGCTTTGTTTACCTGGGCGGTACAGTGTGTGAGGATGGAAGGAGTAGTAACGAAATACAGAGGAGGGTGCAAGCAGGAGCAGCAGCATGGAAGAGGGTAGAAGGCATTATGTGGGACAGAAAACTGAAGAAACAACTGAAAGGAAAAGTGTTAGAAGCATGCGTTGTACCAGCCTGTATATATGGGTTGGGAACACTGCCACTGACAGAGAGACAGGAGGAGAAACTACAGGTGGCAGAAAACAACTGAGTCAGAAGAATATGTAGAGTAACACGAGAGGATAGAAGGAAGATGAAGGAATTGAGAGAGGAGATTGGAATGAAAAAACACCCAAAGAGGAAAGTAGCCGGAAACAGAATGAGATGGACGGGACATGTACATAGAATGGGTGAAGACAGACTGGCGAAAAGAGCGTGGAAAGTAGAAGAGGGTGGCAGACGAAGGAGAGGAAGACCAAGGCTGAGATGGAACGACAGCATAAAACGAGACCTGGTGAGAGTTGGCATGAACAGCCATGAATGGATGGCAATTGCGGACGAGAGAGAGAGGTGGAAAGAACTGACAAGAAAAGTAGAAGAAGCTACCAAGTGACATGGACCCCACCCCGCAAGGGAGCAAGGGCAATAAGAAGAAAGAAAAAAAGATTGTTATAGTGGTCAATTGTGAACATTTACTGTGAGAAATAGGTATATTTCTTGACATGGTATAATCAGGATATCACTTTGAGACAACAGTTCAGGTACTGTTGTTTCTTGGCAAAGAATCTGTTCTTGGCAAAGAATCTATTTAACTAACAAGCACAACAGATAGAAAACAATGTTCCTTCATTGGTCAAAGGCATTATTATCATTTAGTCTATGACATGGTTGGGTGCTTTCACATGGATCATAACACCTTGTTTTAAACAAAGGAAACATGTGGTTTCATTAATGAACAAAATATGCAGACCATTCAACGAGTCACTGCAGCATCAAGGTTAAAGAAGCTCTAGTCATGAACTGGTGAAGCACGGGCATGTATTGGTGAAGCATTGGGGGCATGTATTGGTGAAGAATTGGGGGCATGTATTGATGAAGCTTTGGGGGCATGAATGGGTGAAGCATCGGGGGCATGAAAGGGTGAAGCATCGGGGGCATGTATTGGTGAAGCATCGGGGGCATGTATTGGTGAAGCATCATGGGCATGTATTGGTGCATCATTGGGGGCATTTATTGGTGAAGAATTGGGGGCATGTATTGATGAAGCTTTGGGGGCATGAATGGGTGAAGCATCGGGGGCATGAAAGGGTGAAGCATCGGGGGCATGTGTTGGTGAAGCATCGGGGGCATGTATTGGTGAAGCACTGGGGGCATGTATTGGTGAAGCATTGGGGGCATGTATTGGTGAAGCATTGGGGGCATGTATGGGTGAAGCACTGGGGGCATGTATTGGTGAAGCGTTGGGGGCATGTATTGGTGAAGCATCATGGGTATGTATTGGTGAAGCATTGGGGGCATGTATTGGTGAAGCATTGGGGGCATGTATTGATGAAGCTTTGGGGGCATGAATGGGTGAAACATTGGGGGCATGTATTGATGAAGCTTTGGGGGCATGAATGGGTGAAGCACTGGGGGCATGTATTGGTGAAGCATCAGGGGCATGTATTGGTGAAGCATCAGGGGCATGTATTGGTGAAGCATTGGGGGCATGAATGGGTGAAGCATCAGGGGCATGTATTGGTGAAGCATCAGGGGCATGTATTGGTGAAGCATTGGGGGCATGTATTGGTGAAGCATTGGGGGCATGTATTGGTGAAGCATTGGGGGCATGTATTGGTGAAGCATTGGGGGCATGTATTGGTGAGGCATCGGGGGCATGTATTGGTGAAGCATTGGAGGCATGTATTGGTGAAGCATCATGGGCATTTATTGGTGAAGCATCGGGGGCATGTATTGGTGAAGCATTGGAGGCATGTATTGGTGAAGCATCATGGGCACGTAATGGTGAAGCATTGGGGGAATGTATTGGTGAAGCATTGGGGGAATGTATTGGTGAAGCATTGGGGGCATGTTTTGGTGAAGCATCATGGGCATTTATTGGTGAAGCATTGGGGACATGCATTGGTGAAGCATTGTGGGCATGTATTGGTGAAGCATCGGGGGCATGTATTGGTGAAGCATTGGAGGCATGTATTGGTGAAGCATCATGGGCATTTATTGGTGAAGCATTGGGGGAATGTATTGGTGAAGCATTGGAGGCATGTATTGGTGAAGCATTGGGGGCATGTATTGGTGAAGCATTGGGGGCATGTATTGGTAAACATCTGGGGCATGTATTGGTGAAGCATTGTGGGCATGTATTGGTGAAGCATCGGGGGCATGCATTGGTGAAGCATCGGGGGCATGTATTGGTGAAGCATTGGGGGCATGTATTGGTGAAGCATTTGGGACATGTATTGGTGAAGCATAGGGGGAATGTATTGGTGAAGCATTGGGGGCATGTATGGATGAAGCATTGGGGGCATGTATTGGTGAAGCATTGGGGGCATGTATTGGTGAAGCATCATGGGCATGTATTGGTGCAGCATTGGGGGCATGTATTGGTGAAGCATTGGGGGCATGCATTGATGAAGCTTTGGGGGCATGAATGGGTGAAGCATCGGGGGCATGTATTGGTGAAGCATCGGGGGCATGTATTGGAGAAGCATCGGGGGCACGTATTGGTTAAACATCAGGGGCATGTATTGGTGAAGCATCCGGGCATGTATTGATGAAGCATCGGGGGTATGTATCGGTGAAGCATCAGGGGCATGTATTGGTGAAGCATCGGGGGCATGTATCGGTGAAGCATCGGGGGCATGTATCGGTGAAGCATCAGGGGCATGTATTGGTGAAGCATTGGGGGCATGTATTGGTGAAGCATCAGGGGCATGTATTGGTGAAGCATTGGGGGCATGTATCGGTGAAGCATCAGGGGCATGTATTGGTGAAGCATTGGGGGCATGTATTGGTAAAGCATCGGGGGCATATATTGGTAAAGCATAGGGGCCATGTCTCAATATGTTAGCCGTCGGGAACCGTGAGATTTTATTAGTTAGAATCTTTCACTTTGAAAACAAATTCAGAGTAAACCATAGGCCTGAGATTGTTGAATGTAGTTGCAAATGGTTATATTGTATTCATTCTTTTAGGAGTATAGGCCGACACAATTGCCTTTTGCTTCTTGCTAATGTCATATAATATAAAAGCCATAAACCGCAATTGGCTACCACCCTGAAACTGCTTATCTACAGTAATGTTTATTATATGCATGGTGTTAGCCTCGATTATCCAGCCGCCGTGACGTGGCAGCATTGGCCCATCACAACGGCCTGGATTATTAAGCTCCAGACATTGTTACCAGTAGGGGGCTTTACCCCAGATTCAGGTAAAGACGATGATTGGCTCTCAGGCCAACTATGAAATAACAAATTCAATAAGGATACACTTTTATCAGATAATACTATACTATACTATTCAACATTAAACATGTCACACAAAAAATAAACCAACATTAAACTTTTTTCGTAGTTTAATACCTTTTAATCATATGCATATTCACTAGGTGGCAGCTCTCATGGCATAATATTCAGAAAGGCCATTCAGAGCCAGACTATTGTTCTGGCAAAGTCACGCAGCCAGACGAGAGTCGGTTAAGCGAGACTAGCATGGTGTCTGCCCAGTACAGATAAGAAAAACTCTTGGACTCACCCAAAGTCTGTTCCTGTAATGGTCAGCTTGTCTCCACCAGATGTCACTCCAACCTTTGGTGTCACCGATGTTACCGTTGGTGTCTTTGCATCACTGTAGGTGTAGCCGTCAGTAAGAGTGATGGGGGCGAGGGTTCCATACGAGACAATTACATCACAAGCCTGCGTGCCAGTCCCTGTAAAGAAGCACATTCAGTGGGGTGGTCGCATAGTATACAACAATATGTGAGGCGTGGTAGTGAAATGGTTAGTGAATTACACTCTTATTAAAGATTTTCCAGGTTTGAATCATCTCATTGCCATTTCACAGTTTGTTCACTCCACGTTGCTTCAGTTCACTCAGCTAAGTACCTAGCTACAGACAGTGGTGAATACATGTGTATGAATATACTTTGTGCAGTAATTGCAGCATGGCTGAATGTTTCCTAAAGTAGATGAGATGGTGTTCAATTATATAGGGAGTGAAGTGTAAGGCACTGTGAGCAGTTCCAAGGACTGGATGTCATACTATAATAAGAACTTACCTTTTATAATACCAATATAAAAAAAAATATATATATTTTGTTATATTGACAATAAATAAAAGCTTCTAATACTAAGCTATACAAAAATGTCCACAATGATTAGTAAATTGACTAAAGTTTAAAATGACGCAGGATATTTCTCCAGTACATGGTACAACATATGTGAGTCACCAATGTCTGGCAGGTGGTTATGGCCAGGTAACGGAGTCAAACTGATCGACTAGAAGTAGCAGGATGAGATCTAGAGGGGTAATTATAGCAGAAATGCACTCCCTAATTCAAAATATCACAATAAAGTGATGTCTGCATGACAACTATATAAACTGATATGTACCTGAGTGTGCAGGTGTATCACACATTAGTGAGTTTGTAACTTGGCTGCCGTTGACAGAGCAAGCCAAGTCACACACAGTGACGTTGACATCTTCATATAGGCCAGTTCCATTCACAGTGATTCTCTGACCACCAGCAAAACTTCCTGAAGCAGACCACAACACAAACCATCCCAGTGAGTTTAGCATCACGCTGGCCTTAAGATGCATACAGTTTGAAATGTTTATCCATTCCTTAACCTAACCATATCTTAACTACTGAAATATAACCAAAGTATTGATAACGTTTTAATATATATTGCTTCCAGATTTGGCTAGATTAATTTTTATTAGGAAGTACAGGTACCTGTGTGAATCCTGTTTGCTCAACAGAGCTCTCAACACCCTCACAGTGTCCTCATCAACATTTTACTGAGCTGCTCTCAGTAGTCAAGTGACATTATTGGTGGTCATCATACGAGAGCAGTTTTAACAGCAGCTCTCAAAGCCAACAAGTATAGAGACTAGATGGATCTTCAAGATCACCAAAAAAGAGAAAGACACCAAGTGCAGAAAAACATACAACAAATTCTATCAGAATATGACCATGATATTCCAGGAATGCAGAGTGGGGACATACCACAAACCCTACAACACCATAAGATTCATAGTGGCAAACCCCTAGAAAAAAAAAACAAGAACAAGATGTGAGAACTGTCTGAGCATTAGCATGTCTGAACTGCTATCACACCTATATAGGTGAAACTACGAGATCAGCTGTGACTAGATTTACAGAAAAACAAGAACATGGGTGCTCCTCTCACAGCTGTAAGTGAACAATGAACAAATGAACGCTATGACACCATGGCTAAAGATGCCATGGTGCTTGCCAGAGAGGACAGCTTCTGGTGAAAAAAAGATATACTAATATCTGAGAGAGGCAACCAACAACCAACAGAGACACTGATTACAATGATTACAATAATGATGAGAGAGTATCAGGGTGTTGAAAGCTCGATCCATTGAGCAAACACAGGATTCAGGCAAGTAACTTCTGGTACCGTTTCCAAATATTTATATCATGTACACAATAAGATACACAAACTACAGGTTATAAATATAATTACATCCTTGATATAATTTTATAATTACTACAGTTTACAGTGAATTGATTACAACCATTCATGATTGTTGCTATAATTGAACATTCTCACTGATATAATCACGTTGAATAGAGAGAACCCATTTACTCACCCTCTGTGGGACTGATGCTAGTCACCGTCATCTTGTATGTAAACTTTGAGGTGCTAGAAGCTGCCCCCTTGACCGGTACCATGACAACAACATCATACAGACCAGCCATCTGTTTGCCCACAACACACTGGATCTCTGTTGCAGAACTTGATGAGACTTCACATGCCACATCACCCACGGTCACCACATTGTCCTCACTGTCACTGAAGCCAGACCCAGAGATTGTGATAATGTCACCAACGTACCCCTCGGTTGGGTTGATGTTAGTGACTTTTGGGGTGGCAGCATCACTGTAACTGAATGACTGACTGGGGTAATTCTTGGAGTTTGACGTCACAATGATGTTGACATCACCAGCAGCATGAGGTGGAATTTCACAGATCAGAGATGACAGGTTGACTGTCTTCACCACACAATCCTTCCCGTCAATCTTCACCAAGGTGTTGTCAGACACAAACCCATTACCCTCGATTGTCACCATCGTCTTGCCGGCCAAACTACCCTCAGTGGGGGTAACACTCGAGATGATTGCGCTGCCGATGACCTTGGCATCACCAACAGGAAAGCCTTGTCCTGGCAGGGTCACATGCAGGGTGTTGTCACCAACAGGGATGTTATCAATGGTGCACAGGATCTCTGTGTCGGTTGTTGACTGCACAACAAGGTCAATGTCACCAACAGAAACAACAGCAGTCTCGTCTCCAAAGTTTGATCCTGTGATGGTGATTGTTGTGTCAGCAGCCACCTCTGATGGCTGGACAGCGGTGATATGAGGCGTCTTTCCTTCGCTGTACTCAAACAAACAATCATTTGATGGACATTCTGCAGCCATGCTCTTTACTGTGACACTGATGTTGTATGGACCACCAGCTGTGTGGCGGGCCGTCACACACTTGATCTGTGCATAATCCAAACTTTTGATTTCACACACTGCCCCGTCAATGACCACCTGTGTGTCGGTGTCAATGAACCCGCCCCCGTTTAACCGGAGCTCGGTGCCACCAGCGACAGACCCACTGGACAGACTGACAGACGAGACATGGGGAAGTAGTGCAAACCGCCGCTGCAACTCATTGGGGATCAGAGGCAGGGAGAAGCCATTGCCTTTGATGTTCACTGTCACCTCATATCTGAAGCCGATCTCTAGTTCTGCCGTGTTGTCAACCTTACATTCAATGCTTGTGTTTGTGACGCTGGAGACGAGGCAAGGTTTGCCACCAACCAACACTTCTGTACAATCTTGACTTGCTTCAAAGCCAGAGCCAGTGATGATGATTGTGTCGAGGGAAGTGCCCTGTTGCGGGGAGATAGATGTCATCTCAGACGCGAGGCATGTCAAGAATGCCACCTGGAATTCACTTGGATCTGCCTCGGTGCATTCCGTGATTGGGATACTTGCACACTCGTCAACTGATCTCTTCCTCCTTCCCGCTGCTGCAAAATGTTACATTCCATTTGTTTGTTTGTTCACTTATTCAAGAATGCCACTGAACAAATTAGGGATGATGACTCGGTTAGCAATGGATCAGTCTATTTATGATTATCAGTCAACCAGTCAATCAATTACTTAACCAATCACTCATGAAACTATGAATTAAGTAATAATGTTGTGGATCACCAGAAAAAGAAGTATTTTGAACATTAAGACAAATACACATTCTGAATAATTATTTTATATAAACAAAAACGTTCATATATTTTCTGCATGTAATTTTATAATTATACTGCGACATGATTGGCAATCAAACAATCAGTATGTGATATGAAGTCATAATGTATTTAATTTTCAGAAATGGAACAATTAAGAACATAACAAATATCACGACAATGAAACAAGATGTTTTCATCATACAAACTCACATTTTATTCATTACTAGTTTTTTGCATGTACTTTTTCTCTGGATTGAAACAAAAGGTTTAAAGGTTAATAATAATAATTTATAAAGTGTTATATATCTATAATGCAATTTCTGTTCTCAGGTACATAAAAGATTTTTTGAATGATTATAATATTAAACCAATACAATAAATGGCATGCATCTATGCAATTGTCTTGTTATTGTTTGAAATAGTAACTAATTTATTTCCAGAATAAAATACAACTTTTTGGCAACAAACACCGATGGAGAAATATGTTCCACTGTTTGTGGTCATATGATGCAGTGTCTCCACCCATGATATCTTTGCCAGTAGAGTTCAACTTAGATCACATCATAATCAAGCCCCGTAGCAGTATACAGGGAAAGAATGACAGTGATGTCGAGAACATTCAAACTCACCAGACGGCTCATACTTGGGCTCAATTGTGCCAACTTTGTAGGTGAGTGGCTCCACATAAGACTTCTTCTTCACCACATGCACCACGCCTCTCATGACAAGGTTTTTGGAATTGATATGACCACTCCAGTAGTAGAAGGTGCCCAACTCAACAAACCTGTATCTATAGCTGCCTGCAACACACAAATCCAGTCACTAGTGAAGGAACCAGTCTAGCCTAGCTGATGGGTTCAAATGCCCAATTGTTGGAGTGATAACCCAAGTACCCACCTGTTGGGGTGATAGTCCAAGTACCCACCTGTTGAAGTGATAGTCCAAGTGCCCACCTGTGGGGATAATAGCCCAAGTACCCACATGTTGGAGTGATAGCTCACCTGTTGAAATTATAGTCCAAGTACCCACCAGTTGGAGTGATAGCCCAAGTACCCACCTGTTGGGTGCTAGCCCATGTACCTACCTGTTGGGGTGACAGCCCAAGTACTCACCTGTTGGGGTGCTAACTTTGCCACTGCTGAAGCCAATGCCATCATAGGCGGAGGCAGTTGCATTGGCTGTCTGCTCCACGCGGTAACTGACTCCAGAGATGTGCTCCGGGGGTTCCCAGCTCCAGTCAACTTCATCGCCCTGTTCCACTGTCAGTATCGGCAGGTTCCACAGGTATCGTTCCCCATACACTACAGGTAAATGTGTACATCACATTCAGGTGAAAGACAGGTAATGTACATCACATTCAGGTGAAAGGCAGGTAATGTTCTTCATATTCATTTGAGAAACGGGTAATGTACATCGTATTCAGGTGAAACACAGGTAGTGTACCTCATGTTCACATGAAAGACAGGTAATGTACATCACATTCAGCTGAGAGCCTGGTGATGTATATCCTATTAAGGTGAAAGACAGGGCAATCAGATGGAAAAATGTGGGATAGTAGATTAACTATGGAATGTACGATATCAACTTCTGGAAGTTCAGTGTCGGTCAACATATTTCTCTATGATGACTAGAAAAACTTTGAATTTAGAATGTGGATTAAGTTATTAATGCAGTTTATTGGGTATTTAGATGGGGAATTGTGTAATAATGATAAAGACTTTGGCCATGAGTGAGATACAATCATGAAAGATCAGTGAATGTGCCAATCAATTCATTAGACTGTAAAGACAACAATGTGAACAACTTTGAAAATTGTTATATAACTACTGCTATGCCTGTATTATAAAATATATGACATACACTCATTAATAATTATGTTAGACATAGAGTTTGAACTAACATGTTACTTTAGCCAATTAATTGATTGCTTGGTATAAAACAATTAAGCCATGAATTAAAGTAATGAGAGTCTAGCTTACACACAGAAGGAGGGATTATGGATGATGTTCAAATGGCAACACTTCAAAAAGTATACCAAACTGCTGCGTACATGCAGCAAAGTATTTGTAGATAAGATTATTATCTTTCGATGACAACAGAATATTAAATTTTGTCATTGCAATTTCAGGTACAGCCAACGCAAACCCACACCACCGCACACAATGCTAAAGGCCAATGCGTGGTCAGCAGCACTCTTTCAGTGTTGTCTCCCTCCAATATGTGACAAGCTGATTGTTTCGTGACATGCAAATAATATGTTTCAATGAGATTAGTGGTGGAAGTTCGTAATTAATATATTTCATAGTTGGCACATTACTTGGCAAGACCGTTAAGTTTACGCATATGAAGTCATTTCACTTAGTCTTTAACACAATCAGTAGATGATTTGTTCCATTCAGTTATTGTCTTCTGATAGAACGAGTACTTTTTATATATACATTCCTTAAGACTGCCAAAGATCTTCACCTCTGATCTGTACAGGACACAATCCTTATGTTTAAGCAATTTGAATTAAACTACTTGTATTATGGACTACAGCAGTGCATGGTTCTCAAACTGGGGGGGCCGTTTAGCATTTTTCGGGGGGCTGTGGGATGACGCCTCGTAAGAATAATTTGTGTACTAAAACATACTACTATTCGTGCTTGATATTCACAAAATGTGCAAATCAAGTTGTTATGCTGCTGTAGTGTCAAGAAACCTCACACTATCGGACAGCAGTTGATAGTCCCATGTGTTCTCAAAAACTTGGTGTCATTTCTCTTTCTAATTATTCTGTCCGCCGCAGAATATGTGAGCTTTCTTTGGACATCAAAGAACAGGTGATTCAGGAAATCAAAATTGCTGGTGTGCTCAGCATTCAACTTGATGCACTGACAGATGTTCAGTCCTGCTCCCAACTGATGGTGTTCTCAAGGTACGTTCACGATGGAGACCTGAAGGAAGAATTCTTGTTTTCTGATGACCTTGAGTTAACATCCAACAGTGGAAGATGTGATAGACAAACTGACTGAATTCTTTGAAGCCGAAAGGTCTTGACTGGAACAATCTCTGTGGTGTGTGTTCCGACGAGGTCCCTGCAATGCTTGGATCTTGATTAGGATTTGTAACCCTCATCAAACAAAAAGTTCCACATGCCTTCTCACTTCATTGCATAACATGCAGACAGGCCCTTGCATCAAAGACAATACCCCAGACGCTCCTGGAAACCCTTGACACAGTCATAGGAACTGTGAACTTTGTGAAGTGCCCTCAACTCACGCCTGTTCAAGAAACTTTGTGAGGACATGGACTCCCTCCATGAAACTCTTCTGTTCTACACACAAGTCCGCTGACTCTCCAAAGGCAATGTTGTCCGACGTGCGTTTGCCCTCAGAGAGGAAAACAAGCTCTTTCTCAGTATCCAGAACAAAGTGATTCTTCTTTCAGCCTGGACAGAAGATGGAAGGGAACTACAACTAGTGTACTTCGTCAACATTTTTGGACAGCTCAATCTGAACGTTGTACTTCAGGGGAGAGAAACCTTGATCACTGATTTTGTTGAAAAAAACAAAGCTTTCTTGTGCAAGCTGGAAAATTGGAGGCGCAAGATTAGCTTAGATATCTTTGCAATGTTGGACACGGTACCAGAAGCTGCTGAAGACTGTGATGAGACAACGCAAAGTTAGATAACTGAGCTCCTGAAAGCACTGGAGGTAGTATTCACAAGCTACTGTCCGGAGGTATCTAAACCAAGTCATACAACTCGGTTGTTGAGGAATCCATTCACCGCACCAGTTATATACCAGATGACAACGATGCTACTACTGGGGAGCCCTTGTGATGATTGTCTGAGGAAATGGGGTCGTAAAGCAAACACAGTTTGTGAAACACTGGACTACAGCTTGTCTTTGTTATATAGCTCACAAATAACAATCTTCAATTGCAAACATATAAAATGTTCAACTGTTTTACTGCAGTGATAATATAACATTTTTCTCAAGTGCAATTTCCATTAAAATGCTCAATTAGAAATTACTGAATGTGTCCTCCCATTGGACATACAAGGCCAGACACAGATGAGATAGAAGCAGCAAATTTTCACCCACCTGGATGAATGCCAGAGTTGTCGATAAACCACACCTTTCTGGCGATGTCAATCTGACACTGCACTTCGGTGCTAGTGAGTGACTTGATCTTGCAGGGTGCACGGCCAAAGCTGATCTGAGTCATGTCTTTGTTATTCGGGAAGCCACTGCCAGTGATGGTGACATAGCATCCACCATAGATGGAGCACTTTGTAGTTGACACACCTGTCACTTTGAAGTCAACCTCAATGCTAGGCAGAGAGCCCCTGTATAAAAGATAAGAGACATTTTGGTTACTATGCATATGTATATAAATATATTATATCATATATATATATATATATACCTATATATATGTGTTTGTGTGTGTGTATGTGTGTGTATATATATTATATCTATGACATCTTGAGTACAGTTCCATGCTATCCTATTGCTTCTGCTAATGAACTATGTCAACACAATTCAGTAGACTGTATCTTCACAATCTGTCGCTGTACACAATGAATAATGATATTAACTCTCCTTATTGAGATGTCCTGCATTTGGAATTTCCAAAACACTCAGTCTTCAGTATAGCAACCTAACATCTTAATGTTCTAAATTTACAAGTCAAAATGCCCATTACGGTTAGTTAGTTCTAATTGGTATGTTTCTAAACGACAATCTCCTACACCAACCCCACCCTCTCTGGATATTCTAACTGTTTCTACGTTAATTCCTTTTGATATATCCAAGAAAATCAAAACAACACAGATAAACCAATGTATAACATTATGTAGCAACTATACGCTCAATGGAACAATGTTATGGTGCTCACCTTGTCACCAACTCACTCTGCACCAGTTGAAACACTTACATGTTCAATTTTTTATACGATATCCATACCAAATCATATGTGAAAGTTTCAACACAGGGGTAAATAAATATATCCTGTTATGAACCAAGGAACTGTTTGCCGCTAGCTCTATGCTCTAAAGCCTGAGTGAGCTGCACGTGCATCTAAGCTGTCGTCCAACTGCTATGCTCAACTAATTCATCTTTGATGTTAGCGACTCTTAACTATTTAGTTTACCACATTTTGAGAGAATACAAACATTATTTTTTAATATAATTAACATTCCTAATTTATTATCTAAACAAAATTATAATTATTTTTTAATGATATATACTTGTTAGTATTGAACATTAGAATTTTACTCTGTATTCCAGCATATCATCATTGTAAATTAAAAATAATTAATCTTGCTCTATTAATAAATTAATCTTGATAATTAACTAATGTTTTGTTCTACCTACATAAATGGTAGAAAACATTACTGATTACTTAGATTCTCAGCTTCTATTTGTTATATACACATTATGATCATTGACAATTATTTCATCTTGTTTTACCAACTAATAAAAAATAAATAGATTAATCAACTTCAACCTAACATATGTGCATACTGTAAAGAAAAAATATCAAATGTTAAAATAAAACAGATATTAATTGCAGCGTGGCTGATTGCTTCCCAGATAAGTCGAGATGGTGTTCGATTGAACAGGTCTGCCAGGGAGTAAAGTGTAAAGCGCTTTGAGCAGTCCTGGAGACTGGATACTGCGCTATATAAGAACTTACCTTTACTTTTTTATATATAATACTAAAATCCATGATTTGTGAAAGGAGCCATTCACCTTCTGCCACTGCATATCAGTATGTGCACATATGCAGTTTACACTGCCAACACTATGTGTTTCGGAATAAGACTGATTACCCACTGATTTACTGAGTCCAGCAACTGTTCAACAAGCCCACCCTGTGCATTTTGTTTTTAAGTATATTCTCAGTTATGTCAGAAAAATGACACAAGGAAATAAGTAAATGAAAACAAAACGAAAAACCCAAGAAACCAACCAAATGTGTGACAACGGTGACAGTACTTACGTGTCGGTGACAAGGTAACCTTTCTCAGGGACAAACAGGTAGATCAGGTGGACACCGTCACCAAGTGGGGGCAGTAGAATGGTGACAAAGTTTGTGTCTTGTGCAATGATTGGAGCCAATGTTTTACCAACCAAGACACTGGACACAGCACCAAGGTTAGTGATGTCAATACGCACCACCTGGCCCCCTGAAACAGCACACAGCAATCTCTCTGTCAAGAGGTCTGTAGTAGTAGATGCTGGGTTGATGGAGTCTAGGTCTGTAGGAGTTGATGGTGGATTATAGACACGTGTCTTAACCAATTTTGGCTGTGACCCAAATTCTGGTTGCCATATTTTCTTGGTGACTCATCCATCAAATAATTAACTTATGATAAATGATAAAATGAATAAAAATAAAACAAATAGGCATAGCATACGTAAATGATTTTTTATTAAACTACCTTGCCTGAAACGGAGGAATCACCACATCGATGATTTCTTGATATAACAGAGGAAACCTTTTTGAAATCAAAAGCAAAGATGGGAGACGGGCTCGAGAAGATCGTACAATTTCAAGACTGTTTGAAAGATAGAACGCTAATTTACTTCATATCGGTGATCATACGGAGGTAGACAAACCAACTGATAACATGGTGATATTTATCTCTGAAAGTTTCCTTTTAAGGATTCGATATGGAGTGAATAGAAAACAGCACCAATGTTTGTCCAGTATGCGTATGATGCATTACCAGTGGCATCAAACAGAATGTGGCTTGCTGTTACGGGCAAGTGGAACAATAAAAATTAATAAATGAAATTTTGGACAGTCACTGGAGTGAGTGAAGATGCTTGGTGACCTATTTAAAATGGCTTGGTGAACCAATTTTGGTTTGTGATCCAGGAGTTAAGAACCACTGTTTTAAGGACGACTGTAGGAGCTTATTTATGCTGGGTTTAAGGAAATGTCTGAAGTTTTTTCTTCTGAATTTAAGGCAGTCTGTATGAGTTGTTGCAGGGTTTAATTAAGAAGATGTATGTTGGAATTGATGATGTGTGTAAAGAGAGGTTTGTATGAGTTGATGCAGGGTATAAGGAGAGCTCTGCAGGAATTGATGCAGGGTTTAAGGAGAGGTCTGTAGGAGTTGATGCAGGGTTTAAGGAGAGCTCTGTAGGAATTGATGCTGGGTTTAAGGAGAGCTCTGTAGGAGTTGATGCTGGGTTTATGGAGAGGTCTGTAGGAGTTTGCTGCTGAGTTTAAGGAGAGGCCTGTAGGAGTTGATGCTGGGTTTAAGGAGAGCTCTGTAGGAGTTGATGCTGGGTTTAAGGAGAGCTCTGTAGGAGTTGATGCTGGGTTTAAGGAGAGGTCTGTAGGAGTTGATGCTGGGTTTAAGGAGAGCTCTGTAGGAGTTGATGCTGGGTTTATGGAGAGGTCTGTACGAGTTTGCTGCTGAGTTTAAGGAGAGGTATGTATGAGTTTGCTGCCGAGTTTAAGGAGAGGTATGTACAAGTTTGCTGCTGAGTTTAAGGAGAGGTGTGTATGAGTTGATGCTGGGTTTAAGGAGAGGTCTGTAGGAGTTGATGCTGGGTTTAAGGAGAGCTCTGTAGGAGTTGATGCTGGGTTTAAGGAGAGCTCTGTAGGAGTTGATGCTGGGTTTAAGGAGAGCTCTGTAGGAGTTGATGCTGGGTTTAAGGAGAGGTCTGTAGGAGTTGATGCTGGGTTTAAGGAGAGCTCTGTAGGAGTTGATGCTGGGTTTAAGGAGAGGTCTGTAGGAGTTGATGCTGAGTTTAAGGAGAGGTCTGTAGGAGTTGATGCTGGGTTTAAGGAGAGCTCTGTAGGAGTTGATGCTGGGTTTATGGAGAGGTCTGTACGAGTGTGCTGCTGAGTTTAAGGAGAGGTATGTATGAGTTTGCTGCCGAGTTTAAGGAGAGGTATGTACAAGTTTGCTGCTGAGTTTAAGGAGAGGTGTGAATGAGTTGATGCTGGGTTTAAGGAGAGGTCTGTAGGTGTTGATGCTGGGTTTGAGGAGAGCTCTGTAGGAGTTGATGCTGGGTTTAAGGAGAGGTCTGTAGGAGTTGATGCTGGGTTTAAGGAGAGGTCTGTAGGAGTTGATGCTGGGTTTAAGGAGAGCTCTGTAGGAGTTGATGCTGGGTTTATGGAGAGGTCTGTACGAGTTTGCTGCTGAGTTTAAGGAGAGGTATGTATGAGTTTGCTGCCGAGTTTAAGGAGAGGTGTGTATGAGTTGATGCTGGGTTTAAGGAGAGGTCTGTAGGAGTTGATGCTGGGTTTAAGGAGAGGTCTGTAGGAGTTGATGCTGGGATTAAGGAGAGGTCTGTAGGAGTTGATGCTGGGTTTAAGGAGAGGTCTGTAGGAATTGATGCTGGGTTTAAGGAGAGCTCTGTAGGAGTTGATGCTGGGTTTATGGAGAGGTCTGTACGAGTTTGCTGCTGAGTTTAAGGAGAGGTATGTATGAGTTTGCTGCCGAGTTTAAGGAGAGGTATGTACAAGTTTGCTGCTGAGTTTAAGGAGAGGTGTGTATGAGTTGATGCTGGGTTTAAGGAGAGGTCTGTAGGAGTTGATGCTGGGTTTAAGGAGAGGTCTGTAGGAGTTGATGCTGGGTGGAGAGGTCTGTAGGAGTTGATGCTGTGTTTAAGGAAAGGTCTGTAGGTGTTGATGCTGGGTTTAAGGAGAGGTCTGTAGGAGTTGATGCTGGGTTTAAGGAGAGGTCTGTAGGAGTTGATGCTGTGTTTAAGGAGAGGTCTGTAGGAATTATCGCACTATGTAGCAACTGACCTTTATGTATCCTTGCACAAAAATCATTGACTGTGTCAACTAATTCCTGCCAAAACTGATTTGGTTACTGGTTTGTTAGTATGATAGCACTTAATTGCTACAAGTCATCCCTGCAGACATCTGAAGCATCAAACCACTAGTCTAACAAACAGAATAAAGCCTATGGTAAAGTTACCTAGAGGAGTGGCAGAGGATGGGATCTGACTTGTCAATCTTGGAGTGCTTTCATTCTGATAGTTGAACTGCACCAAACCATCACTGCCTGCAATGACAGTGTCGTTCTGTTCAAGTGTCACTGTTACTTCTCCCTCTGAGTGCTGAAACACCACATGTTAACATCTTAGAGTTATCACTGCCTGCAAGGACAGTGTCATTCTGTTCAAGTGTCACTGCTACTTCTCCCTCTGAGTGCTGAAACACCACATGTTAACATCTTACAGAGTTATCACTGCCTGCAATGACAGTGTCATTCTGTTCAAGTGTCACTGCTACTTCTCCCTCTGAGTGCTGAAACACCACATGTTAACATCTTACAGAGTTATCACTGCCTGCAATGACAGTGTCATTCTGTTCAAGTGTCACTGCTACTTCTCCCTCTGAGTGCTGGAACACCACATGTTAACATCTTACAGAGTTATCACTGCCTGCAATGACAGTGTCATTCTGTTCAAGTGTCACTGCTACTTCTCCCTCTGAGTGCTGGAACACCACATGTTAACATCTTACAGAGTTATCACTGCCTGCAATGACAGTGTCATTCTGTTCAAGTGTCACTGCTACTTCTCCCTCTGAGTGCTGGAACACCACATGTTAACATCTTACAGAGTTATCACTGCCTGCAATGACAGTGTCATTCTGTTCAAGTGTCACTGTTACGTCTCCCTCTGAGTGCTGAAACACCACATGTTAACATCTTACAGAGTTATCACTGCCTGCAATGACAGTGTCATTCTGTTCAAGTGTCACTGTTACTTCTCCCTCTGAGTGCTGAAACACCACATGTTAACATCTTACAGAGTTATCACTGCCTGCAATGACAGTGTCATTCTGTTCAAGTGTCACTGCTACTTCTCCCTCTGAGTGCTGAAACACCACATGTTAACATCTTACAGAGTTATCACTGCCTGCAATGACAGTGTCATTCTGTTCAAGTGTCACTGCTACTTCTCCCTCTGAGTGCTGAAACACCACATGTTAACATCTTACAGAGTTATCACTGCCTGCAATGACAGTGTCGTTCTGTTCAAGTGTCACTGCTACTTCTCCCTCTGAGTGCTGAAACACCACATGTTAACATCTTACAGAGTTATCACTGCCTGCAATGACAGTGTCATTCTGTTCAAGTGTCACTGTTACTTCTCCCTCTGAGTGCTGAAACACCACATGTTAACATCTTACAGAGTTATCACTGCCCGCAATGACAGTGTCGTTCTGTTCAAGTGTCACTGCTACTTCTCCCTCTGAGTGCTGAAACACCACATGTTAACATCTTACAGAGTTATCACTGCCTGCAATGACAGTGTCATTCTGTTCAAGTGTCACTGCTACTTCTCCCTCTGAGTGCTGGAACACCACATGTTAACATCTTACAGAGTTATCACTGCCTGCAATGACAGTGTCATTCTGTTCAAGTGTCACTGTTACTTCTCCCTCTGAGTGCTGAAACACCACATGTTAACATCTTACAGAGTTATCACTGCCTGCAATGACAGTGTCATTCTGTTCAAGTGTCACTGTTACTTCTCCCTCTGAGTGCTGAAACACCACATGTTAACATCTTACAGAGTTATCACTGCCTGCAATGACAGTGTCATTCTGTTCAAGTGTCACTGCTACTTCTCCCTCTGAGTGCTGAAACACCACATGTTAACATCTTACAGAGTTATCACTGCCTGCAATGACAGTGTCATTCCGTTCAAGTGTCACTGCTATTTCTCCCTCTGAGTGCTGAAACACCACATGTTAACATCTTACAGAGTTATCACTGCCAGCAATGACAGTGTCATTCTGTTCAAGTGTCACTGCTACTTCTCCCTCTGAGTGCTGAAACACCACATGTTAACATCTTACAGAGTTATCACTGCCTGCAATGACAGTGTCATTCTGTTCAAGTGTCACTGCTACTTCTCCCTCTGAGTGCTGAAACACCACATGTTAACATCTTACAGAGTTATCACTGCCCGCAATGACAGTGTCATTCTGTTCAAGTGTCACTGCTACTTCTCCCTCTGAGTGCTGAAACACCACATGTTAACATCTTACAGAGTTATCACTGCCAGCAATGACAGTGTCATTCTGTTCAAGTGTCACTGCTACTTCTCCCTCTGAGTGCTGAAACACCACATGTTAACATCTTACAGAGTTATCACTGCCTGCAATGACAGTGTCATTCTGTTCAAGTGTCACTGCTACTTCTCCCTCTGAGTGCTGAAACACCACATGTTAACATCTTACAGAGTTATCACTGCCTGCAATGACAGTGTCATTCTGTTCAAGTGTCACTGCTACTTCTCCCTCTGAGTGCTGAAACACCACATGTTAACATCTTACAGAGTTATCACTGCCTGCAATGACAGTGTCGTTCTGTTCAAGTGTCACTGCTACTTCTCCCTCTGAGTGCTGAAACACCACATGTTAACATCTTACAGAGTTATCACTGCCAGCAATGACAGTGTCATTCTGTTCAAGTGTCACTGCTACTTCTCCCTCTGTGTGCTGAAACACCACATGTTAACACTTCAGACACTCTGTCAGGTCTACAGCTCTAACAGGCTGACAGTTATATCTGGCTGCCAAAATATGTAAAGGATGTCACCAAGCTATTAGCCTACCCAGCAGCATAATCAACACAAAGATATATTCTTCTAACCCATCCACCTACCCATTAAACCAACTGGTCACCCATCCATCCACAACTGGTCACCCATCCATCCACCTGCGCACCCACCCCAATGCCGTTATGTCAACACTCACCGCTGGCACTATACAGATGATCTCAGTTAGGTTGACAGACTGCGTCTCACAAATGTCACTTCCGTTCAACTTCACCACATGTGAACTGTCAAAGCCAGCACCAGTCACCGTCACGGCAATCCCACCTACAATCACAAGAGGTTTTTATTAGTAATATGTATTATTCCTAATTCACCCACAATTTTAACATAGCAGCCAGTGGACAACATGTGCTGTTCAGGTGCAAAAGTGTTGACATATCCAGTTTCACAGCAATTTATCTTGTATTTTTAAACAAGACAACATTGGAGACGAGCCACAATTAGTGCATAATCAAAGCTACAAACCAACAGCACTTTTGTACTTCATATTAATGCCACATGTTCAAACACATGATAAATTTTGTCATTGTATTTTATCATATCACCAGAATAAACACAGCTTTGATAAATCACTTCACTGTCTTATTTCCTCATAGTATGGATGGCGAGAGAGGAGAGATTTCACAGACAGTTCGTTGCTAAAATATTCGAGGAACAAGGATATGCAGTAGTCATTAAGCAATCGACAGACGTAATACTCTACTTATTTTCACACAGGACATACCTCCAATTCCTCCTGAGGTGGGAGAAATGGATGTCAGTGCAGCAGTGTACTCAAAGTCCATAGATAGACCTGTATGTAGAAACATGGCGTGATCTCACTTGATACACAGACCAAATTGAATGAAAGAATTTAAGAGACTGGAAAACAAAACTATACAATGAGAAAAACTCCAGTGCATTGAAATTCTTGAAGATTCAACTACAGCAAAATGTCAAAACATAAGTTATGCTGTCTCAAATCAGTTAAATATTTCACAGAATTATTTCTAGACAAGATTGGATTAATTAAAAATTGTTTTAATTATCCTGATCAGACTGAATGAACTATAAATACCAAATATTTTATTCACTGACCAAACTGGGCCAGTTAAAAATATGTTTGTTCAAGCTGATCACGTGCTGAAATAAGATGGTTATTTATTATATATTTATTTACTGTTCAGATTTGAACAAATGTAAGACAATTATTTTCGTCACATTCACAACACTGAAGTAAGGTGCAGTAACAACTATGAGCTGTCTGATTCAAAAGGTGACTTACTTTCGTCAACCTTGGCGCCACCCTTGCCAATGACAGACACCCAGACAGTGCGTGGACCAGCGGGACCCATTCCTGCAGAGCACATGATCTCTGTATCTGTGGCACTTGACACATCACATGTGATGTTGCCAATTTTCACAACATTGTCCTCCTTTGTGATGCTGTTGAACCCTGTTCCTGTCACTGTCACTTCAACACCAACGGCACCTGGTGGGAACATCCAAAAACAGACACTGTACAAGGTTTTTTGATGATGTTTGGGTAACAAAATAAATAGGTTCTAGAAGATGTATGCACGTTTATTAACAATTCAACAACATTGCATCTAATGTAGGCCTATCCCTGGTATGTGGCAACTCCTCAGTTATTTAAAAACATATCCTCATTACTGGCCGTTTAGAATAAACATTCTAGCTAAAAATAATTTCTTCTGTTTCTTTGGCATTGAAATCCTGGAGTTTGGTTCTCTTGTACTAGAGCATGTGAGATTTTATAGATTTCTGAGAGTTCTGCAAATCCGAGAGACTCTCAGAACAGGTGTGAAACATTTTAAAGCTATCAATATTCCTGTGTTTGTCCATGACAATTCTATCTGGGTTACAATCATGAAGACAAACTGCTAATTTAGTTGGTATGCAGACATTCACTTACCTGACATTGGTGACACGGCTGACACTGTCGGTGTCTTGCTGTCATCCCAAGTGTATGAGCAGCTGCCACTACACTTGACGGGAATGTCATTTACCAAGACAGTCACCTGTGAAAAACATGTACAGTTGCAGCCAAGAGAGACATGTCATTTACTGAGACAGTCTCCTGTGAGAGACATGTCCAGTTGCAGCCAAGGGAGACATGTAATTTACTGAGACAGTCATCTGTGAGATAAATGTCCTGTTGCAGCCAAGAGAGACATGTCATTTGGAGAGTCAGTCATCTGTGAGAGATTCAACTTTTTACAAATATCTTACAAATAGGAATTTTGTGATTTAATTGTGAGGAAGTCAATTAAGTTTATGGCTGAACACTCCAGCAGACTCGGTCATAGGACTGGGGTTTACCTGAGGGGTTTTATGATTTGTCCGGAGCAGGTGGCCAGGCAGAGAGTTGTAGAACAGACCTCCAGCAGTCTCTTCCTTCACTGCCACTGTCACATTCGACCCCTTCAACTCATTGGTTGACGTCACCTACAATGTGCATTAAGCCTGTCAACCCACTGACATATAGTAACAACACAACTGGCTGTGTTGTGACTTCTTTCCAACAATTAATGTGTCGGTGTGGCACATTCTAAAAATGTTGGAGCAGTGTTTCAGGTCAAAACACAATTTTCTGATTCAATAAGTAAGTCACTGCATGTCCACAATGATTGAACTAGGTACAAATGAATAGACATGTACAATGTGATGCTTCTGATAAAGAACATTAGAGAAGCCATATCCCAACTATAATGGTAACGCTTTTTGTGGGTAATATCATCAGCTGGTAGAAGATAGATACTTAAATTCCATGGCTCACAGTTCATGTTCAAAGTCCAATGATAACATGAAACAGAGTATTGAAAGTTACCATCAATGGAATTTGCACTGATCCCAAGTTCACCAATGCTGGGGTTCCATAAGGACCATGCAATTCTAGGACCACTGTTATTCATTATCTTTATAGATTCTGTGCCAGACGAATGACAGAACCCTGCCATCCTCTATGCTAATGATACATTTGTGTTCAGAATTTTTTCAAGATAAACAACTGCAGACAACTCTGACATATGGTCACTCATTGAAGATCTGCTACAGATTTAAATTTGGGCAGACCATTGGAATGTGATATTTAGTTCACCCAACTGCAAGAGCTTAACTGTATCAAGGCTGAAAGATGCAGACACTGATCAGCCTTCATCAAAACTCCTGCATTAGCCCAAGATTGGGCTGTTTGGAGTACCCGACCTAAGACCTTCATCCATATTTATTAACACCATCCCAACATAAATGGTAGAGTTTTACTTAATTACTCTATCCAGAAAGTCCTCGTCACATCTAGTAGACAAGACGGCAAAGAGAGAAATTTACACTGAAAACATACATGAGGATGATCTAACTGCCAACTTCACAATATGACAAGCTGTCATAAAGAGATGCTACCAGGACACTGACTTTTATGAGTGGAAGCTCCCCGGGTACTGTCAGCCATGTGATTGTCCACTTGCGTCCAGCGCAGTCACCAGTGTGCTCGACGTTGATGACACCCATCCCAGGAATGTTGGTCTGTAGTAATGCCTGCATGTCCTCGGTATTCACATTTGCCGGCATGTCTGTTACACGTTGACAACTTTTGAATACATTAAGGACAACTATTATTAGTGATGTCATGGTTCTTAAATCACCCGCATGATTAATTGTGTGTGTGGTGAAGTCATGGTTAATAAGTCACATGTATCACTAACTGGGCGAGTGTATTTATCAGGATGAAAATGCATCAAAAAATGTAATGGTATCACCCCAGGTACAGTTTAGGCGAAATGTTTGTCAATCAAATATTATCCATAATAGGCGATGACAATAAAACTGTTATAATGGTACATAAGTTTCAATGTTTGTTTATAAAAAATCTGGCAAAATAATGAATATATGTCATTATATTACCAAACACAATCAAAATACCATGCATCACCATTGACAATATTTCGCTGTGTGCTGATCACAACTTATATTACCTAAAAAGTGAAATTATCATCTCTTACCAACTGGGTCACTGTCCTTCCAGGCGATGGAGAAATAACCATTAGTTCCTTCTGATGCTGCCTGAACCCTCGTCACTGTCACATCCGACTCCTGCAGAGGAACAATGGAAAGAGTTGTCTGGGGAAATACACAACACTAGATGTGGCAGGGAACATAGAGTGAGAGACAACAACTGTGGAAGAAGGATCATCAAAAAGAGACTGACTCTAGATTCTAGCTCAACTCCAGGCATTAGTCAATTAAAATGTGTGTTGTTTTGTAAATGCCAAACATTTTGTAATACTCATCAAGTATTTGTATTGTGCAAACATTAAACAATTTATTAATTTATGTTGTGCAAGTCTGAGATTTATGTTTCTAACAGCAGATGTATGGCAAGACTATCTTAATTTTTGAGGGCGACGTAATTGGTCTTACTTGTACTGGCTATTAATTCAAGGACTGTACATTTGCACAAGTGTTGCACCACACATAATGCCTCGCATCAAAGTCAAACATAATGCATCAAATTTCACTCCAAATGATCTAACGTGCTTAATGGTTTGTTATCGTTTCTAAAATCTGCCATTTCATTATACGTTTCTGTATATAGAATAATTGTGAAATTCCAACTATTAGTGGGTATTTGAGCAAAATACAGATATGGAAGTGGCCGTATTGGATTTATGCAAATTAAAAAAAACCTCAAGTGTGCCAATGTGGCACCTGGCGGATTGTTTCTGGTTACGCTTGTTGTCAATAATCCGTCAAAAACATAGTTCATACTCGATTTCTAGATATACTCTCTTGGCTGCCCGACTACCTGTACTGAGTATGTGAAACAGTCTTTCAGGATATTGTGTTTTAAGCCAATTAATACAAATTTAACTCATGGTTTGACATATTAATATTGCATACTTTGCTATATATGTATACATTAACTTTATTTAATACTATATTTGACAAACATATCTTAAATATTTACTGGAAACATAATGTAATCACCATACTGGCTTATTTCCCTGGTGTTTCTGTTAGTGTTACTGCTGGTATTACAAGTTCATGTACATACTTTTGTGTTCCACACAGAGAATTTGTCAGGCCGATAACATTCCCGTGGCTGCATTTCCAGTCGGTAGACCTTATTGGCCAAACTTGTCACAGTGAGACTCTTCACACGGAATGGAGGTAACTGTCTCTTTTTCATGAGAACTTTAACACAAACAGCATTGATGTAAATGTTCACATGAAATCTTTAAATCAAAGGTTCTGATAGTCATTCAGTGACCTTTGCTAATAAAGTACTGATAACATAATAACAAATGAAACAACAAAATTGCAATATGTTCTATTAGTTGCCCATAATCTGTGCATGTCATAAAATGATTTTCCATACATATGAATAAGTCTACATATCATGAAAACTTATCAACAAAAATTAACTCTACCAATATGTTGCTATATCAAATGTCTACATGTTGAACATATGATTTTATGTGGAGAGTGCTTTAGCAAAATGTAGGAGCAATCCAACAAAATCCTAGAGAGCGAATAAGGAAATCGACAAAGTAAATTCACAGGATTGATAAATTCTGTCTACCTTCGGTGTCATCAGTGGTTGGTACACTTCCAATGTAGAGTGCATCAACAAAGATGCCCATTGAGGATGAACTTTTGTCTCGCACTAGTCTCAGGAGTTTCAGGACAACACTGCTGGCTCCTGCATGATGACTTCGGATCAAATCAAGCAGATTGATGCATGTGTAGCTCCATCTGATGGAATAAAACTTGTCATTGGTCTATGTGTACACAAAAACATATCTATACATTTGGGAGTCACACAATTAACAGAAGTGTATACCACAGGACCTGTGTACTATACAGAAAACTATGCAAATGAAGAGAAAAATTGCTGCAGAAAAACATTTTGTCATCACTTTTGTAAACCACTACCACAACTGATATGTTCTTTCTGTCAAATACCTATTTTATTTACTGTCACTATTTACAATATCATTATGTGTGATAAGTTGAGTCAATGTGTAATGAACCACTTCAACCATATAGCACCAGACAAAACATGTAATTCTTGTCTGTATTAATAATAAAAAAATATATTTATTATTATTAGGATTACAACAGTCTTCAGGAATACATATATTGGCTAACTGCCCAGTTAGCGATTTAATTAAAACTCACTCATGCACATGTGCACACTTACTGTGAGCCTTGGTTGAAGCGTTGTTTCACATCATACCAGCCCCAGTTTTGCAAATGTTTCTTCTGGTCGATGTAGTAAATGTAACTCATCCAAAATGCTCTTATGTAGCCTCTGTGAGCCAGACACATCTACAGCAGAGATATCTACATTGTTATTCACACAGATTTACAGTGTCACTGACAAATTTATAGTGTAAACATATTTCTATAGGGGGGTATATTTGTGTAATTAGGTAATATTGCAAGCGCCATTTATATAAAAACACCTTTTGAATGAAACTCAAACGGCATTTATGTCGGCAACAAAACCAATGCATCTATTCTGGAGTATACGGTAAGCTGAATCCTGTGGGGTGGGGGAAGCCATTCTGAAATAGTTATTACAGAATTGGCCTGGTGCAGTCGGTTCCCCCATCTGTGCTGTCAGTTTTGTGTATTAGTTATGACATGTATAACTAGATATTGACATTGTATATTATTGTAGTTATGTAATCTAGTTATACATAGAGTTGGCTTACTATTAAGCTCTTACGCAAACATACATCTGACTTGTGTTATCAGCAAACTAGCCACGTTTCAGATTCACAACTTTATCTGGTAGTGTTGTCCCGCATAAATTATTGTTTTAGACCTACTGTTGAGCCCTGTGATACCTCATGTGTAATTTTTAAATAAATCTGGATTATAGAGATCAATACTAATCTGTTTAGTAACACATTATGATAAGTTATATAAAATGCTTTCTTTCAATCAATAAAAAACAATTGTACATTTCTTGTTTGTATAAAGCTGATGTGATTTTGTCAATTAATTTTAAGAGCCACTATTGTAGATATGCTTGTCCTAAATCCACATTTCTTGCTGACTGCTAGTGTAAATCTTATAGTTATAAATACACTTATGACTACTACTATTAAATAATGTTTCAATTTCTTCAGAATTGCAGAAACTGAGATACAGGTCAATAATGACTAAATACATTCTTCTTACAATGTTTAAATATAGGGATCATTATTATTAATCTACTCACCCAAGGGTTGCTGTTCAGTCGGATTGGCTTGTATGTGTGCTGATTGAAGAGATACATATCATTGTTGGTGGTCAGTGATGAGTGACCACAGAATGCTTCTTCTGTCTTCATACGGTTACCATGCTCATAGTACTGGCCTTTCACAAATTTGTCCTCATAATCACGCAGGAGATAAGTGGTGTCTTCTGGTGGTTTGATGAGACTGTCTGGGCACTTGACACCCAGGAGCTCATTGATTGCAGACTCCACCTGAAGTATAACAGCACAGTTTATAATCTCAAGTGTTTTTCCTTTTGAAACGTCGGACACATTACCTGATTGAAAAAAAAGCCTAACAAATTCATGGTGGAAAGAATGTGGAGGAAGGAACATACACCCCATCAAAAGATGGGTTCAACGGGAATTTAAGCATGTTAACAACCCCTTTAATTAATCTCTACAACTGAATTAAGCTAGCAACGCAAGACAATAATTGTACGTCACAGGTTCCTCATCCTGCGCATTAACACTGCACTTAATCCGGCTGTACCTGCATATGTCGGGATCATGATCATCTTATGTCAGTCGTAATATATTGCAGGAGTTTCAGATGAGAGCGTTTGTTTCTAGACCACCTCATATGTGGTACTATGATCCTACTCCCAAGCAGAACTCCTAAGTGGTAAATCAGGCAGTCTTCCAAAAGGCTTATTTTTAATAAATAAGTTTGGTATGAACTTTGCCACGTTATTGATGTAACCTAGGAAACATCACACTTCTTCGGAGTTACGTGGCATTTCCAAGTCTGTGATTGTAAACACCTTCTTCGAGTCTAGTTTTACACATCTGGCATAAGTACGAGCCCAATGTAAGGTAGATCTGTCATTTCTTATTCAGTTTTAGTCCTGTCTCACTTCCTCATTTGAAGTTGCGTATATTGACATCATGCGTTTTTATTTTTCCTATAGATCAGAACATCATCTGCCACGACTGATTACCAGTAACTGTTCTCTTTTCTCACTGTCCAGCCAAAGTAAAACATGGCTTCAATAATTCACATTGTTGTCCAGTGTCATGAGCTCAGTGGTCATGAGCTCAGTGGTCATGAGCTCAGTGGTCATGAGCTCAGTGGTCATGAGCATAAACTCATTGTAAGGCTGCATTTTTTGTTTCCTTGACATAAAAATGTGATAGATTTCCAGGAATCCTCCGACTTATATAGTTATTTTGGGATTGATGGTGACCAGTTCACTTAATCATTACTTACTCTTACACTGCTGTAATTTTAATTAACTGGTTACAGTCTTAATAAGCTCTGCTGTTAACCTGGAATTGTAGATCAATTTACCGATTGCTCTACTTATTGTTTATGTGTGTATGCATGATTTATACAATTCCAAATATAAAGTCTATCTAGCTATCTATAATTTGGGATACCTAACATGGCTGTAAAAGTTTTGGCTTGATGAAACATGAGACTTGCGTAAATGTGTTTATATCAAAGCTAGTGCCATTGGCATACACCTATAATGACATGTTATAAAAAAATTATATTTAAACAAATTTATTCATAAATTTGCCCAACATCTATTTACCTCTGTTGCTTCTGTACCAACACGGACCGGAGGAGCCCTCATGCCATTGTAAGTGAAAGTGACTGTCTTGTAAGATGGCACACCCACGGTTTCTTGCTTCACTTTTACATTCAAGTCTGTGTTCTCACTAGACATAATGCTCAGCAGAGGCCACGAACCTAGAAACAGACATGTCGAGGATTCAGCAATGAAAATTAAAGGGCATTTGTTACATCTTGCCAGTACTGAAGTTGACATAATCTGCTTTATGTATAAACTAAGAAATGACACTATAATTTCACATTCTATAATGAAGTCTTAATACAGCTACGTGAACTGGAGTGATAGGTACTCTATATTCTCGAAAGACCAAAGGACTTTGTAACCCAAGGTTACTGTAAATGTGGTGGGACAATAAATTCCATATTTATACAATTCTTCTGAAGAGCTATTTTAAAAAGTGTAATGCAATTTTGCTGAACTGTGTCAGAAAGTAACATCAACATAAGAACTATTTTGAAACTCATATGAGTTGAGACAGATTTTACCGGTAACATACTTAATTAAATACAACTTCAATCTGATTAAAAACTGATCAGTAATGCTTATCAAGTGATGTTTTAAGTTACAAATGAAGTTTTATACATATGCAGATAAAATGTCTTACAAATAAATATATTAATTTTTTTTTTTTTTTAAACAAATTTCACTGAAATGCAAATTCTATCATCTTTGAATACAGGCTGAGGAGTAACAAGTTACAGCCTACCTCTGTCTGACTTGAATGTGACAGTGAACTTGTACATGTCTCCATTCTGGTCCTTCTTCACAGACACAGTGTCTGGCTGGATGGTCACCAGACTGGACAACTCACTGGCCAGATCCTTTGCACTCACTGCTATGGTCAGCCAATCTGACATCACAAAAGTAATTATTACTTGTATCCATATTACAATGCCAGAAAAAATGTCTGTCTTCAGGGTCCAGTAAGAAAGGCAATCCAAAGCAATCATCAACTAATATTTTTAGTTAAAACTTTATCCATAGCAATGCCAAAACTACAGCATATGCGTGGGGTGGTCAATGGATGGTTTTGTGGGTTTCACATTTAATACTTCAATTGATTTTCCATAACAGTCTTGAGGAATTTCTTACAGAAATAAAAGATTTACCCACAAATCCGTGAATCAAGTTAGTAAGTAGACAGCTGAGGGACAGACTAACATGCATAGTTTTAATAATATAACTATTGCCCAATCTGTCTTGTGTGGCAACACCAGCTAGTAGAAAATTAATTAATCTATTTTCTAGCTGCAAAAAAGGAGGTTGAAATTGTATTGAAAACTGAAAACATCAACATGACCTCATAAACCAATAAACTAATTATTAAGTAACAATTGTTAACTGACTTGTGTACACTCCACTGAGGCCGACCCTGAAGCGAGATGCTGCATTCGCAGTGTCAATGGAGATGGTCTGCACCTCCTGTGTGCTTGGCTGTGTCTCAGGCCATCCACTCAGGTCTATTTCCTACAATACACAGTGGCAAGGGTGAAGCTATGACAGACAATGTATCTACTGATGTCCCAAAACAAGTCTGTTTCATAGAGAACGAGTCTGTTTCAGAGAGAACAAGCCTGTTTCAGAGAGAACAAGTCTGTTTCATAGAGAACAAGTCTGTTTCAGAGAGAACAAGTCTGTTTCATAGAGAACAAGTCTGTTTCAGAGAGAACAAGCCTGCTTCAGAGAGAACAAGTCTGTTTCATAGAGAACAAGTCTGTTTCAGAGAGAACAAGTCTGTTTCATAGAGAACAAGTCTGTTTCAGAGAGAACAAGTCTGTTTCATAGAGAACAAGTCTGTTTCATAGAGAACAAGTCTGTTTCATGGAGAACAAGTAAGTCTGTTTCATAGAGAACAAGTAAGTCTGTTTCATAGAGAACAAGTAAGTCTGTTTCAGAGAGAACAAGTCTGTTTCAGAGAGAACAAGTCTGTTTCATAGAGAACAACACTGAATCACAGAGAACAAGGCTGAATTAGAGATAAAAAAAATTGAATCTGAAAGAACAAGTCTGTTATGTGCAACACGCAAACTAGTACGATTAATATATACTCTAAATAGATAAAACATTTATTAATGTATATGTTTGAAATGTTTACCATTAAAATAGTATTATTGTTACCTTTCTCATTTAATAGCACTTGTAGGTAGTTGAGTATGTACCTGTATCTCAGGCTGGATGATGGTGGAGGTGGTGATTGTCTGCTTCTCATCTCTTCCCCAGGCCGTCTGTGCTGCGTTGTACGGGGAGTTGGAGCGGTGAACTCCGACCTCTATCTCACTCCTAGTGCCACTTCCACTGCTCACCAAAATCTCCACAAAATACCTGCAACAACCGACAGGATACCAAATCTTCCGTATTCCATGTCAAATGTGTCATCTCATCAGCTCTGCAGTAGTCTGAAATCTCTACTACATGTTTTACACCTTATCAGTGGATAATCAGACTTCTTGGACTTTTCTGATACACTGCAAACACAGCATAAATTACACCTCATTACCAGCCTGTATTGTATCAACTTACCTAGTACCCTTGACCAATGTGAGACTTTTCTAATACACTGCAAACACAGCATAAATTACACCTCAGTTTTTATTACAGCTAATATACAACAAATGGATGGCTTGAATTTTATTCCTTTTGCATAATCTGAAATTTCATTGAAATATGCATTAAGATTATCTGTGATTGAATAGTTTTTGTTTTACAACGATCTGGTTAAAGAGTTTGATTATGAACACTGAGGGTTCAAAATTAGCAGTGGCCTGAGTCTACCTAAAGATGTCATTGAACTACCAAAACCCTTCCACGTGGTGGTGGTTCAATTGTCCACTGCAAAAACAAAAGGTGTAATTAAAAAACTATTGAGTGTTTGTACTATATACATAAGTTTATTTCTTTGCCAGATTTCAAATCCCTTTCTAGATCAATCTTACTTTATGATACCTCTGGTATTATGGGTGGCATTAAAAAGGAGTCACTAATAAAATCGTGTGACAACCTACCTATAACCCTTGCTTAATGTGACTGACTCAGCTTGCTGCCACTGCCTCACAGTAGTGGTAAATCTAGCAATCTCAGTCTGAAAGCAAAATCAATGGTATATAATTAGTGTTCATCATAGCCATTAGCTTTGAAACCCTAATGGACTAACCATATGTAAAACCTTTGGTCTGTTTTGACATACTCATAATGGAACAATGTTTTAAAACTGTTTTAAGCAAACAGCTTCAATCTAGTATACGCATGTGCACAATGATTTATACAATATTTTACAGTATGTACTTTGCTCCATATCCAATCCCAGCCCATGTTCATCTCAAGGCTCCCCCACCATCGGGTAACAAATTTCATCCAGATCAATCCTAATATGCAACCGTGTAGACAGACTCACACATCGCTCTATATAATAGATATGCATACATTATTAATATTTCTCTTTTATGAATAACTGTAACCATACTTGCTGTCTGAAATAGAATATTGATTCAAAAATATATTTACCGTCTACGCTTACCTAACCTGTTATATGATCAAAGGTAACCCAATGATTACCACAGTATGTACGTACCCTGGTGTCCAGAGCTGTAAGGTACATCTTGCCAGTGTGTTTGCCCCTGATGTAGAAGGTAAACTTCCCACTGTCAGGAGCAATAAAATAGCCAGATAGTCGGGTAACATGTTTCTGGATGTCGTAGACATACTTAGCTTCCTCCGTGTATGATACATTGTAGCCATCCAGTGTCTCATTCATACCAGAGATCTCATCAAGTTCATTTAAATTTAGGACTTTCGCCAAGTCCCAGATCTCCAGACGCCAACCACGGTTACCTGAGAACCAACACATTAAAATTTAAAAACAATTTTACAATGTATGTGGACAGCATAATAAACACTACCTTTAAACAAGAAATGCTAGCCAACATACCCACCATAAAGTACACTGCTTCTAAGCTACTAGTCTGTTAGAAAAAGACAAGTTCATGATAACTATCTATTAAAATTATAATTCTTTTTCTTCTTCCTCTTAAATCCCTTGTGGCTTGAGGGACACATCACAGATTCTTTTCCACTGATAGCAGAGTATCACTGGCATAAAGAGCAATGTATGCCGCTCCATAAAATGACAATCATCCCTGTGTAAAATAAAAAAAAATTGTTGCAGGAAAAACAATTACAATTTAACTTTGATATCAAGGTTACATTAACCATTCATAATGTAATGTAGAAACAAACCTTCGAAAGAAGTTATGTTTGAGTCCAGAGGCTTTGGTGTGAGACACACAATCTCATCTGCTGTCACTGACTGTATGTCACAAACAGCACCTGCAAAGTGAAAGTGTCTTAGCACCTGTATAGTAAATGTAATTTAACATCTTGCTTCATTGATACACTAGGCCCACACCCACACATCCACTCACACACACACCCCACCCCATAACTTCACACTCCCACCCCACCCACCCACACCCAGTTGACAAACTTCCCTACATACCTCCAATGAGCACCTGTGTTTTGGCATCGGTTGTGTCGTCCAATCCAGTGCCGTGGATGTGAAGGAAGGTGCCACCCTCTGTCCCCCCGGATGACGGAGACACTTCTGTCACCTCTGTGTCACATAAGGTACAGAGTCAGAGGATAGGAAAGAGTCAGTCCAGCAGTGGACAATAGGATGACACTCTTACACCAATGGAAATTTAAGTAACTTTAGTGTTACCCATGTTGTTGACAGTATCCTGGCATGTATTCAATTTGACTTCTTTTTTCAGTCAATGCGGGATGAAGTGGCAATATAAAATGTGATGACAATGGATATCTTATGACTGAACGATGAATAACAAAACAAATGAGTAGGGCTACTTGTGTCATTGTAGTACTTTTCATAAGCATGCTTTTCAATGTAATTTTGTAATTACTTATTTACTGACCAAGTATCACTAATTGTCGACTACAGCTGCCTATTTCATGGATATTTTTTATTAACTGCCTCCATGGCCATGCAATAGCACTACCCATAAACTATGTTTTGGGACTGCTTTCCTTGCTATTCGCTATTCCGTGATACTATCTTTATACCATCATAATAGTTTGCAATAGTAATGTAGCATCGCAATAGTAAAACAGTCACCCCTTGTTTAAGCCCCAAGAAACTATCAAAGATGGAAAATATTTGTTTTTTTCTGCAGATTAGTGTACTGTCAATTGTATTCACCAACTCCTTTGAGAGGATATATAGGGCTGGATGGAGTCAGAATGGAAAGGCTAGGCTGCAGCCACCATGATCATGTACAGAAACATTTTTAACAGCTTTATCTACAACAATCCGTTTACTTTTTATAGAAAAAATGTAATATGTCAACACATACCAGCAAATGACTCAAACATGCAGATCTTGTCATGACTCAGCACCCTCAACATATCTAGAGCAGGCATTGATCTGAAAAGTAACAAATGTAAAAACAATAAACAAGGTCAAAACTAGGTCAAATAACTCTCTTCAAAATTTATGATGCACTACCGAAATGCCAAAAATCAAAATGTAGATAAAACTAGTAGGATGGGTTTTCATGCAGTCAACAAACTAAATTTGTTAAAATTGTTCTAGGTAAATATTTGCCATTAATAACAGTTAAATGTCATTGAATTTCCACAAGACACTAATGGATATGTTAGTACGCAAAGCCAGAGAACCTTACATTACATGATACTTCACTTTTATACAGTTGTTTGTAAGTGATTGTGTTATTTCGGGCAAATGAAAATTGAATTTGTGGAAAAGATAATTAGAGGCAAAATTCTATCAATGCATCCAAAATACAGCAACATGTTCTTCAATATTTTTCTATTGTGTTTAGATCATACAGTTTATCCATGCATACAATAAATGCAAACACATGGACAGATTCTGGACACAATTGATGTTAAATTGAAATTTCAACATAGTACTGAATTTTCACAAATTGACATGAAACTGTCCCTCAGGTGACCATTTTTTTTATATTACCCTGATCAGTTCCAACTCACATAACACCAGTACAGTTCAGAAACCACATCCAAGACAAGGATACATTAAGAAATTACTGACTGGTTAACAAAATATAGAATACACTTACCGGCCATATTCATTCTCTATGATATAACTCATGTTCATGCCACCTGCAAGTTTGAAGACATTAATATTTTGCCAAATTTACAATAGTACCGGTACACTGAACATGGGATGATATGTGAAGACAGCAAAAGCAGTAGACCTGTGGCGAATAATAAACAATAACTAAGAATATAACTGTCTAAATCAACTGTATAATAATGATGTTTATCTATATTTGTGCTACTGCCAGCTATCACTGTTAGACAGGTTGGACAGGTATGTCAATTGACTTCATTGAGATGAGTATCCACACAGCTATCATGCTCATGGCCTCAACTGTAAACAAAACTAAAAAATACAATTCATATAATATTAATAAATGTCTGTTATTTTAGGAATGTGCTGTCAGTTTCACTGGTCTCTGAACAGTGACATTACTTTATTATTGTACATGAGAAATATAAAGCAATAGCAATTATAGCTCACCTATGTATTTTGAATCAATGGAACACTTGAAGTGGCCTGTCGTTTTTTCTCCAGATGCTCCATCTAACACCAGTTCCTTGCTGTTGGTCAAATAATGTCCATCAAAGAGCAGCTAGGTAATATTTGTTTAAATTGTACAAATATTCATCAAAGTATGCAATATGATCCTGCGCATCCCCGAATTTTAACCACATTTGTGATATACATTTACTCCTGAAATGGAAAATCTTTGTGAGATACAAAAGGAAATATTATAAATTAAAAAGTACTTCCTTATATAGGGCAGTATCCAGTCATTAGGACAAAAGTGCTGTACACTTTATTCCCTGGCAGACTTGTTCAACTGAACACCAATTCAATTTCTCTGGGAAGCATTCAGTTGCACACTGCAATTACCACGCAAAGACTATTTGTACACAAATTGAGAGTGTGATGCTGTAATCACTACACCGGCATGTTCCACTAACTTGGTATGAATGTGGCAAAAATTGCAGATAGAAAGATAATACCACAATAAAGAAGAACTAGAATTATGCATTATCATGAAGTATCACAAAATGGTACAATGTCACACAATTTGTAATTGCATGTCATCAGCAAACAGTTGCAATATGGCTGATTATCAAAACCATGATGACGAATCTAATACTAATGAATAATCACCTAAATTGTCCATGTAAGCTGTAAGCCACTAAACTGGCTACCTTTAACAGAATTCATATAGAAATGTTGGCATAATACATACATGTTGCCCAGCTCATCCAACACTTCACAGTTGATGCCACCCATATAGGCCCTGAAACATAACAGGGGTAGAACTTCAGCATTTATTTTACTGGACAGCAGGACTAGTAAAGACAAAAGTTTACTAGTCCGCCAAAAGGTTTACTAGTCCTGAAAATATCAAAACAACACAAATTTAAATTGCAACAAATGCGTCAGACGGTCCATGGTGGCTGTTTTCAGCACTTGAATGGCTCGGTGGGCAGTTGCAGTGTTTTTCCAGCTTGCGTTTTTCTGCTGGTTTTGCAACCCCAGTCAAGTAATGATACATCGTGCATAAACGTAGACTAATAAAGCAATGTAGATGTAAACCGTATTCGAAAACCGTGCATTTGAAAATGACCACCAATTGCACTCATTAGCCCTACCCCTCTACCAGATACGCTAAACCAAACAAAACTGTCATTTCAGAATTCGATGTCATACAACAGCCAATCAACAGCACTGTTTCACTTTTCACTGTCGCCTCATTACGTAAAGAATTAGTTTGTCAATGGTACGGATGGTGGCATCATGCAACATGCTGATTTTTACTAGACAGCCGGACTAGTTGGTAGGCAGATTTACTAGTCCGCCGTAATCTTTACTAGTGTACGGACTAGCGGACTAGTGGGTAGTTCTACCCCTGCATAAGTTGACCTTATACATAAATATCAAGTTTACAGTTGATGTTACCATGCATGAAAGACCTGCAAGATAAGGCAACTTTATACAAATACCTGCAGAGTATTTGTTCAAGTGCAGCTATAGATTTGTAACAACACACAACAATATTGGTTGATCAGTTCCAATGTCTAACCAACCTGTGGTAATATGGGCCCACCAATGCTATCAGTAGGCCACATGTGATATCATGGGCATACCTCTTATATCATGGGCCCACTTATGCTATCATGGGCCCACCAGTCATATGATAGACCCACCAGTGATCTCAGCAGCCTACTTGTGATATCATAGGCCCACCAGTGACATCATACCATGAGACCCATTCACCTGTGATATCATGGACCCACCAGTGACACCGTGTAAGACCCACCCACCTGTGATATCATGGACCCACCAGTGACACAGTGTGAGACCCACCCACCTGTGATGTCATGGGCCCACCAGTGACACCATGTAAGACCCACCCACCTGTGATATCATGGGCCCACCAGTGACACAGTGTGAGACCCACCAGTGACACCGTGTAAGTCCCACCCACCTGTTGCCAAGTTTAAATAAAGTGTGGCCAGTGTGACGACAGCTAGTCAGTCCGAGTCAGTAGTTGAGTTGATGCTGCTTTAATTTACAGGTCAATCAAGGCATTAGACTATTTCACGGTTTGTTCGCCAGGTGGCACCACCCAAAATAGGTGGACTTCACCTTGCCCTTGCTGACGCAGCGCTACATTTGGTTTCTATCACTTTAGTCACTAGTTAAATTTGGATTTAAGCTGTATTCCTTTCATATATCTAAAGAAGAAAAAGCATGCATAACTCTAAAGTAGAGGCAGCTTCCAACCACCGTACTAAGTGTGTCCAAGGGACGTGGCGTCTCTCGTCATAAAAACCTGTGCTGCCGGTGGTTAGAAAATGTATTCGATGGCTTTGCGCGCCGTCGTTCGCATGATAAGTGTTGGAGTTTGGACTCATTATTGATCAGAATTAGTATATACGTTATGTTTACAATGTCATATAACTGAGTTGGGTCTAAGAATTCTGACGAACTGCATCTGATAACTGATGCGGTCGTGCCGTGACCGCCGCTTTGTCTCGGCGGCGTTCAGGAACCGGAAACCAGTGGCTCGTCGGGCCAGTAAAATATAAGAACTGGTGGCCCGAACTGGCCCGACAGCTTCAAAAAAGGCACCGGGCCATAGGGCCAGTATTAATGTCAAGGCCTGCACAGTGTGAGACCCACCCACCTGCGATATCATGGGCCCACCAGTGACACAGTGTGAGACCCACCCACCTGTGATATCATGGACCCACCAGTGACACAGTGCGAGACCCACCCACCTGCGATGTCATGGGCCCACCAGTGACACAGTGTGAGACCCACCCACCTGTGATGTCATGGACCCACCAGTGACACAGTGTGAGACCTACCCACCTGCGATGTCATGGGCCCACCAGTGACACAGTGTGAGACCCACCCACCTGTGATGTCATGGACCCACCAGTGACACCGTGTAAGACCCACCCACCTGTGATATCACGGGCCCACCAGTGATACAGTGTGAGACCCACCCACCTGTGATATCATGGACCCACCAGTGACACAGTGTGAGATCCACCCACCTGTGATGTCATGGGCCCACCAGTGACACAGTGTGAGACCCACCCACCTGCGATGTCATGGGCCCACCAGTGACACAGTGTGAGACCCACCCACCTGTGATGTCATGGACCCACCAGTGACACAGTGTGAGACCCACCCACCTGCGATGTCATGGGCCCACCAGTGACACAGTGTGAGACCCACCCACCTGTGATGTCATGGGCCCACCAGTGACACAGTGTGGGACCCACCCACCTGTGATATCATGGGCCCACCAGTGACATCATAGTGTGAGACCCATCCACCTGTGATATCATGGACCCACCAGTGACACAGTGTGACACCCACCCACCTGTGATGTCATGGGCCCACCAGTGACATCATAGTGTGAGACCCACCCACCTGTGATATCATGGGCCCACCAGTGACATCATAGTGTGAGACCCACCCACCTGTGATATCATGGACCCACCAGTGACACAGTGTGAGACCCACCCACCTGTGATGTCTTGGGCCCACCAGTGACACAGTGTGATACCCACCCACCTGTGATATCATGGGCCCACCAGTGACACAGTGTGGGACCCACCCACCTGTGATGTCATGGGCCCACCAGTGACACAGTGTGAGACCCACCCACCTGTGATATCATGGGCCCACCAGTGACACAGTGTGGGACCCACCCACCTGTGATGTCATGGGCCCACCAGTGACACAGTGTGAGACCCACCCACCTGTGATATCATGGACCCACCAGTGACACAGTGTGAGACCCACCCACCTGTGATATCATGGGCCCACCAGTGACATCATAGTGTGAGACCCACCCACCTGTGATATCATGGACCCACCAGTGACACAGTGTGAGACCCACCCACCTGTGATGTCATGGGCCCACCAGTGACACAGTGTGAGACCTACCCACCTGTGATGTCATGGGCCCACCAGTGACACAGTGTGAGACCCACCCACCTGTGATATCATGGGCCCACCAGTGACATCATAGTGTGAGACCCACCCACCTGTGATATCATGGACCCACCAGTGACACAGCGTGAGACCCACCCACCTCTGATATCATGCGCCCACCAGTGACATCATAGTGTGACCCACCCACCTGTGATATAATGGGCCCACCAGATATTGTTGTCTGTAGCAATATAGGAATATTTTTTATGTCTAATTGTTCATTTCTGCCAGCCATTCTTGGGTATGAGTCTTAATCTATTATGTCTACCAAAGTGAGAAAAAACCATTGTCATGCATCACAGAAGAACACCATATTAGATATACCTTTTAAAACACAGCGAATAGAAAATAGCTAATCCAGTTAGACTCTCTTCTAGTTACACAAGAGAACCTCATTGAAGCTCAACATGTTTAATAATTAAAATACCACTTTTTATAATGGTGTAATTACTACTGGGTAGTTGTACAGTGCATTGATCCACAAAATGAAATTAGCACTTTTAAAAATATATTACGTATATTAATATGCTAACTTTTAATCACTGCAAATCTCCTTCAAAGCACTGAGGTCCATTCACCTCTTTAGATGTCTATAAGGTTGTTCAGACCATTGGCCTCTGATTTACCAATTGTTGATGCTTTCCAAAAATACAACTATAGGTATTTCAAGTTATTTTTTCAGAGGAAAAATTGACTGGTCTGTCATTCCTCTGAGCACGCTATGGTTTGTTGGCCCATGGTTGGGTGTAAGCTAGTTATTATTATTATCTATACTTGAATTAGTTTCTAATTGATCAGTAAAGACATTTTAAGTTGTCATGATTGAGCTAAAAAAGAAGACAAATGTTTTTTGTCTCACCGTAGAAGCTTGGCAATGACGCCATTGGTGCTGTTTGCTGTGAGAATGTTACTGCCGTAGTAGGCTGTGAAGATCTTCCCAGATACAGTCACAGTTGTACCTGAAAAATTAGAAATAACTTTACTAACATTTTATGATGCTTATCACAGAGTTCTTGGAAAAAAGACAGACTTCATAACCTTGTTTTTCTTTGCAACATTTTTCAATATAAATATGCACATAGTACTTAGTTGTTCAATAATTTATTCTTCATCCAATTCCAGTAGCACTTAGAAGGTACAATAAACTACACATGGAAATCACTAACAGATCTAAATAGTAACAGAACTGATGACCATATGACTACAACGTACCAGGGATTCCTGAATGGGGAAACAATTCCTGGATGTTTGGTGTATTCTTCTCCCGCACCTGTTTAAAATATACAGAAATGTATTGACAAAAAGAAATAAAAAGTTGAATTTGGTAACATGTTTTCTAGTAATTGAAGCTCACTTGTGTTTAAAGCGTTTATTGGTGAGGGTTTTGTAGATAGTTGAGTGATTTAGAAAATAGTAATAATAAATTTATTTATACACCATCAAATCTGGGACTAATGCCCTGTTCATGGTGTTTAAAAAATCAGCAAATACCTAAGAAAAAAAATCAAATTTAGGAGAAATAAACCAAGCAAATTAATTGAGCAAACAAAATTCCAGTATATATAAGTAAACTATGTATAGTGAAATTATGGGTAAATGCAATGATAAAGCAAACGAGAGAAAACAACAACATAGAAAATGTTGTAACAAAAAACACTTGTCATAGAAGTATATTGCATGACATGGACAATAAGCAAACGGGTGGGAAAGGATGTAACTATAGAGGATGCTCAAGGTAATAATAACGTTCTTACTTTTTTCATTGGTTATTCATACCAACTCAAACAAAAATGTTTAGTTGAAACTCAGTTGAAACTCAACTGAGTTTCAGTTGAAATTCAACTGATTCTCTATGAATAGTTGAATTTCAACTGTTGAAAGTTGGTTTCAACTGCTGTTCAACCTGCGTTCAACAGTTGAATGCAAGTTGAATGTGAACTTGAAGTTGAATGCAAGTTGAAAGTGGGGACTTAGACTTCAACAGCAGTTGAACGCAAGTTGAAAGCGGGCACTTAGACTTCAACAGCAGTTGAACGCAAGTTGAAAGCGGGCACTTAGACTTCAACAGCAGTTGAACGCAAGTTGAAAGCGGGCACTTAGACTTCAACAGCAGTTGAACGCAAGTTGAAAGCGGGCACTTAGACTTCAACAGCAGTTGAACACAAGTTGAAAGCGGGCACTTAGACTTCAACAGCAGTTGAACACAAGTTGAAAGCGGGCACTTAGACTTCAACAGCAGTTGAACGCAAGTTGAAAGTGGGCACTTAGACTTCAACAGCAGTTGAACGCAAGTTGAAAGCGGGCACTTAGACTTCAACAGCAGTTGAACGCAAGTTGACAGTGGGGACTTAGACTTCAACAGCAGTTGAACGCAAGTTGAAAGCGGGCACTTAGACTTCAACAGCAGTTGAACGCAAGTTGAAAGCGGGCACTTAGACTTCAACAGCAGTTGAACGCAAGTTGAAAGCGGGCACTTAGACTTCAACAGCAGTTGAACGCAAGTTGAAAGTGGGCACTTAGACTTCAACAGCAGTTGAACACAAGTTGAAAGCGGGCACTTAGACTTCAACAGCAGTTGAACGCAAGTTGAAAGTGGGCACTTAGACTTCAACAGCAGTTGAACGCAAGTTGAAAGTGGGCACTTAGACTTCAACAGCAGTTGAACGCAAGTTGAAAGCGGGCACTTAGACTTCAACAGCAGTTGAACGCGAGTTGAAAGTGGGGACTTAGACTTCAACAGCAGTTGAACGCAAGTTGAAAGTGGGCACTTAGACTTCAACAGCAGTTGAACACAAGTTGAAAGCGGGCACTTAGACTTCAACAGCAGTTGAACGCAAGTTGAAAGCGGGCACTTAGACTTCAACAGCAGTTGAACGCGAGTCGAAAGCAAGGATTTTGTAATTTTCAACAACTCAGTTTGAACACAAGTTGAATGCAGTGATTTTGTCATTCCTAAAAACGTGACCACAACTAATGCATGCATTATGTCAGTTTAAAGAATGCATCGTGATTGTAAACACAAACTTACTCTTAGGCATTTACACAAATTCATTCAGTTACAACTGAGGTCACTGACATTTTAAAATAATATTTCAGTAGCAGGACTGGGGTCAATTCAAAAATGAATTGGAATTATTCAATTCCTTAATTGAACAAAAAAAGAGGAAGACCACGAAAAAGGTGGAACAATGACATAAAACATGACACTGGACTCCTGCTGTTAACAGCAGAGCGATGTGCTTTAGATAGGACAAAATGGAGGGATCCCAGTGGGCACACGACAACTTTTATTATTATTATACTGAACTTATAAAGCACTTTTATCAGTAAATTTTTGGTCAAGTGGACGACATCTCAAAATAATGTCAAAACAACGTCTGTAGATGCCTTTCTGTTGACACCTAATTCACGCCAACGGATTGACAGCTATTAGATATCTCTCTATTGACATAAAAATCATGCTGGATAATTGACATCTATAAGATGCAGTTTTATTGACATGAAAACGACATTGAACATAGAACTTTTACCGTTTTAGAATGACGTAAAAAACGTCTTTCTATTGACATCTAAATCACACTGGTGAATTGACATATTTTAGACATCTTTCTATTGACGTAAACATTGCCTTTGGAGAATTGACATCTATTAGATGTACTTTATATTGACACAACAATTATGGCAAACAAAAGAATTATTAATTTTTTTGTCTCGGAAATACATAAAAAGACACAATACCACTGATGATAATACTATGCAGGAGAATTTTGACCTATTAATGAGACATAATGTTAACATATAAATTACTTTGAACAATACCATATAACATCACATCCACTTTAACTTGCCTAGATTTTTCATTTGTATATTTGTTTACTTACATTTTTGTACAATAATTTTTCATGAGATTTTTTTAATTGCTAATGCATGCATCATATAAATGTTAGGGTCTCCAACCTCTTATGATTACGAGGAAATGTTTTTTGTGTGCCAAGGTATATAATATATATATATACATGCTTGGGGATATAATCATGTCACTGCAGTTGATGGGAAGATGTGATGCCATTATATGATGGTGGATTAAAATAATAATTATGTGCATAGCATCTTGTCACCTTAGCTTGGCTTACAGTGTTGACTAAATAACAAATATTATCAAATCAAAGTGTAAAACAGCTATAATTTGAAGCCTACATACATGATTTGACCTCACTCAAGTATGCAATGTATAGCTGTATTTCTTACTGTTATGTTGCACTGCAGTTATATAATGATAATGAATGCATCAACCCATATTAAAAACAATAACCACAACTTTCCAGTAGGTTGATGAATACCACTGAGATCTCTAAAATGCTATGTGTTTTCTGTGTTCTAGCTATAAATGAGGTATGCTGTGTCTACAGTAAGAATTCAGGTCACATATCCCCAACCTCTAAACAGATAAATGACTATGAGTTCAAACAGGTCAACCAGCCTAGCCCTCATACCCGGTAATTTTATTCTGGAATATGGTCAGTCACCCAATCTCTGGTGACTGACTGACCAATCCTGACTCGTGCTTGTTTGGCGGGCAATTTTAAATACACCAGATGTGTGTGTGTGGCAGAATCAGAACATTGGTGGACTGGAAAGGATTGCAGTTATCAAGCAAACAGCTACCAGTGTCACATTTGAATTCTAAAGTACATCACTATTTAGCAACATTTGAGCTAGATGAAACCGGAAATTCTTGAAGGTAAGAATTATACTCTCTCTCTCTATATATATATATATATATCCTCATGCAGGTTGCAATCGTATTTATAATGGTATAAGTTTAACTTCAAGGATAGACAATGGACTAACATTCTTTAGCTGCACACAGTTGCCATCAGTCAAAACATTACTTGATCAAGGCTCTGGAATGTGAGTTGGTATAACATTTTCAGTATTGAATTCTAGCTGGTACAACAAAACATGCAGTTGTTACCCTATACATATTAGTATATATGTTTGTAACATAAGCACATAATCAGTTGAACCACGTTAATCGAAATGCCAGTAATGAAACCTGCAAGCTTCAGCATCTACACATACTATGTAAAAGGAAATTCTAAACACAAATACCTTTAATGCTAATAACCTTGTTATGCTAATATTGTACATGCCTGTTTACTTGCATTAAATGACATGTTTCTGTATATTTTCAGAGTATGCGACAAACAGGCTCATGCTCTGTGGCAGTGACTGGCACCGAGTTCACACGAGCAATGAACGAAAAGGTGTTCCACACCCGAAGAATCCCGAGACGTTTGGAGAGAATGGACATTTAAAACGAATGGTTGAAGAAAAAAAAAAAAATGGAATCCTTATTGTTGTGATGCTTTGTGAATTCCAGGGCGTGCATGCATGCCTATGTTCCTACAGATGATGCATATGCTTCGCTATTTGACACATGCAGCTGTGTAAATGGAAAGCTAGCTCACATCATCAGAAATTCAATAATTGACCGAGAGTTGAAACTCAACTGAGATTCAACAGTTGAACGCGGGTTGAAACTCAACTGAGATTCAACAGTTGAACGCGGGTTGAAACTCAACTGAGATTCAACAGTTGAACGCGGGTTGAAACTCAACTGAGATTCAACAGTTGAACGCTGGTTGAAACTCAACTGAGATTCAACAGTTGAACGCGGGTTGAAACTCAACTGAGATTCAACAGTTGAACGTGGGTTGAAACTCAACTGAGATTCAACAGTTGAACGCGGGTTGAAACTCAACTGAGATTCAACAGTTGAACGTGGGTTGAAGCTCAACCCAAGTTCAACACCAGTTGAAACTCAACTCATTTGCATGTGAAATTTTCAACTGTATATTTGCATATACATAGTTGAAACTCAACTGAGATTCAACAGTTGAACGCGAGTTGAAGCTCAACCCAAGTTCAACACCAGTTGAAACTCAACTCATTTGCATGAGAAATTTTCAACTGTCTATTTGCATAATATATATATATATAGTTGAAGCTCAACTGATATTCAACAGTTGAATTCGAGCTCATTTGCATGTGAAATTTTCAACTCCTTCATAGTTGAAACTCAACTGAGTTTCAGTTGAATTTGGGTTGAACTTCACTGGTTGAAAGTTCTATCTTTTTTTTGTTTGGGAATGCATTACTCACTACAGAGTTCTGTGTTTTTGTTAGCTATAATTTTCTTTTGTAAATGTTTGTACCCAATTATAAATTGTGCCAACTTCATGTTTCAACAGTAGCAGTCGAGAAGACTAGCAAATCACTCTTTTGAAAGCTCTTAAGAGTGTGATTTTCTCTCCTGATCTACATGATTATAACTAATGTAGATTCAAGCTTCAAGATCTGTATCAAGTGTGAATGAAAGTGATCTGTGTAATCATCATGATTGTCCAGAGCCACAAATTCAGTCATCCTGCATGATCGTCAGTCATGTCAGCATCTTCACAATCAGAGCTGCCTGACTCTCTAACAGTGTCACTGTCTTAGTCTTCCTCTGTCTCACTGACAGAGCTGGTTTTCAATGCCTTTTGTTGTACCTCTAGGCAATTGAGTGGCATGCCTTGCAAATGAAGTTTGCAACTTTACTGTCAAGGATATTCCATAGCGCCTTCGTAATCCATAAGGTGGTGCAACTACATGCCACCTACATGTCACTACACAGGTTGCGGGTAAACCGGTAACTACCGTCATGATAGCAGTGGGTGTTTTCAGGTGACCTTCCAAAAATGTTTGCCATACCAACTGAATGATAATGCAGCCAATTATGATGATAGCCTGTAGGTCTATGTGCTGAAGAAAGAAAACTAATTATTATAGCAAAATACCGAAATAACAATGCTGGTAGCAAATGGAGCAATGACATTATATAATGAAAAATGTACAAAATAAAACTGGTAAATATCAACTTACAGTAAATGAACATGTCGCATGGGTGGGGCGATTATGACAGTAGTCGGACATCGCCAGTTGTGCACCATTGACTGATACACGCACATAGTAGGTGGCTGCCTTCATTGGTCTGTCATCAAACGTCACTTCATCAGTCAGCCATTTATATTACCAATGAAAAACACACATACACACGCACGGTCATGCACACACAATATCACACACACACACACACATATATATATATATAATTATGCTATTCATTTTTTGAACTGATTATATATGTTTACTCCTATGATGTTAGATTAATTAGCTTTTATTGCTAATATATCTCATAAAGCAATCCATTTTTTAGCCTACGACTACCTCATTGAATACCCTGCGTTAATTGAACTTATTACAATTCTTATTTTAAAAAGAATATATTGGTTCTGAATTATTTAAATGTTGCTAATATTCCACATAGATTATCACCTATGAAATGTTTCAATGATACTGTGAAAACACTTTGTTGGATGAGTATGTTTTAGAGCTGGTACAGTAGCCCCTCTCTTCTAGACCTAGTTCTGATAATACCGGTGTATGTTATATGTTCTACATTCTTCAGTTATCCTTACTATCCAACACCAATGCTTACCTGGTGTAACACGTGATCTGTTTCTCGTGTGTGCCATCCTTGTGGATGTCACACAGGTATGACCTGGCATCTGATACTAGTGTCACATTGTTGCCAACATTCTCCTGACCTTCACCATAGTTGAACTGGTTTCGGGAAAATCCTGTAAAAGTTGACTTCTGGTTCAGAGGTCATGATATCAGGGATTGTATTTGTTTAACTTTCAAAAATGTTATCATTTTTCAGGAATTTTGTTATCAACACCACTTTTTTATTAAATAATCACATAAACAATATACTTTTATTTGCCAGAAGATAAAATACAGATGATCAAATTAAACTTTTAAGGGCCACACTCCTCATGATATGTCATATTTTAATTTACCTGTCTTAAATTTAATATATCTTAAAAACTACTCATCCTATCTTGATCTAATTTTCAGTGTATTATACCTGTATGAAAAGACAATAACGTGACATAAAAATAATAATCGAAATGTTATCAAGATATGTTGAGTAGTTTTTAAGATACGGCAATTAATTCAAATGTAACATTTCATGAGGATACAATGTCCTTAATCAAGGTTCATTGATTTTTTATAACATTAATGATACCACATTGGATTTGTCCATTTGACCATTAATGGTGGTCGATGACCTACCCTCTCCAGCAATAGTGATCCGAGTTCCACCATTCAGGCTGCCGATGCGTGGAGATACATTGATGACTCTCGAGGCATCTGGAATTAATACCATTTTATTTCAGTTACTGAACAATTTGCTCTACTAAGCTGTTTATTTGGGATCACAGACGGGAGAAATTCAATTGAATTGGTTTGTTATTATTTTTGATATCCCACTCTGGTGTTCTTGGCCCAAAAAGAATGTGGCCAATTGTTCCATACAAAAGCAAAATTGTTTGTATATAAACGTCAAGTAATTAAATCAAGTAAATACTATTAAACTTGGAAAACTTCAACATATCATTTACACAGTCAACTTTATCAAGGCTAACATTTTTAATCCTTTTTTGAGTGTCACAGGTCAGACACCTCAACTAATTTTGCCATCAAACAGTAAAACACATTATTCCAGTACTGCCTGCATATACCCATGTGTATTATCTTATCAGATTGTCTATGGATCATTCCGTGTGAAGGCAACCAATGGGTGCGGCACTCATCTCTTCAATTTTTGAATGAAACTGCTGGGTGAAAGCCTTTAGAAAGATAAGCATAAATAAAAAATGTGGGTGTTCTAGCTTCAGTAGTTTTCGAGTTACAGCAATTTGAAATTTCGGACTTTGACATTTTGTAACGGCTTCTTAAAAATAAATGTAATTATTAACATTTCACAGGTTAATATCTCTTGCACTATTTAACCTGTGTCAATGAAACTTTGTAGAATTATTCTCTACAATGTGTAGATCATATAAATATGATTAGATCATAAATACAGTGTATGGTTAATGTGCACCAAGTTGATAAACATAATGACTTATTCAATAAATCACCCGCGAGAGGGTTTTCAGAACTTGATTGTCAGCAAAATACACATATCTCAGAAACTAGTTGTATATAATTGGTATATACACATGCAAGTGTGCAAATCAAAGTAATATGGCAGGTCTGGTTTTCTTAATTATGAATCTGTACATATGCAAAGATGGTACGTTGTTATATTTCTTAAAAAGTGACCAACTTCCGACCCAAAAAAGCCAATGAGGCGTAGTATGTATTGACACAAAACTTTTTCTAGGTGTAAGCTTGTCCCTATAACACAAATAACTAATAACTCTCAATATCCTTCCGTTCTTCCTTTACAAAAAAAATTTGATACTTCTGGATGCCCCAAATTTTTGAATAAATCATTCACAATTCACAAGAGGGTTTTCAGGCATTGATTGTGAGCTAAATATACATGCCTTAATCAACTGTTGTAAATATTTTGTATCTATGCATACTAGTGTGTATTATCAGAGCAATATGACATGTCTTAATTATGAATCTACACACACTCAAAGGTGCTGTTATTATATTTCTATAAATTAGCATACTTCCGACCCTAAAAAGTCAATGTGGGGTAGAAGATATTGTTTACCAGGCATAAACCAGTCCTATAACACAAACAACAAGTAACTCTCAACACCCTTCCATGCTTCCTTCTCAAGAAGAATGGTGACCCTTGGGTACCCCAAATTAAAAAATAAATCACTCATGAGAGGGTTTTCAAGCATTGATTGTGAATTAAACGTACATGTTGTTAATATTTATATATTATTATATTTGGTATATATGCATATCAGTGTACATTCTCAGAGTAATATGACTTGTTTGACTGTCTTAATTATGAATCTGTACATATTCAAAGATTATGGTACATTATTGTACTTCTTTTTAAAATAACCAACTTCCGATTCAAAAAAGTGTATTTGGGATACATGTAGAAAGTATTGCTACAAAACTTTCACGAGGCATAATTCTACTTCCAGCCATCGCTGTTCTCTGCAAACGGATCTTTGCAGATACAACATTACATCAGATCATTCAAAGTTGCATAGCAATATATATTATATATATATATATATTATGTATATATATATGTATGTATATATATATACATACATACACATATATATATATTCATAATATATATATATATATAATGTTGTACATACATGCTGTGTAGCGGAATGCTTATTGTTGTTTGCAGTAGTTGGCTATCCTTCTCACTTTACTAATTTTACGCACACATGCGGACACACACACACAAACCTACATATAAATTATGTTTATATAAGAATATGGTGCAAGGCCAAAGCAGAATGTTTACATGAATGCATGCAATATTTCGCTATGTTTATACTCTCACACACACTACTAACTTTGCATACATGACATGCATGCACGTACTCACTAACGTCCTCATGATTTTGCTGGTATACCTACACCTTCTAAAACATGTCAGATTTTTTTGATATCCACATAATAGAAACCATTAAAGCATATCCTCCAACCTATGGGTAGCAGGCTTCCCAAGCTGGTTCAATGTGGTGTATGACAACGAGCCAGAAATATTGTGTAGACATATATATATTATGGATGACGATTTGAAAGTGGGGGACCTGGATATACTTTTGTAGGCTTTTCCAAAAGGCTAGTAGCTTAGTTAATTAACTTAATTTTATGAATAATTCCTTTCGTAAATGATATTTAAAGGAAATACATAAAATATCAAGTTTTAGCTAAGTTTTTTGTATTGTACAATATTAGTTTTTCACATTTCCTTCAGATCAAAAAAACTGTCACACAAATTTATTCAATCATGGCCTTTAGTTTTACATAATTGTCTATAACTTCGCCAATGTTCATCACATATATATAAAACTGGTATGGCTGTTTATCTCTTAAATAGACCTTTCCAGTGGTGTATCACATTTGCCAATCTGATGAATTATTGCATTTTCACCGACCTCCCTAATAATGGATAGATCTGCGTCCTGACCTGGTCACTGCCACTGGACTGGGGTCGTGTCGAGTCTCGACTCTACCGAGATTGTGTATCGAGCGTGAACTAGCGCACCCTGTGGCAGCGATGAGAAATAAACTCGAGGGCGAGCTAATCATTAGACATAATACTTAGCGTTTACACGTACTTCAGAAGACTGCATTTAACTATATGTATACTTAGACAAGACGCCAAGACGATACAGCGTCCATCTTCCGTCGTGACGTCATCTTTGACTTTCGATCGGTAGATGGCGATACGTTTACATGTAGACTCCTCAGCTCACCGTGTGGCGCCATTCTTACGCATAGTCACAGGAAGCTCGAGCTGCATGTTTTAGCTGATCTCGATTGTAATAAAGAACTCGTTGGGAAATGCTAGCTCGTATATGCCATGCCCTGCTTCTTGATCAGATTGTTATACGGAAATTTCGCTCGTTGCTCCTTTTTAGTGGGTAGCGGGTGTTCTCTGGTCCCTATATATCAGGAAACCTACTGGGTTATTTTTATTTGTTAGCGAGTCAATATAATATAATACAGTTATTGTAGGCCTAATTAATACACACATATTCGCAGGCACATACGACACACACACGCACGCACACACACACGCGCACACACACGCAGACATGCACACATGCACGCACGTGTACATGTACACACACGCACACTCACTCACTCACACCATACACATGCACAGCATGATACGAATGCAGCACGCAAGCGACACGCACACGCGGGCACACGGGCACGCGGGCGCGCGGGCAAACGCGAAACCGCGCGCCGCGCACGCACGCACGAACGCACACACACATGAGCGCGCGCAAGGGGATTTTAATTTCTTAGGCACAATTTGCGTGTTTTAAAATTATAGATTCAAAGAACTGTTGTGAAATACGTTTTATCTATTTTATTATGTATTGTGGTATCCAAATAATATTAATAAATCGAGCATGGCTGACTTTATACTTCAGCTGTACTTTGAACCAGGAACTATGACGTCTTGCGAAACATATTATTTAATACTCCAAAAACATGGACACCGTTGCTAATATAATTACGCTGCATTTTCCTATAGCGGTACGAGTTGAGGTTAAAATGGTGTTCCTCGTACATCGAGCACTGACTGGTAATGTATCTTAGTGCATAGGACGTTGTGACAACCGATGTTAACCGGGTTAGATCGCTTCGTTCCAGTGAACACAACCTACTTCGTGTCCCGTGAGCTAGGCGCCACGAGGAACGATTGGTGAAATGGCGCCTACATTTGACCATTTGATTATATCATTACAATTCTGATAAACACCAACAATACCGACGCAAGCAGTGACAACATGTTCTTATCAAAGTGCCCAATGGCAGTACAAACATATACAGTAAGATTACCAGCTGGCGTATGTTGCAAACACGTGTTAGGTGGTATCGATAAGCGATATTTCTTTGACTCGATAGGATAGATCGAGATATTATCGACGACAGGCTTTATGAACTTACAAGACATCTTGCGTGACTGTCAATAAAAACTAACCTCATGTAGAAAAAGTATAGACGTGTTTATATGCAAAATTGGTTGTCTCAAATCGAATCATGTTAACTAAGTACAAACAAATAATACGTTATTCGTATTAAGTAATAAAACGCAGGTGTATCCAAGCCCAGCCTGGATGATTGCGCGTATTGTGCTAATTAAGTTACAACTTAACCACCTGTGCCAAGATACACTCGCCAACCCCGCAATCATTCAACAACCCTCACGGCGAACAACTTAATTTCAAAGTTCTACCCGTGGCGATGGACCGAAAGGTATTGGCTCCACGCCAGTTGAATATAATACGAGGGCAGCGGATAGCAACATCTGCCGCAGGGGTTGGCCGGTGAGCCCGGACCAGTCACGAACAGCGTGGGTGTCCTAGCTACTTGGTGCACTTGTTTAAGTAGACCTTGTCAAGGTCAGCAGATAATTGTCAGAATACAAGACCGTGATCGGCTTCTGTAGTCTGCCACCACTCATAGAAACTACAGGACGCGAATGACAGATATATACACTGGAGAACCTCTTGATGTAGAGCGCGGTGGGATAGCAGTTAGAACGTCGCGTTTTCACCTGATAAGATCGATGCTCGAGTCCTTTTTAGTACCGTTTGTACGCTTGGAAAATGTCGCTCACTCCCCATTGCATCAGATCAGGTGGCTCATAAGCGGAACCAGGGGGCATGAGGGGCACGTACGGGAATTGTGATATATATGTATATATTATACACGCACACACACACACACACACACACACACACACACACACACACACACACACACACACACACACACACACACACACACACACACACACACACACACACACACAATCGTTTGTATAGAGTCAACAAGACAAATAGGATTTAGCGGCATTATATTTAACGTCGTGTTCATAACCGTATGTGTAATACACCTGTATATGTCCAGCAACGTTTGCAGTCCTTTGGCAGAAGGGGTGAATAAAAGTCAATGATCTGCGTATACCGGGTGATTGATTAACCACATTTATACAACTACAACTTACCCGCTGTTTGTGTAACTGTACACACAGATTGCTCACATAAACCGTAAAAAATAAAACGTCGGACGCTGAGTAGGGGACGTGCGAGTAGTCCGTACAGTCGGGTAAATAGTACCGGTGCGATTTCGAAGAGTAAGATGACACTTCGAAGAATGATGGACTGATAAGTACCCAGAGGTGGACATTTCATTAAGCAAACAAAAATGGCGCCGAAGACGCATATCGGAAAAAAGTAAGCATATTTCATGTTTAACACCAGATAATATAAAACGTAACGGAAAGAAAGTGGATGCTGTGTTATCCTAACCATACATGACAAATCGTTAATATTATAGTGTGAACACGGACAATCATTTACAAACACATTCACGTATTTTATCCCAGTTTTGGTCTACTTATAGACAAATTAAGCTAAACTTATTCTATGTGATGGATTTCGGCAAATTAGTACCCCTGGTAGAGGATAAATTTTATAGTAATATTACTACCACGACATAATAATTGAAAATTTGTTTAGCGACAGTTTTCTATGTCAAGTTAATTGGGGTGTTCCTTGCATTTAACTAGGGTAATAGCTATTGCCGTTTCAGGTAATTTCAAATATGTCTTAATAAAAATAATTGTGCTGTAAACGTAGAGTGGCTTCAACCAAAAATGAATACGTGTTGTGCTAATATGAACAACGGACGGCACACGTACACGAGTTGTATAAGACTTCATCATTGTGTTTTATTCGTTTGTATCGACCAAAATTAATACACATTTGCACTCCGTAAATTGATTTTTATTCACTTATACCGGTAATTTTACCGTTACGTCACATAAAATAGCAATTTGCGATTTTTTCGAAAAGTTGTGATAATTCCAAATGTTTATTTGTGTTGAGCATATAGTTGTCGGGTTGTTGATCAATACCAGCTAGCATACCTCTTTCTAAAAAATGCTGTTGCTGCATCTATAGATACGCGACGTGCATAACAGAACCGGGTTTAATGTAAAACCTCAGTTGTGGCATGCTTCGGCTTTCATGTAAATTTAACAGTGGCTTAGTTTCCAAGTGAGCATTCACACGATTAAATAAAGCAGTCTCTAAAATCTTAGAACATATATATTATAAAGCCATGTTGGTAAGTAATAATCATGTCTTTGTCGCTTACACAAGTATATGCAATACGTGCTAGGAATGAGCTAATTGTACATGTCCGCGGTAAGTCCTTTCAGAACTAGTGACATATATTTCATGTTAAAGAATTACAATCATCGTCATATTGCCAGCATCATAACTCATACCCATGTTGAAAGCAATGTGATCTTTGTGGAGCTTCCACATTGACCGAAAGGTAACATCGCCGTGTACTCCGTCAGTATTAGTAAGACGTTTTACATTACTATTAGCGCGATGTTTTATTTACTTCCAGAATTTCCGAAGAACGTTGGGACAAACATTTTCTACACGGTGATCAGCACATATATATTGTTGTATACTTCATAGCGTTTCTGAGTGCATGGTTCAATTTAATTCTGGATAATTTTATTAGATTAAAACACACCTTTCTACGGTTGTCAATCTATCTTCATAACATGATAAACACATTTACGATTTGAAATTATTGACTAGACCATTTCAATGCCCGCTTAATTGAATTGTAAACGTCATCGAAATTGTCTTGGTGAAAATAACTGTGACAACAGGGTGACACAAGGGTGACAACAAGGAGACAACAGTTCCTTAATCAAAACTAATGAACGTATATGTGTATCGGATATAATATCGATTTAAATAATTGGTGTTAGCGAACTTTATCAGATAGACCAATTTGAGGGTTAAAAACTTAGATGTGATATGTTAATCTTAAACGTTGCATAACTGTCATGGTTTGTTTTCAGCTCCACACATATAGCATCCAGATTGTGCAATAAAACGGTGTCTCACTTGTGCTGGGAATGGCAGTTCCCAGGATGAAGACAACGACAAAGGCAAGTCTGACGCAAATGGGTCTCCTACCCCCTCCGTCTTCGGGAAGACCAAGTTTGCTCATGGCTGAGCAGCGCACTGCGTGGGCCGGTTCTACTCGCCTGTTTATGTGAAACGGCCACCAATGCTGCGTGATCAATTAAGGCAGCCAGTAAACAGTGGCCCGGAAACAAAGAACTCCGTCACGAGGCTTCACAATAATCATGGTGACCTCGCGTGCTTCGATGAACACGCCCGATAAACATGCCTACGGGGGTTTGGTGAACATATAACGTTATCCTCGGGGTTCAAAACACATGCGACGTTGCACTCAATATACGTCCACCGTTCAAGAATGTGTTTTAATCATATTAAGCAGAGGGTATGATGGTGCAATATAAATTCTAATTACATTCTCAGAGAGGAAAGTGTCATTATATTGATGAAACTGATAAGTGAAAAGTTGACAGAACTGGACATATTGAGAGCGACACTGTATGCATTGCGTACCATTTGGCATTGGTGGAAGACAGCAAGAGGGAAATGCGAAAGACCCTAATGAGCCTAAGGACGACTTTGGTAATGTGGATAGGGTATACGGACATAACTCGTCACGGGCATAACCATCATGGACAAAATCCCTCAGGTACATAACGCATCATGTACATAATCCCCTAGGGACATAACCCCCACGGACAAAACTGTCTTAAACAAACCCCTAACGATAATTGTTTTTTCTTCGTAATTTGTTTATTTGAAATTGTTCACATGAATACACATTGACACTACGTATGTGTTGAATAGTATAAATAATAAATACCTAGCTAATTCTTTAGGCCTCTATAATAATTCCACCTGTAAAATGTGAGGGCGTTTGTTCGGGATGGATTTTGTCTACGAGGGGTTACGTCCACGAAGGGTATGTCCATGAGGGTTCTTTGTATTCCTGATTTTGCCCATCCCTCTCATGTGTGGTCTTCTTCTCATTCGATTGGCTTCAGTCATTCAAATCAGTATTGACTTTCCAGCCTGCGGCCTTCTACACGCATGGTGTGCTCGAAGTACAATTGCTTCTGTTTCCAGATTAATGCTTGTAATAGAATGACTTAAGTGACTTCTTCAGTGATGGGCTTATTTGTTCTCGCCGTCCTTGGAATTTTAAGCATCCTCGTCCATTTCGAAACTGTCTATCCGTCGATATTCCCTCTACTAAGACTAAGTCTACTTACTGGTCCACAACTCGCATTTATACATCACTAATGAAAAACTCGGAGTTCACCAGTCTTTTTTTCGTTTCCTATAATTGTTACAACCTTATCCGTCCGTATTTGTTCAACTTTAGTAGTTGTTCTACTGTTTACACGATTACACAATCACAAGGTACCCATGTGCGGCGGTTAGTCGTAGATCAGTCACAAGGTCACCATTCGTGGTGACTATGTTCAGTTGTGTCACGACTTGGCCGGCACCTTGCGTCTGGTCGTGTTCATTTGTACAGTGTGCTGCTGGCCAAATTAATAATACCATCTTGCGGCACAGTCGCAGTTGGGCGGTGTTAATTTGGCCTTAGAAATACGAAAGGTCACAATTTTGAATGCTTAATTTGATGCTCAAGCAGTGCAGCAACGTCAACATAATTGTTTCAATGGGGCAAAACAAGTTGCTTATTTTCAGATGTCTTGATTTACGACGGTTTCTAGCGCCGAATGCGCAGGGGAAGGTTGAGACCCGTGAACCACTTTAACTTATTCAGCGATAAACTAACAAATAGTACAGTTTTTAACATTAGAATTGCACTATCGCACTATGTAAATAAATATATATATATATATCGTCTAAGAGGGTTATGAATGGTTCAAGGGACTCCATCCGTGGGATCCCCCAGAACGATTGCAGCTCAGTTCTGTTTTTCATTCAACTTGTGCAACCTTGTCTAACTCTCAAGCCCAGCCCGTAAGACACGCAACCTCGTAGCTGAGTAGTTAAAGGAAAAGGCGATCTCACTATTTCTCACTGGTACCTTTATCCTGGCATGTCCTATTGCCAAGTTGACGTGTCCTTTGCAGTGACTGTACGTATCACCGAAAACGAAGAGAAGGTGAGAAGAAAGAACCCACCAACACCTTCCAACACACAGACCTTCTCATGCAGCCGCTGAAACTAAATTTGCCTGTTTAGGACAGGCCTGGTCAGCGACCAGCGCCCCTGCAGCAGACGTGGACCACCACATTCTTGAATCTTCGATCCCGTAGCCAAACCAAGAAGACGTTGCACCGAATCTGTGCTACCACAATACTTAGGCTTCTTGTTTATACATGTTGTGGTCAACTTCACCAGTTTTGCCGTCGGTAGAAATTGTAGATATTTTTGGGAAAGCCGTAAAGTTAGTTGTTATAAAAATAATGCAAAACACACTTAATTGTAATTTCAATAATTTACACACATTTTGATTGAAAAATTAATTGAAAGGCTTTCTTCCTCTATTAAAGCTTTAAAAATGGCTATCGTTAAGCGTTGGCTTTCCATTTTGCAAAGCTAGATATAAATAGAGCAGATCCACATGCAGGCATAACCTCCGTAGCGTGGTTGATTTGGGGCGGGGTGCATTTTGCGACTGCATGCTCCCAAAACACGTCCAACTGGACTTCCCATTGAGGCTCCCAAAAATCTCCAACGACATCCCTCGAGAGAGTAATAAAAACCCTCCAAGTGCACCCATGAGGCTCACAAAAAACTAAACATTGTCTGTTCAAGTGGAACACTTTTACCTCAGCTGTGTAAAGCTAGTTGTTATAAAATGTAAAACACACTTAACAGTAATTTCGATAATTTACACACATTTTGATTGAAAAATGAATTGAAAGGCTTTCTTCCTCTATTAAGCTTCGTCCAATTGGACTGCCCCATGAGGCTCCCCAAAATCTCCAACTGCATCCCTCTCGAAAGTAATCAAAACTCTCCAACTGCACCCATCGTGAGGCTAAAAAAACATAAACATTGTTTGTTGAAGTGGAACTCGTTTTCCTCAGCTGTGGATGCGTCTGAACCCATCGCGCTGCAGCCTATGTGTCTGCGCGTTCTTCACCCCTGACCACCACTTCTCCCACTCACCCAGCAGTTGCTCACCCTTCATCTACAACACCAGATTCCTCAAGATTAACAGTTATTTAATAATTTTTAATATCCTCTAAAACAGACACTGGGAGGAAACGTGTCGCGACGAAATGGCCGAGATGCGGTCAAGATGCAGCGAAAACGCGCCTCGACCGCTTATCGAGCGAGTCTCTTTGGAGTGTGCGGGGCGCTTTATTACACCAGTATGAAGTAAATTAGCTTATTAATCCTTTTCTTCAAGATCCGACCGCGGATTCGTCGTGAAGCTTCGGCTCAGCACACCTAATATGCGTTTGGTTGAGTGGAAGATTTTTGGCGAGCCTCAAGGGCTGGATCCGCCCCTGGGCATCACATGCAACCTACATGTTACTGGATGTAGCCTATCAACTATATACACTTACCGCTGATGGAGATCAGTTGTAAATCTACTAATATTGAATCACGACTCACAAGGAAAAACTAAGAACAATTTCTTTCATCCTGTCAACGAGGAAGACACTCTGGGGTGACAGAGCAGTGACTCTGCTTGTTTGTATTTGACTACAAAACGAGGAACAACACTGGGATTGGTAGTAACCGGTAATAAGCCAAACATTCGGTTGGCATAGTGCATGTAGCCGGGACCCCCGACAATGATAGGTACCTTTGTCTTACGGGTGTACAGACATACAACATAAATCCATACACCTACTACTATGAAAGATCACCATTCATAAAACAATATAACTTTCCGCTGATTTGAGCAAATTGGTTTTTGCCTGTTGTGTATAATTGTATGGTGCCCACCCTGTGAGATGTAGAATACATCTCATAAAATGTTAACGTAAATAATCACGTACTTGCCAATTCTCCGGGATTTTCCGGGACTCACCCAGAGTTTGTGCCCATATGCCCATGCAGTCTACCGTAGATTCTGGATTCAAGAGAATCGCATCATATGATTCTCACCTGTGTCATTGTTAACGTCGGGACGGTGATTTATACCAGGGCAACAGGTTGACTTATTTCAAGTAGAATAATCATTTTTACTACTGGTTGGTCTGGCAACTGGAGGCGAGTCTTGCACCCATGTTTGCAAGCCTGACAACGGGTACTAAAAGTGGAGATTAACTAAAGACTAGCTGGGAAGAAAGTTTTCAGAACGACCTGTGTAAAATGGCCGGATTGGTAGCAATGCCTCTAATTTGTATATGTGTTAATGTCGTCTTCAAATGTATAAGTGCAGCCACATCGCCGCCGAAAAAGGGGGGCGCCCAAGCACGTAATGCACACCCTCTGGGCCAGCCCATGCACACTCAATAACCTATTTATAAGTGTGCGTGCGTGCGCCGTCGTTCACTAGGGTGACAGCGAAACAGAGGGGGCTTTGTGCGTGGGCTGTTTACTTGTGTCGTGCTGTAACATTTGTATTGGTTGGCGATTAGTTTGCGACCTGTCTACAAAGTGCTTCAAGACACGCACACTCCGCAGTAAATGGTCTGGCAGCGGGCTGCCTCGACTGAAACCACTCGATCAGCTTGCTTGCTGTTGCTATCTCTACTGGTTTGGCAGAAATTAACGAGCAAATACAGTGCGGCAGTATAGAATAGTTTTTAAACACATCGTTTTGTCCTCATCATTATATTATACAATAGCTACTCTAAATAGTATCAAAGGCTGGTGCAATTTGACGTTTTTGGTGAGCCTCAAGCGGGTCCAATTTGAGCTTTCTTGGTGAGCCTCATCCTCCGAATATTCTCCACGTTCCGACGCCAATGCATTTATTGGCCATGACACCAAGGACATTATGTTATGCGGCTTACCTTTCATAATGTATGCTATAAGTACTTAATGTTGTTGCATTCAGAGCAATTAGTTATATCGTCATGTGAAATGTAATTATGAAGAAAAACGTACTACAAATACATCCACAAATGCCACGAGGATTATGAGTCGGCGCAACAAATTGTGTTATTACATCATCTGCTGAACACATTCCCAGGAACAAGGAAGTCATCTGTAGCTACACACAAGTCACTGCTTTGGAGAAGGAGATTGAGAAGCTGCGACAACATGTATATGCCTGGGAGAAACAGTTATGTTAATTGCAATACTTGCAATCTGGTAGAAGGCGCAGGAGATTTAAACAAATAACATAACTTCCACGACGAACGTTCCACCAAACACTAGTATGCGTACGCCGTACCTAGTCTACCGACGTTATTCTGATGAATTACGCACCGAGCCCTTAAAAGCATGAAATGAGAAAGGCCCATCCTGCCCTTGCATGTAGACTTTTATTAGCATTGTAAACCATTTCCGTCAAGACAAACCGGGCACTGTTCTTTGGACGTCACTTGAAAAGGAGTCGAAGGAAACGGAGCATGATAGTTAAGACTTTGCAACTGGATTGCCACAAGCAGCGTCTCGCAGGACAAAACACAACGGCCGTCTGCAGTTAGAATGGATGCATTTCCTGTCAGGAAGTAGTTTTGCGGTGAGTATTGATAAGAACAAGCAATTGAAGAAGGAAATACATATCTTCAATACATGCATGCTAAACTGTGCGAGGGAAATCAAAAAATCATATCCTGGTTGTTTTGTTAGCCAATATCGAACCCTGGTGTTATTGTACGTTTCAAAAGCAATAACATCTGCTTATGTAACGTACAACAAAATATCCCTTTAAAACTACGATCCAGCAGATTGGCTGATTGCTAACAAGTCCGGACGTGGTGTGTAAACATGGGTATCAAGAAGATTTAAAAACATGGCCACTTTAACAGTTTGGAAACAACCACTGTAACGTTGCTGAATAGCGGCACACGGACATTGTCCTGCCAGATGGCAAGTAGGGCCTACATAAAGCGGATACACAAGTGCTTGGGGAGTGGCTGACAAGCTAGTTCTACCTACAAACCCTTCACTGAGGATATGGTTATATTACGTGAGCATGTGACATGTGTGACATCTCAATGTCAACGGATCCACAAACTCTAGATTCACACTGATATATACATATACAATTATTACATCTCTACCGGTGATATGTAATAGGCACAGCTTCAGATGAAACAGGAAAAGTTGCAAGCATGCCTAGATCCCTTCAGAAATGCAGCCACATAATTATATTTATTCAATTGTAAGGAAAACCAATGTCCTTTGAGTCAGTTCTGCCTAACCCGTGTCCAGCGTCATCGCAAAGTATCCAACGTCATCATAGCAGTCATGTATGGCCTATTTTGGAGTGTTATTTGTTGATTTTTGTGTCGTTAACATAATAATGATTGGTCAATGTTTTATAAATACTAGCATCGATACAGTAGATTGGTGTTCATTGACTAACCGTCAAACGTGTTGTGGGTCAGATTATTAAACAACATACGTAAATAATTATGAAATGAAGAACCATTTAAGGAAGTGACAAAATATAAAAAACAATGCAACCTCTATATATGTGTACAGTTGCATACCACATCATGTTTTAATACGTTTTCCTAAACATTTTACTTGTTTTCGATGATGAATACTGGCACTATCTAACAATAGCTGTATTGCGTGTCCAGCGTCATCAAGATATGTTCATTCATTAGCTCACATTTTGCCTAGCTCCAATCCGCGGACACATATGACAGTTAGCATAGCCAAAGATAACTGATCAGTGTTACTGATTATGTTTCATCACGTTTCTGAAAGAACTGCAGTAATTGAAAACAGGCGTTCCCGTGAAACAAAACAGTGCTGTAATAATCACCAAAGTATCCATGAGGGAAACAAAATGTTTCCAAGTCAAATGCTATCTTATACCTCTTGATTCTTATGAAATGGCATATATACCAGATGATTCAAAAACGTCTACATTTAATTTAAATTGCTCAAATTGTATGCAGTATAGTATGTTTTCGTCGATGACGCTGGACACGCGATGAAAATCAAGGTTGACTTCAAGTAGCTGTCATAACCAAAATAACCCGTATTACAATGAGCTATTTATGGAAAATATGCGTCTTTATATGTACAATAAGAAAATATAACTAATATAGCTTAGAATCAAACATTTATTTTTGGACCTGCAAAATTCCATTTGTACACTTTTGGGGACATTGGCCCTAATTCATCACTGTGTTCCGTAGGGCTCTGTCCTAGATCTAATACTATTCAACACGCACATTCTACCTATCGCGGACATCTTCGAACGCCATCAGATCCGCTATCATATATACGCGGACGACATTCAACTATATGCTGAGTGTCCGCCAATGACTCATGCTGATGCACTACGAAAAATCTACGAATGTTTACGTAACATAAGACACTGGCTGAATTGCAACCATCTCCTACTAAACGCGACGAAAACAGAAGTTTTTCGTTCTAGCACCGTCCGCTCGCCTTCTGCAGTGTCCACTATTGATGTATGTAATATTGACGCCGACTGTTCGTGACATCGGCGTTATACTTGACAGCAGACTTGACATGTCGGCTCAAGTATCGAACGCCTGACGTGCTGCTTACTCCAATCTATTTTGCATTGCCGAGATACGTACAAGCCTGACAATTACAGCATGTAAGCTAGACTCTCGTCCACTCCCTTGTTACATCACGGCTCGACTACGGGAACGCTGTCGTGTATGACATCTCCGACCGCCTGTTACACCGTCTTGAGATGGTGCAACGCTCGGCGGCCAGAGTCGTGCTGCGAATCAGGCGGGGCGACCGGCGAAGCATGACGGCCGCATTGCAACAGCTCCACTGGTTGCCCGTGAAATACCGCAGTGAGTACAAGCTACTCGTCATTGTGTTTCGCGCCCTCCACAAATGCATGGACGCCGGCGTACCTCGCCTCACCCATCACGCCATACATGCCATGCCGCGCCGCGCCCTACTGCGTCTGACCGAGTGCACGAACACATTTAAAGCGCGTCTTAACACTAATTATTTCAAGCTTGCTTTTAATGTCTAGTTCTCTATACCATTCATTCTCCACATCGTAATATTTATTATTACTATTATTTTGTATTGTTATACTAGCTTATTATTTTAATTAGTTATTCATTAATATTTTATTGTATATTTATTAATATACTCATCCCCTGTTCACACGGTTAAATGTACTAAAATTGAAGGATATTTATGAAATTTGCGAAATTTATGTATAATTATTGCCATAACAATCTGCCAATATCGTTATCTAATAGTTTTACTCTAACCTGTGATATTCACAATCATGACACTAAGCAACGTAGACCTATTCGTCCGATCAGCAGTACTACCCAACGATCAGCAAATATTTTATTATGCAATGGGCCGATAGTATGGAATAATATTTCGCCTGATATGCAAAATAAACCTAATATTACCAGCTTCGTATCTTCTCTAAAGTCGTGTGTCTTAAAACACTATGTCTATGAAGATACTACACCATATTAAATGTGTTATCACTTTTGTGTTTTTTATTATTTGATTAGTCTTAAACGGTTTATGAAAATACTACTACATGTTACTTTCTTATTACTGGATTGTTCTTCTGCAATCTAGCACTAGTGTTGTATATATGTGAAAATAATTTTTTTTTCATTTTTGAATCACTGGCCGCTGCCAACCACGTCACTACTGTTATTTATGGTAGTGTACTAACTGTCTCCTTGTAGTTATAAATTGCACGTTGTATCTACAACAATGCTACATTACCGTTATCAGTAGTTGGCAGCGGCCAGTGATTCAAGTTATATTGTTTCTGTTTTAACATTGTATATCTACTGGTAACAGCCTTGGCTCTGCTGCCAAATAGGAATTATATAGATTGTGTACGCTTTGTCTTTCATTTATCTTCTGTATTATACAATCCCGAATTAAAACACCTACCATCTACCTACCTAACTCGCCGCAGCCAAGGAAGACGGCACGTCGGTTGGTCGGCGCCCGGGTGCAAAACAAAATTTGGCTCCCCTTCCCCCGATCCATATTTACGTGCTACTTTCTGAACCAACCGAACCGGTTATTTACCGTGCAGTTTGAAAATGACTTGCATGCATATATTAAGCTTCATTTCACTGAGTGTTTGTCATTACAAATAATTTAGAAAACCAAAATTAATATTCAAAAATGTATTCGGCATAAACTGTTCATGGTAAAATCAGTAATGAATAAAAAAATTAAAATATATAAACGCATTTACAAACTCAGGTAAGTGCGTGCAAAACCGCCTTTCCCGCTTTGATTACTGCAAATTGATCAATAGGCCTAACTTGTTCGAAGTTTGTTCTAAAGTAACCCGCTTAAATATGCAGGGAAGGGTCAAGTCATAGAGGTGACCTTGTCCCATAGGCGTTTGCAGAATGCAGATACGTAAGTATTAAGTCAGCGCTGCATTTAGGACTGTAGAGGCCCTCGAGCAGTGATTGCCATATTAATTCTCGTTTCTCCTACTACTACAATAGTGGCATAGTGATCCGGGGGCAGTGGGATGCACACGCACCCGGGCGCCGGGTTTGGGGGGCGCCGAATCGACAGTCAATTTACTCACGAAGCCGATAACAATATATTAACAATCCCTCATTCTGGTCTTCAGTTTTGGCAATCATAGTTTGAACGTGAATTCTGCCAGTCAGGAACCATTTGTTATGACCTTTCTAGGGACATCAGTCGAAACGGCATTTATATCTTTTTCGCACTTTCAACTCTGCGTTTGGCGAAAATAAGGCAGGTGGCGTCCGTTACATTCAAACGGGAGTCCGAAACCCGTTGGAGTGCAATAGTAGTCTATTATTAGTAGACACTGTCAACACGATTAACGATTGTTTTGATGACACTGCATAGGGCTACACGAGAGGCTGTCAGTCACGAGTCACCAGAAAGCATGGTGTGCGGGGCAGTTGTTTCAGAACATCATGCATGACGTTCAACCTGTTTACGTCTTCTTAACTGGCGCGACATCCTGGGAATGATTCGCTGTGTCCAAATGATACATGTACTACAATCCTAGCATGTCATTCCTGCGATGACTTATGCAAAAGGAATGGAGACACACGTTCAGGGAAGGGTTCGACGATAGAAACAAATGTCCGGAGAACAAGGATGAGGCGAAGGTATCTTAACAGATCAGGAACACTTGCATGTCATGGACTCCAGCTTGAAATTGGTATGATGTTTACTCGTCTCAGATAATAGAACACCAAATCTGGCTTTCCGCTGGACTGTCGCACGGTACATCTCATGGAAGTTGAGCACCCAGGGTTCGAATGTTCCACTGTCCGTCAAAACTTTATGGATCTTAGAATAGTCTATTTTCCACACCACTTTCGATGGAGCTGGCTTCCATACAGAGATCTACGACTGCAAAATGCTCACTAAGATGTATTCATGAACCTGCGAGACATATGCTATACATTCAGATACTGGCAACGGTATCTACTGATAGCCGTGCACATTCGTTCAGTCATTTGAAATACATAAATATAGGGTCTACATATATGCAAGCGTGCATGGGACAGGATATCGCCTCAGTGACTTAGCGGTACGGAAAAACCCTTCTTAGCATCCAGAAGGCGACTCCATAACATATAGAATTCGAGCATGTTATTGATTAATGTGCAAAAATCAAAGCGAAAAAAAGGTTTTGTCTGTGAAGTTACTCTTGGGTGCGCATAGGCCTACTTGTTTGGTGTTGTAACTGCGTTTATAGATTTTTTATTGATTTTTACCATGAACCGTTCAGAGTTCATATGAACATAAGCCCTACATACAATTCATTTTCAAACTGCACAGTAGCATAACCGGTTCAGTTGGCTCTGAGAGGATAGATGTAGGTAAACAGCGTGAGGGGGCATCCGGGCGCCAAAAAACCTCACTGCGCCACTATACTACAACATGGATTCCACAGCAAACACACTTTTTTCCGTGCATTTAGCTACAAATCAGCATCATATACCAGAAATGACAACTTATATCGCCCCAAAAGCGGTAGATCCACCGGTTTGCACGATCTGATGGTGGTAAATGAGGATATGGCACCATGAGCCTCGTTCTGCAGTTGCAAGGGGGGTTTGCATGCGTGAAAGGGAATCACCCCAAGCTCGGGTAATTGTTCAGAGTAAATTAACTTATTTTTGATGCATTTTCAAAGTAAAATGTTAGTTAGACAGTATAATTGCATTACAAATTAGTAATTATGCTATTAAAGTTTGACATTCACTGGCTTATGACGATTTAAAATATAAAAAAAACATACCATGAAATACCTTTCAGCATGGTGGTGGATTTCAGAGCTACACCGTGAGAGTATCTCAGTTCGGATGTTGACCAGTGAAACACGCATTTGGGTCAGAACGATTTGCTTGCATTTTTGATAGATTCAAACCTTCCAAGTTTGCTCCCACCTAGGCATCCTTGCTTAGTGGTCAGAGCTAATTTGCATATTCATGCAACACATTTGCATACTATAATTTGATCACTAATGTAATCATAACCAGATACCCTGAAAGCATGCTTTTTCACATCTCATTTTGATTGTTTGGATGTTTGTAATTCGAGGAGCTCTTATTTCAGTATGAGGCGTTCGTAACTTTCAATTCGTTATTTCACGACGTATATTTAATGTAATGTGCTACAAGAGCGTTGCTATGGTGAATTAATTACTTAAATGTCCGTATATTAGAAAGTGTGCGTTACCCTTCGAAAACGTCTGAATTACCCGAGGTTAAATATTGTTGCTCGAGAAGCCTTTGTGAACCTATGGATGACGCATGAACGTGACTGGATACTACGATAATACTACAAATGTTGATGTCATTAGCCGAAGTTTCTGCCATTTCGTCCACACCAACACAGTTGTCCATCGTACATACAGCATCGCCATACATCTCGCGGATCTCGTCCCATACGTTTCTGAACGAAGCAGCTGCAGAAATCTCCAGAAAACAATGACAGTCAATGCTGGAGATGATAAAGTCGCTACTTTGGAGCATTATTCACTTTTACCATCTTCAAGTTTAGTAAAACAAGCTCCACACATATGAAATTGCCAACAAACTCGGAGATAAATAAGACAGTAACACCAGTGACATTTTTAAAGACATAAAATTATTGTTGCACATTATTGGACTGCACAGAACCTTCATTCTGTAAAATTGGTAACACCAGTGACATTTATTAAACCTACGAACTGATTTAACTCTCTTTGTGGTTGAAAAAATATTCGCCTATTAGAAATATCAGAAGCGCTCCTGATTTTACTGAAGCTCCCAAATCACACCAAGTAACACCAGGGACAAAAAATCGAAGACACCGATTCATGGTAAAATATCTCCTCAGTTATTCAAAATAACTTGTCGAGTTATGGTTATGAGGATAACCAGATATTCGACTATGTTCCCAGTTTGGGAAACAGTTGTTTTATTTTCAGTTACATTCCAAAATATTTGCATTAAAGGGTGTAAGATGACAAGTCGAACAAAAGACAAGCAACACTAGTCACCTTTGGATGGTTCCAGTCCAAGCCAACGAAACGAATGTGCATAAATATAGTATAAATGTGTCAGTTTTTATTAATTAGACTTAAAATGAAGCATCGCACCAAAAAAAATTTCACTGAACTACCCACTGTAATTAAAAACCAGCGATGACATAAACGTTACAGCATATACGTATTTGAAGAATGATCCAACAATGGCGTTCGCTAACCTTCCCAGTAAAACACATTGCACTTTTAAAATCGCAGTGTATTGTGGGGGGGTAGGCCTTGACTCCTTTTGACTTATTTTGGTATTGTTTCATATATTACATATTCAAGCCAAAAAGTGGGATTCAGCAAACTAATAAATTACCACTCCTGGCGTGAGAGGGTGATTCCACATAATGTATACCTGCCAAGTATCCCGGAAAATCCGTCTGTTAAGTGTCTCCCTGTCTCCCGGGATACAGACAGATCTCCCGCATTTCCTCTGAAAATCTCCAACAGCACCCTCCCCCATCTTCTGATGCCATGAGACTAGCCGATCGAGACAGCGGATATGCTGAAAAGTTGATGTTACGGCGGCGCGACGGCGAAATTTGGTCAACAGCACCCCTCGCCTTCCAGTGTCAAGATCAGAAACAGCGCGACATGGGAAGCGTGCTGAACCGATGATGAAAATCTCCTGTATTTCAAGAACAAAAACTTGGCAGGCATTCTAATAGATCAGACAAGGTAACTAGGTCTCGGTTTGACTAGGAGGGTGGTCGACTGCGTAATCATTGGAAACCTAACCATAACTATTTTCTACTACTAACCCTAACTGACCGTAACCTTGAGTATATATAATAACTAACTCTAACGAATAATGAGATTGAAACTAACCATTTATTTCCGTCGTTTGATTGGTTCCAATGATTATGCACTCGACTCGATTGCTAGGGTAATTACGTTGTGAAGTAGACGTTTCATTGACAGTGGCTCCGTGAAGCGACTACGGGGAACACCACGCCGGAACGGCTAATCGCGTCTTAGGAGACTCATGAAACCCAAATAACGTAACTTTACAACATTCTAAACGTACGACGTCGTAGCGGCCGCTACAACGTCGTAAGTACGCTTATAAAACAGGCTCCTGGTTGACATTTATAACACCGAGATCCCCAGGATCATCAACAAACACGCGCCAACTATGAAACGGGTCATCACGGATCGTCCGAAAACTCCATGGCACATTGAAGAATTGGCGGAAGCAAAACGCAACGTCCGCCGCGCCGAAAGAAGAAACTCACTGTACACAAACATATATCCACGACACTGCGAAATGCCAATCGACGAAAACTCAGCGCCGCTAAATAAAGCCACTACTGCATGCTGATAAAAGATGCCGGCCATAACATGAAACAAATGTTCTGTGTAACGACGTCCTCCTTGACCAATTTGCACCCATTCAGCTACCCAACTCACTTGACGATTCAGCTCTCGCTGAGCGATTTCACAAGTTTTTTTCCGAGAAAGTTGCTGAAATACATCGTACCATTGATTCGCATGCAGAGCAGAACGGCTTCGAACATCGACAGTCGTATTTTGAAGTGGGGGGCGGCGTGCTAAACGGTCACCCTGCAAAAAATGGGCCCCAACCGTTTTTGTACTATATACAGCTAAATTTGGGGTGGCATTGCTAAATAACTCATAAATGGGCCCTAGTGAACATTGATCGGAAGTGCGAAACGCACGTTCAAAGACGTGAGCTCAAAAATATCGTTTTTCACACTTTTCTTAAAATGTTAGCACTATTTTCCAAATATCAAATTTCCTTTTGGTGCGCGTTGAAAACAACGGAAACTGTGCTATGCATAAGCCAAACGTATATGCTCTGATATATATATATATGTGTGTGTGTGTGTGTATTAGATTTTAAAAACACGGAGAGTTTGTATTCAAATTGATAATCATCCTGAGGCCGTGAAGTGCGCCCAAAACGGACCCTTCAGTTTTCAACTATGCTAACAGGGGTTGGCTATCGTCGATATGTTGTTGGTACAATACACACTCCTGCATTTGTAAGGTTTTATAGTATTACATTCTTTTACGTAGGGTATTACATAATACCCAGTTATACAATAATAAATTATTAAACAAAACAATAATATCACCAATATATTTTTTATATATAACGTCAATATCAGCTGTATGGATACATATTATATTGTTATATTATCGAGTAGTGAAATGTATGTATATATATATAAGTATATTGTCAAGTTGCATGTATCACCAAACCATGATAATAAATCCATTAGCGGGTGTCTCACCTATACTGAAAGGAAATCAATCAACAAAGTGAAAGTCGATTAAATGAGAAAAGACATGCATCACCACTCTCAGTCCATACAAACGTCAACTTTGATTGCGAACAAAATCTGACAAAAATCCTAAACACGGAAGGAGCCTCAAACCAGCACGAGAGGAACTACACGGGGAAGGAAGAGATCGGTCGCGATGTCACTGCGATGTCTCGTACCTTCGAAACCAAGCGAGACAACAGGGTGCAGAAACAATAATGCACGAACTGTTTTCGGACAATAAGGACGGGGAAGAAAGGATAAAAAGTGACTAATATGGACCATGGGCACACCATGACTGGCCAGGGTTCGAATTTGCACAATATGTTTACGAAATGTGTGATGATGGCTAAATAATACAAGAGGATGTGCAGAGAGCCCGTTTTGGGCGCACCTTTTTACCGAGTCAATTTTTTTTAGCACAAACATAGTCAGATAACTGGAAAAGACAATCCCGTAGAGAATAATTTATTAGAATAAAAAATGTCAACTTGATGACAAATCTCGCTTAAAGGGGCCGTTTTGCACGCCGTTCCCCTACATGCCCAATCCACGAAATTCACACCCGCTACGAGGGAGGAGATCATCGTATCGTTCGCCTATCTACCACTAAAACGTGCGATTTAGGTCCAATGCCAACAAGCATGCTGAAGGACAACATCGACGTACTCGCACAGACACTTACTGACATCGTGAATGCATCTCTACAGTCAGGAGCCGTACCGCAGTACATGAAACATGCCTTAGTAACACCATTACTTAAGAAACGCTATCACGCTATCTCAACGTAAACGTACTCACAAACTATCGTCCTATATCACAAATAAGTTTTGTGTGAAAGACTGTGGAACGATACCTTGCAAACGAACTGCGTCGTTATATTGATGCGCATCCGTGAATCAAGACCTGATTCACGCGCGACGCGGTGTGCTACTCGTGCTGTTAGATCTCAGTGCTGCATTTGATTCGCTGGACCACACCATTTTATTGCAGAGACTCTGTGGTATTGGACTAAGCCAGACAGTACTCACTGGGTTTACTTCATAACTTGTGGGTCAAACAACCGCTGTAAAGATAAGGCAACACACATCTGCTCGAAGAACAACACAGCGCGGCGTTTAATCTGTACTGTCTACCCATTGCCGAAATCTTCAAACGTCATAACCTTCAGTACCACGTATACGCTGACGACACTCAACTTTATGCTGAGTGTCCACCAACCCAACACAGAGATGCACTACGAAGAAGCGATGAATGCGTACGCGACTTAAGACGCTGGCTAACTTGCAAGCGTCTAGCTCCTGCTGAATGAGACGAAAACATACGCCATCATTTTTCATTCCTCCTCCGTCCGTTCGCCCGCTTCGGTGTCCACTGTCAACGTATGTGGGTCCGTCATACCGTTGACACTCACCGTTCGTAAAATCGGCATTATCATCGACAGTGGAATAGATACGTCAGCGCAAGTGTCACAAGCCTGTCGAGCCGTTTACTTTTACCTCTTTCGTATCAGTAAAATAAGAACAAACCTGACGACCACAGCATGCAAGACTCTTGCATGTGCATTCCCTAGAGACTTCGCGGTTCGATTACGGGAACGCTGCCCTATAAGGAATCTCAGACCGCTTCCGGCACCGTCTTGAGATGGTGCAGCGCTCGGCGGCCAGGGTCGTTCTGCAGATTGGGCGTGGCGGCCGGCGAAGCATGACGGCAGCATTGCAACACCTCCACTGGCTACCGGTGAAGTGTGGGATTTAATATAAACTACTCGTCCTTGTATTCCGCGCCCTTCGTGATCGGAACACCGGAGTACCTCGCCTCACTCATCACGCCGTATGTGCCACGCCTCGCCCTACGATCTGCCGGCCGCGCGCTTCTAACTGTACCTCGCCACACCTTCGAACGATACGGCCGCCGTTCGTTATTTCGTGCGGGGCCGGCTCTCTGGAACGCGCTATCCAAACACCTGCGCCTGATCGACTGCATGAATACTTTTAAAGCGTATCTTAAAAAACTTATTATTTTAAACATGCTATTAATATTTAGTTCAACATGACCCTCAAACGTCCGATTCACTTACCATATCACAATATTTAGTATCGCTATTAGTTTTAAATTGTCTACCGTTATATTAGAATATATATCAACACCACGCAAATAGAGAACGTTGAAAGCTACGTCTATCTGGGATAGCGATACAGTACCAGAGACAAAAACCAAAACGAGATTCAAAGAAAAATCACCGCCGGCTGGACAGCATTCGCCAAACACCGCGACATCGTCAAGGGTAACTTTGGCACCTGCTTGAAGAGACAAGTCTACAACTCATGCGTACTTTTAGCGATGATATACAGCGCGGAAACATGGGCACTCACAATCCAGGCACAAAACAAGCTAACAGCCGCACAAGCAAAGATATGGAAAGAAGTATGTTAAAACTTCACATATCGGGAGAAACAAACATCTCGATAAGAGAGAAAACAAAGGTCATAGACGTGATAGAACAAATCAGAAGATTGATGTGGACCTGGGCAGGGCACATATCAGACTACGAGATAACCGATGGACATCGCGTATCACAACCTGGAATCCTTAATTTACGAAGGGAAACGATCAAGTGGAAGACCAGCGAGACGGTGAAGCGACGAACTAGGCGAGTACTGGAAGGGCACCGGCCATTTGGCAGAGGATAGCGCGAGACAGGCAGATTTGGTTACGACATGCTGAGGCCTTCGCCCAACCACGGGACACTACGGCTGCACAATGATGATACTAGAAAATAATTTTATTTATTAATATTTTATATTTATTTATTAAATTTTTGTTACAGAAGTATGCTTTTGTATGTATGCTTTTAAAGTCGCATAGCTTAGGTTTGCTTAGTACACATTTGCTTAATGAAGTTTGAGTAAATTTATTGTTATTCTTACATTTAATAGCTGTATCAGTAGCATTTTATGTCGACACCCCAACAGAGTTTTTTTTACTCTGGATACGAGTTAAAATAAAGGATATTATTATTTTTATTCATTTAAAAGTACATTTCTCATAAAATATGCATACCAGATATGAAGATCTACATATTGGTCTGGATGGGGTAAACACAATGGCTAGTCAAATTAGTTGTGCAACACCTCCAATTAAACAGAATACATAGTAATGCAAACATAGAAAGTGGCCTGGAATACTGTCATGCTGCAGTTCCATGGATGTAGCAACACTACGTGACCCATTTATGTACAAATACATATAATTATATACTATACATGGAAATACATTGTCATGTCAACAGTGTTGATAGTGGTATCGTCATTATTAATGATACTGTATAGTTATACTGGCAACTAGTTAATAATAAATGATTCCCAAGAATAAAATGTTTTGTTACACTTTGTGATACATTTCATAAAATTGTCATGATGATTTGTTAATTTTACTATTCTTATGTACCAGGTATATGGAAATAAAGAAGTCAGATAAAATACAATGACAATATTATAATGTACATTAGTAATATCAGTTTTGTAATAGTAGGTTAGTTTAATACATTAAAAAGTTTAATCAGATGGACTATATATTATATACACAGAAAAATACACTTTCTACATAAATCTGCAGCTATGCCAATGGATATCTAAAAATTCAATCTTAGAGATGTCCCCAAATCTGGTGCACGGGAATGAGACCCACCCTACAATCATTTGCACTTAAGTAGTACCCCCATTTGTACTAAAAAAATCATCGTTGGCATAATTGTGACATTTTATCAACCTCCAAATCTTCAGCACCCCAAAAAACCCACTGATAATTTAGAGGACAGCAGCAGCTGCTAACATTAAATTTATCATTTTGTAATTATTTATATTTAAATGTCTTTTCAAAGCAGTGTTTAGATTTGCCAGTGCATGTTAACTGCATTAACATACAAACTGTAATAAGGTGAAAACTATTCAAAATGTCTGTATACATATAATGGCACAATTAAAGGAAGCATTATTATCTTTATGATGACATTAAAATAATGTAATTATACCGAACCCATCAACATTAAAATCCCAAATTTTCAAAAGTGCAATAACCTGAAAACTATTCAAAATGTGTGCATTAATTCAGCAACAAATTTATAGATGGCATTATTATTATCTTTACAGACATAGAAAAAGATTACTGGTATTGCAACTTTAGGTACAGCCTTTTGAAATAATGATCCCTATCCCACAGGGGCCCGTGTGGGAATTTTGAAAAAAAGTTGAAATCTAGGAACTAATTTAATATGTTACTGCAATCACAATTTTATTAGCAAATTTATTAATTAAATAACCTGTTTGCTATTTTATTTTGGACAACTATCCCTAGAATAAAAACTGATGCTCAAAATAAAAAAAAGATCAGATGATTCATTAACAGCTGAAATTAACACATGCCTGATATCAATATAGGCGATTTTATTTGTATCGTTGTGATCACTGTGATCGTTCAACTGTCATTTAGAGTGCATCAAACAAAAATAACATTTAACCAAAGTAATAATTATAATATAATAATAACTTTGTCCCATTTCTTGTCTTTAATACCATGAGGACAAGTTGGCTGTTAACTGACATCAGAATGTTTACATTGTATACATATATATATCTGAATACAACTACATGTATTACATGATGTGCCACATGGGCAGCATAAATCAACTCTCAGTTGGTAATCAATCTTTGAAAGTCTTTTGGAGAGTGCATACTTGATCCCAACTCTGAATATGACACATGCTAATGTGCAGACCCATAGGGCAGAACAGATGGGAACAGGTCCGAGACAGTGGTCACTCGACTGCAACAAAGTAGCAGTTGCCACTAGTTGCAGTGCTACAATGTTACTGCATAAAGCGAGGTCGATCATACTCTGCTGTACGGTTGTTGGGAAGACGTCTAGGAGGTGGAGAGGCAGCTCTGTTCCCATAGTTGCTGTATTCATCATCTCTGTACTCTCCATGGCCTCCACGCCTGGAGGTCTCTGGCAGGAACATACCACTGACGAAGCGCCTGGAATTCCCAGATGGGTACACTTCACTGCTGACATACCTGGTGCTAGCCAATGTGTACTCTCTACTGCCGATGTGTCTGGGTTTAGCTGAGATGTACTCTCCACTGCTGATGCGTCTGGAGCTTGGTGACATGTACTCTCCACTGCCGCCATGTCTGGAGCTTGCTGATGCATACTCTCCACTGTAGATGCTACTGCGGTTTGCCCTTGAATGCACTCCACTCACAAAACGCATGGGTCTCCCTGAAGGGTATGCGCCACTACTGAAGTGCTTAGAGTCCCCCACTGGGGACACTCTACTCCCCATGTGCCGTGGGCTTGCTGGTGAATAATCGTTGTAGTTGCTCGACACATCATTGTCGCTGGGTGTCGTCCCTGAAGGAGACAAGATTTGGGGGTCATTAAAATCCTACCTAGAGTTGCCAGAACAACTGGAACTAGCCCCAGTGAAACACAGTGTACGCATCCATGTGGGGAAAAAAGGATATATTCTCACAAACGCCAGCACAAATACACTAGAATTGATGGTCCAGTATATCATGATTTGCCTACGTCACAATCAAAATTATGCATGCTACCTTCATCAAGCGTTGGCATGCCAACAATGATGATAAAAGTAAAATATGTGCATTACATTACAAAATCTGCTTCTCACATACAGTTCTCTCTTAAGCAACTTTACCTAAAGTTTTTGTCATAAAGAAAATAATTTGGGGCCAGAATTTCAACAATATTAACACATGACGGAATGTCCAAATGCTCCACGAGTTCGATATCCATTTTCTATGGCTTGACAGACCTTGTTGCTAGGCACTAGGTCACATAATGGGAAGATAAATTAGATGCAGCAGTGTCACGAGACATCAACTTACCAACACTCTTCTTGGATTTTTTCTTCTTAACGAGCCACAGCAGTACAATAACCAGGCACAAGATTAGGACACCCAACACACTGATGGCAATGCTGGCTTCTATTGGGAATCCTGACTTCTTCTGTAACACACCGGAGAACACAATGAACACCAGTGAACAAATACACCAGAAAACACACTGAGTACCAGTCAACAAAAACACCAGAGAACACACTGAGCACTAGTCAATGAATACACCAGAGTACACACCGAGCACCAGTCACAAAGCACTAGCATACACATTGAGCACCAGTCAACAAACACACCAGATTACACACTGAGCACCAGTCAACAAGCACTAGAATACACATTAAGCACCAGTCAACAAACACCAGACTACACACAGAACACCAGTCAACAAACACACCAGAGTACACACAGAACACCAGTCAACAAACACACCAGAGTACACACTGAACACCAGTCAACAACACACCAGAGTACACACTGAGCACCAGTCAACAACACACCAGAGTACACACTAAGCAGCAGTCAACAACACACAAGAGAAAACACTGACCACCAGTCAACAAACAAACCAGAGAACACACTGAGCACCAGTCAGCTAACATCAGAGTACACACTGTGCACCAGTCAACAACACACTAGAGAATGCACCGAGCATCAGTGAACTAACACCAGAGAACATACTGAGCACCAGTCAACAAACACCAGAGTACACACTAAGCATACAGTAAACAAACACATCAGAGAACACATTGAGCACCCGTCAACAAATACACCAGAGAATACACACCAGTCAATAAATACACTGAGCACTGTCAGTCAACAAACACTTGAAGCATAACAGTTATCCTCTATGGCCAGCTTTTGACAGTGCCAAAAGTCAAGATAAATGTCACTTACTGCTTCTTCCACAGTGCCGTAAGGGTTCCTGTCGACCAACATACTACTCTTCTTGTACGTGAAGTCTTTACCATTAAATGTGATGGCTTTCTCATCTTTCACTTCAGCAGCAATGGCATCCAACATACCATTCACTGCTGTGTCCGAGAAGCTTGCTACATCAAACGATGTCATGATGCTGCCTAAAACAATTAAATTACAAAACTTGAAATGTGGCTGTCAATATTTTCAAAATATAAACTGGATGAAAAATAACAAACACTGCAAAACACTTTGGAAATACATCAGTAACACTCACTATGTTGGAATGGAATGGAATGACATCTTAGTTGGTAGAAATACCTGACATTGGCAAGCTACTGTTGTGGGCAAAACCTTTGCGTGAGTCATCCTGAAACGACTGCATAAATTGGCAGAGTGAGTGTACCCCGAGGCTCAGTGTGGCTTGTGCAGAGACGGGTCCACCATTGGCATGCATTTCTCCTTGCGCCAGCTGAAGCAGCAATGACTTGAACAGGAAGTGCCCTTCCATATTGCCATCACTGACCTGATCAAGGCCTTCAACCTTGCAGTAGGAGCAGCCTGTTCCAATTCATGGAACATATCAGCTTTCCAACAAAGCTGCATCATCACAGCCTTTCACAGCAACATGAAAGACACAGTGCAATATGACGAAGCAGCCTCAAATGTGCACGCTTTGACCATCCTCCGTGTTTTCCTGCTTGAGTACTCTGCATTTGGGATATGATCCTCCCATTTGATGCCAAGGATGTGCCTGAGGCAACATAAGTGAAATGTGTTGAGGCGATGCTCCTGCCTGGCATATGCTGTCTATGTGTCACTGCCATACAGCAGGATACCGAGGACACAGGTATGTACATTTGAACCCTGGTGTCAGTGATATCGAGTCGACTGCCACAGAATGTGGTATGTGGTGCGCAGGGGGAGAAGGCCAGCACGGAGAAGTGGAAAAACATAGGGATCATGAGAATGGCACACCAGTTTGGCCATCGACCTACATCTGCAGAATATGTGAAAGGGAATGTCACTCCAACCGCTAACTCTCCTGGCACAGAACCTATTATTCTACAGGACAGGGATGATGATGCTCAATTACACCTGTGAATGTGGTCAAGACTCATACACATAAACCAGCCACTAACTTGTGGATATTAAAGAGTGTTAAAGACTGAAAGCACAAGAACATGATATAGACAAGTCAAGAAAGTGCCACATACCTTGCTTAAAGTTGAACTTGGAGAAGACCACCTGGTTGTTGGGATAGATTTTGTAGAAGTGGTTCTCGAGAGTTGCTTGGAAGAACTCATGCTTGCCACTGATAAGTCCAAAGCTGGCAGCAAACTTCAGCTGGACAGACTTCTTGACCACTTCCTTCACCTGAGACATGATCACACGCAGCACGGAACGTTTCACTATGGAATAAGAGCCACTCGATGACTTGATGTGCACCTTAATGGCGTATGAGCCAGGAGTAATGGCGGTAACATTTGTGAATATGGCCATGCCTGTAGTGACATCTACCTGCACAGTTGACCCGTCAGCAGTCAATGTGCCGGGAGCTTCAACAATAGGATCCAGCAGCAGCGTACAGTTCCATGTTTCACCCTGTTGAAGAATTATAGAGGCTTTAATATTTTCTGACAATTTCTCAGATCATACTGTTCTCAGTTTTATGTATATATTCCTAACTCTTCACAATACTGTAGTGTGGCTGTTGTATTCAATTTAATTACTTCGGGTAAAACTGATCTTTCTTACAGGATTGTTTACTTCCTCCTGTTAGCCTGCTGTAAGATTGTTAGTTTGCATGTTTGTCTTCACTATAATTTTGTTGTTTGTCTCAAGTAAAAAGAGTCAACTACCAGTAATGTGTAGGAGTCACTTTACATGATCTATGTGCATGAGGGTAGTATGCTAACAATGTGAGTAAACCATGTGAGAGCAACCAACTTACGTAAACAGCAAAAGTAATGTGTAGGAGTCACTTCACATGATCTATGTGCATGAGGGTAGTATACTAACAATGTGAGTAAACCATGTGAGTGCAACCAACTTACGTAAACAGCAAAAGTAATGTGTAGGAGTCACTTCACATGATCTATGTGCATGAGGGTAGTATACTAACAATGTGAGTAAACCATGTGAGTGCAACCAACTTACGTAAACAGCAAAAGTAATGTGTAGGAGTCACTTCACATGATCTATGTGCATGAGGGTAGTATGCTAACAATGTGAGTAAACCATGTGAGTGCAACCAACTTACGTAAACAGCAAAAGTAATGTGTAGGAGTCACTTCACATGATCTATGTGCATGAGGGTAGTATGCTAACAATGTGAGTAAACCATGTGAGTGCAACCAACTTACGTAAACAGCAAAAGTAATGTGTAGGAGTCACTTCACATGATCTATGTGCATGAGGGTAGTATACTAACAATGTGAGTAAACCATGTGAGTGCAACCAACTTACGTAAACAGCAAAAGTAATGTGTAGGAGTCACTTCACATGATCTATGTGCATGAGGGTAGTATACTAACAATGTGAGTAAACCATGTGAGTGCAACCAACTTACGTAAACAGCAAAAGTAATGTGTAGGAGTCACTTCACATGATCTATGTGCATGAGGGTAGTATGCTAACAATGTGAGTAAACCATGTGAGTGCAACCAACTTACGTAAACAGCAAAAGTAATGTGTAGGAGTCACTTCACATGATCTATGTGCATGAGGGTAGTATACTAACAATGTGAGTAAACCATGTGAGAGCAACCAACTTACGTAAACAGCAAAAGTAATGTGTAGGAGTCACTTCACATGATCTATGTGCATGAGGGTAGTATGCTAACAATGTGAGTAAACCATGTGAGTGCAACCAACTTACGTAAACAGCAAAAGTAATGTGTAGGAGTCACTTCACATGATCTATGTGCATGAGGGTAGTATGCTAACAATGTGAGTAAACCATGTGAGTGCAACCAACTTACGTAAACAGCAAAAGTAATGTGTAGGAGTCACTTCACATGATCTATGTGCATGAGGGTAGTATGCTAACAATGTGAGTAAACCATGTGAGTGCAACCAACTTACGTAAACAGCAAAAGTAATGTGTAGGAGTCACTTCACATGATCTATGTGCATGAGGGTAGTATGCTAACAATGTGAGTAAACCATGTGAGTGCAACCAACTTACGTAAACAGCAAAAGTAATGTGTAGGAGTCACTTCACATGATCTATGTGCATGAGGGTAGTATACTAACAATGTGAGTAAACCATGTGAGTGCAACCAACTTACGTAAACAGCAAAAGTAATGTGTAGGAGTCACTTCACATGATCTATGTGCATGAGGGTAGTATGCTAACAATGTGAGTAAACCATGTGAGTGCAACCAACTTACGTAAACAGCAAAGGTAATGTGTAGGAGTCACTTCACATGATCTATGTGCATGAGGGTAGTATGCTAACAATGTGAGTAAACCATGTGAGTGCAACCAACTTACGTAAACAGCAAAAGTAATGTGTAGGAGTCACTTCACATGATCTATGTGCATGAGGGTAGTATGCTAACAATGTGAGTAAACCATGTGAGTGCAACCAACTTACGTAAACAGCAAAAGGTACCCGACATGGGCAGATACACTTACATATCATCAAACACACTGAAGATATATGTTGCTCCATGGAAACTGTGATTATGCAGAATTGATTCAATTGTTGCTTTAAAATGCACAGATAGTTTCATTATTCTTTCCTAGAATAGTACAAAAAACATAGGCTTACTGAAATGTTTTACCAGCTTACCAGACAATCCCAGCAAAATTAAGTTTTTGCCAGTAACAATCCAATCCTGTGTTTCAAAGTAATAATGCCTTATAAAATGGACAATATGTCTGCACAATTTGCAGTGTTTATTACGACACCGACTAGTCTACTCACCTGCCAGTCAAGGTTTTTGACAGTCTTCCCACCAATGACGTCCTTCACGATGACATTGGGATTGAATGGAATGATAAAAGTTGCCGTCAGTGGTGTCATCTCTGCTGTCATCTGTCTCTTCCCAACTTCTATCTGTATCACAGTGACAGTGATGTTGAACTTGTCAGGTCGGACAACTTGGAACACGATGTCGTAGGTGCCAATATGAGAGATGGCGAGAGATTCAAAGGTTGCAATCCCATTGATAACATCCATAGTATCATTGCCTAGCCATGTACCCTTCTGGTCAGTTGCCCCAGTCAGTGTGGCCTTGACCTGCCATGGCCCATCAGCTGTGACCAGGTCTTCCACCACCACGGCCTGCAAGCACAGATGTACACCAATACATAAACCATACTAAAATTTTGTAGCATGAAACTGTAACTATATTTTCTGTACTATTGTGTAACATCATATGAGACACACATAATGAACAGTTCACGTGTGTAATTTGACCTTCCACTGTAATAATAGTAAATGCCTATACCGACTAAAATTATTGAGAACCTGACCCCACAAGTGCAAGAAGCCAGAACCATTAAGCTGTATATCATAAAGACAGACATGCAAAAGTACACCAAGGAAGGGACACCCAAGGATTTAGGGTGACATTCAATTTTCATTAAATATGTAGCAATTCTTTGCAGGTGTCTATAGTTTCAGAAGATTTTTAAGTGGTGGGAGTTCATTCATGACTTTTGGCTCAGAACTGTTCTGTCTAAATAATGGTGGTAGTAGAGGAGACTAGGACTACCCAGGTAGTTGTAATACAGATAAGTTGTAAAAGCATGTGAATCAATAATCTCACACATATCACATGTAACATCATGTGAATCAACTGAGAATACATAGAATTGTACCATTTTGTAGTAAAAAACAGTACTGTCATAAACTATTTTTTAACCTTACTTAATGGTCATTGTGGCTATAAATAGAATATGCTCCAGTTGTTACATAGACAGTTAAGCAGTGTTTTTTGTATGTTTTGTGTAATATCATGTGTCATTAGTGAGACAATGATGGAACTTATTATGTACATTTTGGGTACAAATTGCCATACTTTAGAAGGCCCCAAAACGTTATAACAATTGGTACATTTGTGAATGTCTTGACATGGTGGCAGAGTAGAACAAATAATTGGGCTAGGCAGCCATCGATTATTATTAAAGTGGAATGCAGATGACAAATGTATAATTTAATTCATGCGCTTAATACGGATGATTTCAACATGTATCGCCACATTTGGCTGTCAAATGGCTATATGTGCAGCGAATGGGATATTACTAAGAAACTTCGCATTCATAATATTCTGATCAGATAAGAATCCGAAATGCAAACCATGAAATACGCCGTTGTTGTTACAAACCCATGTCTCCTGTTATAACAATAATTTCAAGCCAATGATATTGTATTCTGTTGTGTTACAACTTGCCTCAATAGTAAATCAATTACACTGTGTAATCATGGTAGGAGTATAACTATGTTTGTATTCATGTTATTATAATCTATATTCAATTAAACACGATTTAATAATCTTGCCATCCATAGCACAAATTCCCAGATGGCAAGCGGACAACTTTTGTGTATCTATTTGTAACCCGTCTTTCTTAGTTATTTGTTCCATTCATTAGTAGTCCCCTGTGAGAATGGATATGTTCTGTTACCTAAGCTGCACTGTTCCGTCAGTAATGTTGCTTTGTTTTCTGTAGTTCTTCATGCTTAACTGAGAAAGCTTCCACCAATATTTTCATACACGCTCAATATCTCAAAAACTTTCTACCTGTTAAACCAAATTCTTTTAGATGTTTACCTTAGTGAAGATCTCTCGGTTATGGAATAATTTTAGTTGCCCTCCTTTGTATTCTTTCTCACTTGCGTGCAATATATTCTAAATGGAGTCTAGCTATTGCCTTGTGCAGGTGTAAATATCTATTTGATATATTATTCAGAAATGACCATTCCAGATAATTTACCTGTCTACCTGTCATATACTGGAACTCTTTAGGACATCTCACACTAGCCAACTGTGGCATACTTTTGCTGACCTATTGACATTCACAAAGTTTCAATGGGGCAACATCCAGAATCACAATCCTGAAATATGCTGTTCTTGGCACACCTAGCTCTGGTCTCTCTTTGTTATGTGTCTCATAATCTTACTGACGAATATACTACAGCTGCAAGAGTAGAAGAGTGTGCAGGTGAACTGATAAACTAACAAATTAGATGTCATGCAAACCATGCCTTCAGCAGTTGCACAAACCTTCATTAATGCTAAGAGAATTTAAAAAAACATTCTAAACTGAACTACCTAGAGAACACCTACACAATGTGTACAGGAATTATAGACAAGCGTGTACCTTTTCATCCAAGAATTTGACGAGAATTTCGGTAGGGAAGGTGGCTCCTTCTTGTTGCTGTGTCTTCTTCCACTCAGCTACTATGTGTGTTGGTTTTCGCAGTTCCTCATTGCTTCCACTGCTGTTAGCAGCTGTCTCAAGAAACTCACTCCATGAACTGTCATTTACAGGGGGCACTGGTGCAGATACTTTCACATCTATCATCTTCACCCCAAGAACATCTTCAAGTGCTCCTGTCTGGAATCCACCCTTCAATGTGTCTGATACTGTTTCTAGAATGCTGTGGTCCAATGTGCTGTTGGAGTCCGCAACTCCAGCGTCAGGGTTGGAATCTGGTTCATTACCTGAACAAATATGATGGAACAGTGACAGGCAAAATGTTGGTAGGTGACAACTTGTTCAAATTCTTTCACCATACATATTTTAGTGCATGTACATTGGAAAAACAGATGTGTCAACATTAATTGTGGTTTAAAAAATCATTTACATGAACAACTGAATGTTAGATCAAACATCACTAACATACCTATTTCAATGATGACTTGAATACCACCTGTGGCTCTCTTCCGACGTCGACTTTGGCCGATTCTCCTGACTCCAGCAATCCTCACCTTTGCTGGATCCACCTTCAGGAAGATAATGAGATTCTTCAGCAGATCCTTCCCAAAGAATTCTTCCTCAGTCATCTCAGGGAGGCTGAATGCGAGAACGACAACAGGCCTCATCTTTATATCAATCAATCCTGGTCCTTTCACCTGCACATACAGAGTCTTTGTGTCAATGTCAAAGAAGTTAGCACCAGAGGATGACGCTGCAGTTGGCAGGAACTCTCCGTCAGTCTTTGGACTCTTGTAGGTGACCTTGTTGTTGTTGTCGACTTCAGCGTTGCTTGGCTGGAGGAATTTGCTTTCATGGTAGACGTCATAACGCTGCTGAAGGCCAAAGTAGATGGCGAGGCGGACAGGTTTGGTTGTGTCGACAGCGAGGAAGTAGTGAAGTCTCAGGTGCTGTGGGGCTGTGCCAGTGAAGTACAGGTCGTAGTTGCTGCCTGAAACACAGTCACACTCCTCTGTCAATTAAGTATACCACAGCTGGATTAAATCAATCTATCTTCAACCATTAACTTTGATCATTGATTATTTTAACTGACAATGCTCTCATGAACACCAATCTCTCCATGCAAAATTACCAAAATGCTACCAGAGTATTACTGTGGCTGAGCAACAGGATTATTAAACATTCTCTTGAACACATATCTCCCTTTCAGAGATTAGCAACGCACAATAAGACACCAATACAGTGGCACAGAAACTGTTAAATAGACAAATAAAACATGTTGTACGGAGTGGACTATGCACATCAATGGACAACAAATGAATAGTTGATCATTTTCCATAAAGTAACCAACTTTGTTAAAAACCAAAATGGGTAAATCATAAGAGTGCTCCACCTACTCTGCTCAATGGAATATTGGGAAAGATAGCTATCCACAAAATAGGAAGTAGTTTGGTGAATTGTATGAATACTCTACCCAGTTAACTTTTAGCAGAAAATCCTTTTAGCGGAGAACAGACAATGCTCCACCTACTCTGCTGGCGAATGCTGGACAATCCATGTACACACGAAGACTTGGATCGGGCTAAGATATGCGCCAAGAAATGGCAACACATCATATGAGGGATATGACAAGAACAAGAAGAAGTAGAAAATAATTATCTACAAAATGTTGGCATGAAATTAAGAAGCACTCCTCGTATTGAACTAGTGGGCCTATGTAACTATACCCACTGGAGCAATGCACAGATGTTACAACTACAAACCGGCTGCGACTATTGTGTAGAAGGTCTGCATGCGTTTGCGACACGTGTATCCCCCACATGTGCCCGTGTCATGAGGTCCATTGATGAGGTCAAGGTAGCCGTCTGCTCTCAGTGCCACTGGGGAGACACGACGGTCCATGTTGTCAAAGTCCATACTCTCAATGATCAACATCTGGTGGTCAATTGTGGACAGTAGACACAGATAGCCTGGCCAATCACGTTTGTGCTCACAGTCTGCCCGCTTGATGCCTGCAACACACAGTTACTAGCATTTAATAAGACTCTAGCTAAAATTTATCAAAGCAGTGTACCATAAGTACTTTTGTAACATCAAGATAATCTTTACATGTCACTCCTTGCCAGAAATTCAATGGAATAACAAGACTCATGTGTCTTAGAGGAACTGTTGACTTGTACAAGTCTTTGCAATTTTTTTACGATATATAAAGTTACAAATGTATCAAGGAAAACAAAAAAGGCATAAAACAGGAGACACATAAAAGCAACATTATGTTGAAGTTGGAACTTTGTTCTGTTCTTGGAAGAAACATATAGTTATTTATGGTAACTCTAAACAGGCTTCCTGATAAAACAATCAGAAAGTATCGATTCACCTGGATCTGTGAGAACTTCAGTGATTGGGATTCTTGAACCATTTCCAGGGAAAGTCATCATCGTCTTGGGTATTCGGTAGTTACCAAAGCCATGTCGGGGATCTCCATTGTATTCATACTCTGACTCAGGAATGTAGTTTGATGGTGAGCCAAAGAATGACCCATCAGAATCCTTGATGAGTAGTTTCTTCTTCCCATCACAACTCATGTCAACACAGCTGTCTGCTGTCACAAACCTGCAATGGTGACAGACAAGACATGTACAGAGATAGGTCATGTCAACACAGCTGTATGCTGTCACAAACCTGCAATGGTGACAGACAAGACATGTACAGAGATAGGTCATGTCAACACAGCTGTATGCTGTCACAAACCTGCAATGGTGACAGACAAGACATGTACAGAGATAGGTCATGTCAACACAGCTGTATGCTGTCACAAACCTGCAATGGTGACAGACAAGTATGTAATAACTATGGAGGGTAATTCGTAGTTATTACAAAACTATTTTTCACAATGCTTGGCATGTTTTCTACAACTTCCTTATAAAACTAAACAAAGCACCAAATAACATAATATACATTAACTCTTTACTGGCTAGACTGCCTCCTTTTTTACACCCTGCTGTGGCCAGACAATTTGAAGATGGCGAGCAACTGTGAATTGTATTGTGTATTGCTTGCATTAAAATTTGGATATCTCGACAACCAGTGCATGAAAATACATGAAATTAATTACATTGTTTATAGAAATTAAAGCTTGAATAAAATGTTGTTCAAATTGCTGTGTTGCATTTAATTAAGTTGAAGCAAAGTTTAACAATTACGATGAAAAAATAAAACGTCAATTTCATCATGTTATACCAAACAATTCACAGAACCTACCATAAGTGCTCCAGTGAAACAGATGTGTTAGTTTTGCCCTAATAAAACATTTATCCAATTCTGATGGTCAGTTTTCAAATTACGCATTATTTTATAAATGACATCAATGTGCGTGAAAACGTAAAATAATAATTTCCAAACTGGCTACCAGTACCGTCTACCATATATTGCTGAATGGAATGTTCCGTTCCAATATAAAATCAACACCCGAGGCTGAAATGTCCAACGACAGCAACCTCTTTCACAAATATGTGTTCCCTTAGTTTTATCAATGCCATCAATGTAGCAAAATGCAGCAAAAATAAACACATTAAACAAGGTATGGATGGTACTATGATCAACAAGATGGCTGCATATATACTGCGAAACGGAGACGCCGAAGACAGGACATCTGATAGACATATATCCGTGTCTAAAGTCTCACTGACATTATAGTTGGATGATAATATAACTCTGTGATTGTTGCCAAACCGCTGATGGTGTATACATTGATTTCTAACTCAAAATTAAAGGAAAACGATCTCAATAAAATCTGCCAAATGCCTCGTGATGTCGGAGTTCATTTTGGCGAACGCAACTCAACTTCCTTCAAAATAAACTCCCTTAATTCACAAACGCAAACTGGTTTCGCAAGATGGCGAAAGCACATGTATTCTTGACCTTTATAGAAGCTAGGTCACCAATTTCACCTGGCTAGTTAGTGTAAAAGAAGGATCTGATCGCGGTCAACGAAAGACCTAGAAGAAGCAAGTTCTGCAGGCAATTTTGGATGGCCTGTGTGTACGAGGGGGTGGGCGTTTTTGGCATGGTTGTGCAGTAAAAAGTTAAATCAAACTTGACAGTATAATGCTATATACATGCCCATCCCAAAATGTCATCTGATTTGCCATTTATTGCATTTATTTTATTTACTGTATTTTGTGCTGAAACACTGCATACACACACACATATATATGCATAAATTTATACAGCAGCATGTATACATAAATATTATATATATACATATATATATCTGTATATAAAATTATATAAATATTATAGATCAACTGTGCCTTCGAATAAACATTTGTTCAGTGGTGGTGCCATCTGGAGGGCAGAACTTACGCAAGTTGTGGGTGGTGTGCAAATATCTTGCTCTTCTCTTCGACATCGACCAGTTGAATGCGGCTCAAGTAGATCGGGTGTTCCACATCAGGACCAGTTGGATTAGTTGAAAAGATGCGATCAGTCATGCCACACTTAGTCTTGTAGTGGGCAAATGTCACATCTGAAAGTTCAGCAATTTCATATGTTAAACAATGGGGCAACTTTTTTTAAATAAATAGTCACTATCCTGGATACAATAGCTATGCCTCCAAGATTCATAAAAACAACCAGTCTCCGGTTGCTTGCTTGTGTTCTTAGTTTGCCATAAGAACAATGAATATTAGTCTTGAATTGAACTCTTTTATTAATTAATCAATGAATTATTGATAAATCTAACGTTGTAATATTTAAGGGTGGTTCTTACGAGAGCGACCTTGCGATCTTAGTAAGAGTCTCCCTGGTCAGTACAGTAACATCGTATCAACTAAGTTTCTTTTCTATAAAATGTAAATATAGATTATTATGTTATTTAGTTGTTTTCATTTGTTAACAAATTACACCATAAACATATTCACGCTGATGTACATATATTTTGTCTCAATATGTACTTTATGATGTGAATTATTTTGCTATTGGTTCTTGTACGTATTGACCAAAATAAACTATATTCATTGTCATTGTGTACCATGTTAAACGATAGAAAATAATGCTACAGTAGTTGAAGCCTATGCTAGAATAGGTCAGTCAATAAATGCACTAATGTCCCACTTCTTGCAAAAACTATCACTCTGATACTGCATCTCACACATGCATAATGGCTTGTAAATGGGGCTAGTATATTTAGAATGATGCCTATCTTGAAAATCTTAAATACTGTCAAGAATGTTGATTTGGAGGTGAATAAAATAATGACTACAGCAACACTTAATGAATACAGCCATGTAGCATAATATGTGTGTGTGTGTGTGTGTGTGTGCGCATGTGTGCGCATGCGTGCGTGTGTGCATGTGAGCAAGCATGAGTGTCTATATATATATCATATATGCAAAGAATGCATAACAAAACAATAGTATCCATACCTTGGTAAATGATGTGTCCATAGAGGGCTGGCGGCTCATGAGGGTTGTTGAGTGGCAGTAACGGTGCGAGGTTGTCTCCAGACGCAAACATGGGCCAGCCAAGGGCAACACGTCCCACATTACGGTGGAATGCCCATGATATGGCTGTCTTCGACAATACAATGTTTTTGTGGTCTTCCTTTTTCATAATGTCTGTTATGCAGTCGAAAGACTCGCTTGCACCAACAAACAAACTGTCATAGACCTTGAGGAATTTGCGTTTGAATACATGCTCCTGGGCACGAGGTTCCTGAATGTACGGGAAGATGGACATGCCATTGTCGACAAACTTTGAGTTTTCAATGATGATGCTGCATATGCCGTTTGAGTAGAAGCCGTAGCTGAACGACTTGTAGACGTAGAACCCATTGAAGCGAGAGCACAGCTCACGTTTCAAGCAGTCTGACTGCCACATCGTCAACCCCATAACTGTAGAGTGTGCTGTGTTGTTCGCCCAAGTTGCTTCGCCCTTGGTACATGATTCCCCATTAAGTCTGTAGGCGGCGCGTTCTGAGCCAGCAACCACATTGCCAACCATGCTTGTGTTTGTTGCATTCTGGATCTCGATACTGGCCATCCAGTCTAGCGTGTGTTCCTCAAATCGGTCCTGGTACGAGCCGGGGAACACCGACAGGGTCACGAGGTTATCACGCAGTGTGTTGTTGTTTCCTACCACGATTATGGCTGAAAGACATTTGCTGATTAGGAAAACAGTTCTACATCTACTTTTAAGGCATTAATAGCAACATTTAGTTTCAAACATCCAATGTCTATAAGATGACATTCTCCATATCCCAAGCAGTTTTGGGTCAAACCAAAATAACATCTAGTACTTTCCATTCCACAAGAACACACAAAATTATTTTTTCAACTTTGCACCACTATCAGGACATACAGTTCCCGGAACTCAATATATATGTCTTACTCTCATTCACTACCAGTATATTTTATATGAAAAACTGGGCATATAATATTAAAATCACTGACAGTATATATTTCATTTATTGAACTTACTGGAAAAAATAACTTATTCTTTATTATGAATCATATACGTACATGGATGAAGTTAAAAAACTATTCATGATGATATTCATGATTACATACGTACATACATATATACTGCGCAAAAACATACATATAGTCTGCGCAAAAAAATCGTTGCTATGACAAAAAAAGCTATTTTATTAGTATGTTATATACATATTTAGGTACAGAGGTGCAAGAAACACACAAAAGACATTCACTTTCTTTATTTAGTATTTAGTGACATTGCCCTTGGCTTGGATGACCTTTTGGATGCGTGTGGGCATGCTGTCACTCAATTTCTGGAAGTAGTCGAGATGCATGTCCAGAACCCACAGCTTCTTGATCTCCTCGCACAGATGGGGAACACTGCTCGTGTTCTTGCAGGAAAGCTTTCTCTTCATCTGTTTCCAGGCATTTTCAATCGGATTAAGGTCCGAGGAGTTTCCTGGCCACTGCAGCACCTCAATTTTCTTCTTCTTAAGCCGTGTTGACACACTTTTGGTCTTGTGGCAGGGGGCACTGTCTTGCATGAAGTGGGTGCACTCATGGATGTAGTAGATATTCTTCAGGTGAGATTCCAAGACATCCACATAACAAACTCCATTCATCACGTTCTTCAGAAGGAAGTATCGGCCTCCCCGGCCCTTCTGTCCACTGAAACACCCCCAAACCATCACTCCATCCGGGTGTTTGACTGTCTTCTGGGTGTACTTGGGGTCGTACCGGCTCGTGCCAATGGTCGCCTCACACGTGCTGCTGTACTCCGGATGCACCTAAAAGTGCTCTCATCACTCCACATCACATGTCTCCACTGCTCTACAGTCCAGTTGTTGTACTTACTGCAGAAATCAAGTCGCTGCTTTCTCATTCGAGCCGTGATGAGAGGTTTCTTCGCCGCCTTGCGACACAGCATCTTCACGTGTTTTTGGAGTCGATGTTGGATGGTTCACGTCGACACTCCCGCCAGAACGTCCGGATGGTTTGCCTTCAAATAAACGTGCAGTAACGGTCGGGCAGGACATCACCTCTCTTTTCAACATCGAATCTGTCCTCATCGACGTCTTCCTAGGCCGACCAGAGTCCTCCTTCCTCTTGGGAATGGCGTTCGGGGGGAGCCCAGCCGCTGCCTTTTTGAGCATACGGATGGCCTGCATAGTGCGGCCCGTATGCATGGCAATGGCGCGGTTGCTCAACCCTTCGTTCACAAGAGCCAAGATACGCGCCTTCTCTGCGATATCCAACTTCGTTCGACCCATTACGATGACAACTGATTGTTTTATTAATCAAATCTATAGGGCACTGATATAGCCACAGATTTGGGGTAGGAAGGAACTCAAAACACTTCCCTTACCGTTGGCTAAAGACGCTCTGAGTTGAACCAGCTGGCGCCGTCTGCCCGCTGTGCTATATTTAGTTGCAGGATGCAAGACGCGGCAAAAGTTTTGCGCTCGATATGGTGGAAACGCAAATAAAATCGTTGCATATCTGAACTGAATATATTTTGCAGTAGCAACGATTTTTTTTGCGCAGACTGTATATAGGTTCGTGATATATATACATTCTTCCATGATGTCATGCTTACCAGAACCAACAGTGTGATGGATGACGTTGTTGACAAGTTCCAGATTATGAGTTCCAACCACACCAAAAGCCGGGGAGAATCCATTATGGAATGTACACTTTGTGACGTAGGACTGGCGAGAGGTGCTGACCTTGCCAATATCAAAGAATGTCACAGAGAATCGGGCATCAAAACTCGATACAAAGCCCTCCTGCCCACTGTGGAAGAACTCAACATTTGAGAGTCGTGCATACCCTGATGGAGAGAACAAGACATCATGTAGGTGAGGTACAAGTCGGCATCAACATATTGCTTTCTTGAATGCATGCACACATATCTATGTGTGTGTGTGTGCACGTGTGCGTGCATGTGAGCATGCATGTGTAAGTGTGTGTGCGTGTTTGTGTGTGTGTATACGTGCGTGTGTGCTAAGCTTTTCTTCCTAGATACACTTTGCAGCATGGATGCTAAACTTCCTGGGATTTTATTTTTTTCTGAAATCGCTGTGGGTTATGGGTTCTTACTGGTTAAGAGTTCATACCAGATGTTAACTGATTGTCACAACATTAAGCATGTTTTCTATGATTGTTCAAATCTACGTAAACACAACTAATCTACAAACGGATTACTTAGCTTGGAACAATCGCAAAGAACATGAGTACAACTTTTAAAATGATGTATTCTTTAACAAATGTCTGGTATGAATACTTTGGAAAACTGTTCCCTTTGTCAGTGCATGTATGTAGCGCCATCTGGAGGATGGGTATTTTTGTTAGTCAAATGAATGCCATGTGTATGAAACAAAATTTTGTTTAATATGTATAAACTACCAGTGTTGAATGTGTTTTGTTTTTTGTATTGAACAGCTGCTCATTCTAACTGAAATTGCATTGACTAGCTGAAATAACAGATACCAGGGGGGTACTACTGAAAGTGGCTAAAGGAAGGGGCATAAAACTACCTGCCTCCATCATGTGTACTGTAAAACTTTCCTATCTTATAAGAAGTAAATCTTTTAAAACATAATCACAAGCCAGCTCGACATAATTAGGTAAAACTGTCCATAGAGTACAATCCTCTGTGAAACAGACACCTCTCCACAGAAGCCAGCTTACTTAATCACATCTGCAAACCCCATTACCATGTCCACTTTTGCAAACCAAACTTTATGATACTCACCTACGTGTGGCATAGGCTCTCCATTTTCATCTAGTTCCGTCTGCATTCCAACAATCACACGAGCCCCAAATGACTCGGAAAACATGTCATTGTAGTCAGCCCCGATGACACGGATATTTCGAGAGAGAAGTCCTACTTCAGCCTTGATCATATATGACATGCCTCCCACACTCTCCTCAAACGCTGCCAACAGAAAATCATACAAGTTTGACATACCTTGATGTGTTATAACTTAACAGAAGTCATAATTTTTAAGGTGAAGGATCGCTCTTTCTCTCTACCGCTACTGCTAATCACTCATCTAGGGAGCGATTTACTGCTCACAATTTACTAATTGATAGAATCACTCGCTTCACAAGACCTGTTGCATGTGGCACCCATCATTGCTAGTACTTCACGAGTCAAATGTATTATGAGCATGTAACCTTTCAAGTTATGCTTATGTTTGATGTCCCAAGTTAATCTGCTTGAATGAACCGTGTGTAATGAATAATGCCACGACTATACCTGGAATATGCCATGGCATAACTGAGCGGTGGCATCACCAGACGGATAAACACGAATGCCACCAAGCAGATAAAGACAAAACTAATTAATCGCTCACATAAATTACTTAGCATATTTAGAAGAGCAACTTATTGCTCAACTACTATTTTCAAATATGAAGCATTGTTAAGGCAGGTAGATATGATTATTTTTTAATTTGTGTAAACAGTTCAATTTTTTCTGCCCAATGCATGAAATGGGTCTTAATGAGTAAAATATATATTGAACCTTTTTCAGCCAAACCACCCGTTTCCATAGTAACAAACAAAATGGCCACCATTTTGAGCAAATATTGGCAAGTTTGGAAACACTGCCATTTTTTACTGAACCCATATATAGGTATAATTCTTTCAAATCCAATTTCTCTATACCTTCTATTGTGCAATAATCAGACCATTTAAAAAAAAAAAAATGTTGTGGTAAAATACGAAAAAAAACCTTGTTTTTTGGCAACCAATATGGCTATAATTTTTAAACTATTCATGATTTAAAAAGTGTCTGATCATTGCACACAGTAGAATATACTGAATGCAACACTGAAAACATTATTTATATAGCATAATTACTCCCAGAGATATCATGTTTCCAAATGGAGAAATTTGAAGAGAACTGTTTTTGAGAAAAAAAGATTGCATAATGAATTTGATTACATAATATCGACATGCTTGATCCATGACTAAAACTCACTTAGAGGTACGTAATTGTCATAGAAGTGAACTTTATTGATAGCATGCATACCAAGGTATAATAATCTGGCAGAAAACCATTTAAAGTATTTTTTGTCAAAAACACCATTTCACCTGGGGTGTCTGGCCTTAACACATCAAGTTTACACACTAAATATAACATATTTTATGCACAATTGTAACCAGCTTCTTGGATCATAATTAATACTGCCATTGACAATTAGACTTTACAGTAGCTTCATACTCAGTTATGTTTGAGGTTGCCACCATTGATAGGGTTCCTAATTGGGGCATTTTAATTATGAGAAAGCCCCAACTAGCAATAGCAATTGTTGATCATTCCCTATTAGATGTCAAAAGACAATATTCTACATGGCATTATAGGATATTTTGTTAAAACATACACCCCTCCCAGTGAGCTGTGTGCACAACTTACAGAGATGCTTGTACAGTAGACTGGCATTCACTGTGAGAGTCTTCATGTCTCCTGACACCGAGACAATCTTGAATGTTTCTGTCTCCCATGGGTTGAAGCTAGTCGTTGTCATGACGATCTCATCACCTACGTTCCAGTCAACTGCCGTCTCTAAGGTGATTGTGTTTGACCCACTGTCGGCCGTTCTCGCTAGGTGGGTCCAGGTGATGTTGCGTTGTGCACCAAACAGGTCAAGGCCCCCAAAGACAGCTGCAATGTGCACAGATATATGTAATGGGCTCTCGGTGTATTGTACAATATTTCTTAGCACCGACTTATGCTCACTCATGGAACAAGAAACCAAGGACACCAGTTATCAACATTACATTATTTTGATCTATTGAAACTCATTCTCATTTTGGCAAATGCACCTCTGGAAGAGAGTCGTACCACCACCCAATTCTCCCATGTAGGAGAAAACTCTAGAAAATCAGAGTATATCAAAACACTTAAGGCCATACACGGCAGCTAGATAGGATTATTTTAAGACAACAAAATTGCCTATAGTTTACAGTAATTTTCAGAGGGTCTTGATTTGTTATACACTGCCAACGATTAGGAACTATATATATAATAAACATATTTGCATTTCAAACTACCGATGTATGTAATATTCACATTTCAATGATCTGCCCCGCCAATCCGCACCATTCGATGAGGCTGAGGGCATTCAGCATCCCAACATAACTGCGCAGCTGTAACTAAAGCCAATATATTTTGCCCATGTACAGTACATCAGAATTTTATACTTCAATGTGTTAATAAATTAAAGCTTGACTGTACAACCTACCAATCACTTTGGAGCCAATGTTAGGTCCATCCTCCCTGGGGAAGTTAGGAGTATGATGGTTGCCATTGAGGATAATGTCGAGCTTCCCAGTGAAGGGAGAATCCTCCCAACCTGCCAGGAGCCGTCCCTCGCGGATGTAGATGTAGGTGGCTTCAAGGACAAACTCACGAACACGTCCTGTGGCAGGGTCCTTCTGATCGTCAATCTCAAGTGTACCGTAAATGTTTAACTTTTTCATCTTGGGAAGTACCATGTCCGCCACCACCCAGTCACCCTCTGTTGGCACATAACAGAACTGATTAGTAATGTCAAACTATACTTTTATCATGTTATTTTCATGGTTGCAAATTAATTAAAAGTTACATACCAATTATTTTTGAGGTGTTATATTATACTCATGGCACACAAAGGCACTCACGGGGCATGCCAGTATCCCCGCATGCATGCAGGAATGCACGCAAACACGCCCACACACACACTGTGCAGACTATTCAGTAAGTTACATTTTGAAGTTGGAAATGTTAAAAGAATTTGTTATGTTATTGTAGTGATGCAAGTATCAATATCGTGGCTACTTTGGGGGTTCTTCTTTAGATCTTTTCAATAAAATCCTGTCATTGAGAAATTATTTCTACCTTTGATTGTGACATCAGTGTCAACGCCTGGCAGACCATTCTCCCATGTAGCAGGGTCAGACCACATCTTGGCATCTGCTGGTCGTCCAGTAGCGACAGGAGGGCCTTCATTGATCTCAGGGCGCTTACAGCCACGATAGAAGCATTTGATGGCTTTCAAAGTTATCGGGCGGTCCAGACGGACGTGTGTGATTGTTGGCTTATCCGAAACTAAACAGCAGAGATGACAACTAAGATTGTATGATCTGGTCAGGTGTAAATGAGCTAGTAAACTAGAAGTTATTAAGTGAAATACACAAGCAGGAGCCAAGAAGATAAATTAATTGTAAGACCAGTTCCAAATTAACAGGTACCTGAAATGGAAACGACTTAAGTGGTGCTAATTAACAATAAGGAACTAAAGGAGTAAAAATAAACCAAAAATAGTACAAATGAAAAAAGAAAACTGCAAATATATATAGCACTGCAAACAGCACAATTAAGGTAGCAAGGTAAACATACACAGCCATCAAAATATGGCAGTAATTCATTTTAAGTATTTAAATAAACCCATTTCACCTGCAGTGTATCAACATTGTTTGGTATAAGAAGGTTATGAGCATGACATTATGACAATACTAAATATGTATTTTAGTCTCAACAGCCTAACAAAATGTATAGTTAATGAAAGCACTAAATTGACATTCAATCAAATGGGAAACTAAAAGGATATATGCAACAATGAAACAGCATTTGAATCTAGCTGTGACTGACAAGTAACAAATATGACCCTGATCACACAAGAAATGCATCCCCAAATATAATAAGACATCTATTAAGTTGTTGATGTTGCACTTTTAAAAGAAGTAATTCCTATATCTGATTTGTTTGTTGCTTAGCCTATTTGGGTGATTACAACTCACAAAAGACTGCTAGCCCAGGTTAATTATTTTTGACCAACTCTGAGTGATGACACCAGAGACCATGTTAATTAGCTAGTTCACTAGTTTGGACCAACTCTGTGATTATTTAACAAGATATAAAATTATAACACGCCATAGACCACATTAGTTAGCCCAGGTGTACTAGTTTGAATGGACTTTATGTGATTAAGACTGGCCATAGACCATGTTAATATTTCTGAACTAACCAGCTTGAGCTAACTCTTGGACTACATTAGTTAGTCAGGACTAACTAGTTTGAGCCAACTCTGTGCCAATACAACTATAGAATGGCTCCCAAAGAATAGCTTTAAAACATAGAATGTGGGCATTTCCTACAAAACACATTAGAATGTGCAAATAGAACTAACACAGATATTTTACATACTCATATAGGTCAGCACTTTTGTTTCATTTGTGAAGTACGTGTCACCATTAAGACTGTTCTCATACGTCAAGGGTTCTGTCTTGGAATAGTTTCTTGACGAGTCGAGAGTCTTCTCCACAACAAACGTATCGTATATATCTTGCACAACTGGATGCTGTACAATCACATGTGCTCCATCCTGTGAGAAAACACAACTGGATGCTGTACAATCACATGTGCTCCATCCTGTGAGAAAACACAACTGGATGCTGTACAATCACATGTGCTCCATCCTGTGAGAAAACACAACTGGATGCTGTACAATCACATGTGCTCCATCCTGTGAGAAAACACAACTGGATGCTGTACAATCACATGTGCTCCATCCTGTGAGAAAACACAACTGGATGCTGTACAATCACATGTGCTCCATCCTGTGAGAAAACACAACTGGGTGCTGTACAATCACATGTGCTCCATTCTGTGAGAAAACACAACTGGATGCTGTACAATCACATGTGCTCCATCCTGTGAGAAAACACAACTGGATGCTGTACAATCACATGTGCTCCATCCTGTGAGAAAACACAACTGGATGCTGTACAATCACATGTGCTCCATCCTGTGAGAAAACACAACTGGATGCTGTACAATCACATATGCTCCATCCTGTGAGAAAACACAACTGGATGCTGTACAATCACATGTGCTCCATCCTGTGAGAAAACACAACTGGATGCTGTACAATCACATGTGCTCCATCCTGTGAGAAAACACAACTGGGTGCTGTACAATCACATGTGCTCCATCCTGTGAGAAAACACAACTGGATGCTGTACAATCACATGTGCTCCATCCTGTGAGAAAACACAACTGGATGATGTACAATCACATGTGCTCCATCCTGTGAGAAAACACAACTGGATGCTGTACAATCACATGTGCTCCATCCTGTGAGAAAACACAACTGGATGCTGTACAATCACATGTGCTCCATCCTGTGAGAAAACACAACTGGATGCTGTACAATCACATGTGCTCCATCCTGTGAGAAAACACAACTGGATGTTGTACAATCACATATGCTCCATCCTGTGAGAAAACACAACTGGATGCTGTACAATCACATGTGCTCCATCCTGTGAGAAAACACATCAACATTATGTTAGAGAATGTACCATAGTTACCTTGGATAAATGGTGTTTTACACTGCATTTGTAAAATGCCATTTATTCAAGGTAACTGTATTCAGAGGTGATGTACTTATAACCCTGACAGACTGGATCGTTTCTTTACCGACATATTTGACAGAGAAGATTCACCCATGTTGACAAGAAACCAAGGACACCAGACAATTTCACACAGGTACTCACGTTTATATTACCGGGTGAATGAACTTATTAAGGGAGATGTAAACTGTCAAAAATTATATAGAGGCAGCAACAGAACATCAGTCTTAGCACCACATTGTTACTAGTCTAGGTAATAAATGCATTCTTTCTGGCCTGTCTAGAATCTGTGCTGATTTCTAGCTTAAGCCAACATAGACATAACATGCTAACCGCTAGCCTGTCTACACAATATATACCTACATCTAGCCTGTGTATACAACGTATGCCTACCTCGGGCCTGTCTAGACACAACATGCCTACTTCTACTTCACATTCCTACCTCGAGCCCATAGAATGCTCCATGATAGGAGATGTTGGTGATGTGTTCCATGTTGATGAATGTGATGTTGTGTGCTAATCCAGACACCAGCAGCAGCATCCAACCAGATGGAAATGTGTTACCCTTTGATCGGAACTTTGTGATACTTGTGCCATATTCGTTCTGCACTTGTAAGTCTTTGAACATCAACGAGGCAGGCACTGCCTCATTGAAGCTCAGGCGGATGACATCAACGACATCACTGTTACCAGGGCAGATCATTCCTCCAAAGTTGGAACTCCATTCGTCATCATCAACGCACTGCGGAGGGAAGAGATTGCTCTTTGACATGGCACGTGCTCCAGGACCATGGCCAGTGAGAGTACCGTCCAAGTCCTCAAGTTCCGCCTGATGCTCCCATTCCCAGTAGGCTTTCTTGGTAGAGTTGAGCCACTCAATGTTCTTGAATTTATAGTTAAACCCAGCACACAATACTTCACATATGCAGACAATCTTGACAGTGCCGATGCCCGAACACGTATGATCTCCATTCTTCTCACCGTCAAAGTTCACAAATGTGATTCCACTAAAGAGAACTCCACCATCAAGCGGCAGTACAATGCCCCGCTTCGTGCATGGTGGGTGATTTGCAGAGTTGAGATGACCAATGATAACAGTGTCCTTCACCATGGCTCCATCCTCTGTGTACTGTGGGGCAAAGCCATGGTTGAAGTAGTGCTCAGTACCTGCCATGAAGTTGTTGGCCAGCACAAAGCCAACGAACTGCATGGGATATGCCTCGACCCACTCAGCACCACGGAAACTGTTCCACGTTGTGAGATTCTTGAAGACGGCTGGGACTGGTTCACCCCAACCACACTTACCCCCAACCTTTGGGGTGTAAAACTCAAACACCCACAAGCCATACCAGCCTACTGAGTGCACCGTGTTGTTGTAGAACTCTCCGAGCGGGACATTCTGTGGGCAGATGTCAGGGGTATAGGACGGACCCTGGGGGTGCTCCAGCATGCGATACCAGAAGCCAAAGTGTGTGCCTCCTGCAACGTGGTTGTGTCGAACGATGTTGTCTGGGTGCGTGATCCAGAACGCTGCTGGTGTGATGTCATCATTGAGCAGGCTTGAACTTGAGCGCACAAATATCGCAAGGTTGTACTGGAATATGTTGCCGACTTCGATGCTGTCCTCGAGGAAGAGGGCGCCACCCATCACGTCATACACAACATTGTTCTCGACCAGTATGTTGTCTGTGTGGTGAATGTTGACGGCTCGGTTAAATGTGTGATGTATTCCACAGCCCCGCACATATGATCCATTCATGTCGCCATTGATGTGGAAATGAATGGGGTAGCGCCCGAGACGGAATGCTTGTCCTGCATACGTGATCTCGACGTGTTCGATGTGGCCAACCACTTCGCCTGCATTCAACTCTTTCTGGTGGAACATAATCTGTGATCCGAACTGGTCACTACCAATCTCCTCTCCAAAACGACCCTGGAAACATGTGTGTGTCGCAAACTCACCTACAACAAATCATTAGAGTTCATTGACGGATGGTTCTGAATAGACAGTTTCACCATGACACGGATGTACATGATCAACCTTTAGATTGAACAAAAATGGTGGTCAAGAATGAATGATTTAACACTTTTATTAATGTATTAGGCAAAGTATAGGAATGCATATCTTCATGTATGTAAAGATGATACAATATTTCAAAATTGTGTTATGCTTACAAGTATATCCTCCTTCAATGAGTACAAGGAGATCTCTGCTAGGGTAACTCAATTGTTCCCCTTGGAATTATAGTCTTCTAGCCTTACCATTATTATTAATTTTGATCATCTACCAGGGACAAGTTTGAAATCTGTAGGAGGGAAGGCTGACAACTGACCCACTAGTTTGAATGTAGACAAAAAATATAAAATCTCACGAACAGTTACCATCACCAGAAACTGTTCTTTGATGTGTCCAAGCACAGAGACAACTTGTTCTTAACTAATGCTGATAAAATAGCTTTAATGTCTTCAACACATGCAGTTGGAATGGGAAATGGATCTGTGATTAAAATGCTGATTGGTGCTTCGGAAAGAAGTGTTTTTATATTTTATTAATAAGAAGTGTTCTGAACTGATATTGATAGTTATTATTAATTGTATTGCTATTTAGCATGTTCAAAATGTTCACAACAATCAGCCACAAATATTAAGCAAATACATGTAGTTAGGGAAATGGCACTAATGACAATATATCATATGGTCTTACTAACAAATGTGCATAATATCAGTATTATGCACATTTGTTTGCAAAACCATGTGAAATATTGTGATTTACCTGGATCAAAGCCATCTGAACAGGCTTCGATCTTGTCATTCCAGTCCTTTAGATTAGAACCTCGCACAACCACATTGTGTGTGAGCACTCCGACTTCTGCCCTTGTCTCCAATGTGATACCCCCCTCAAAGGTCTGTGTCTCGCCAAGATGGTCGTACTCGAGTGCCTTGGTCAAAGTCAAGGTCATATGGTTGTCAGAAATGGACGCGATGGTGCACTTTTCGTTCTCCTTCTGGCTCATATGTCCACCAGTTGAGGCAATGACGATCTCGTCACCACCAATCCAGGTCACCGGGATCTGAAGTTTTATCTCTGTGGCTCCGGCCGCAACAGTCTCCGCTAACAGCGTCCAGGTTACAGGTGTTGGCTTACCTGTGGTCACACATACACATGTTTCATTACATTCTTTCTGGCTCTGAAGTACTAGGAGGCATAACTTTATTTCAACTGGTATTTTGTTATTATGATGAAACTGATCCTAGATGCTGTAAGATTAAATGGCAAAACAAGTTACCAGTAACCTCTCAGACTGAATGTGTAGCTTGAGTAATCAGCCATCTCATAATCTCATTGGTAGACAGATATGCAATTATTTATTGGAAGAAGCTTTGACAACCTAGAATGTTACATAGTGAACATGATACAAAATGCCTTATAAGGAAACTGCACAGGTTTTGATAGGTTTTGATAAATCAGTTTCTTGTAAACAACATGTAGCCCAATAAGTCACCTGTTTTCCAAAGTGTAAATCATATTGGCAGCACAGAAACGATCTGGCTCAAGTGCTATAATGGCTAGTGTATCTGGCTTGGAAAGACTTGCTAGAACACTAAATTAGCATGCATTGCATACCATGCAGTTCTAATGTTCCATGGCGAACAGCAAGTGTCTTGGCACCGTACACGGGCAGTTCTCGTGAGCGCACTTCTCCATACATTGTGATGATTCCTTTGTTCTGGAACGGTTTCTCCTCCGTGCCAATCTGAAATGTTTGAACTGCAGTCAGAGCAAGCACTGTAAATTTACTCTAATGGCAGATTCAATAAAAATACATCTTTCTGCATTTTGTGCGTGTCATGAATGATGCACAGTTGGAGAACATGTCTGCATCTGTAGCAACATACTGGTTTTATTTCCTCCTCAGACACTGCATGTCTTCCACATTTGTTTATTGTTTCTTATAATGAAAATCTGCAATTTAGGCATTTTTCAATGGCACAACTATACAATTATGAACAGTTCTAAGTTTTGACTCAACCAAAGAAAGAAAACTAATTAGTTTGCTAATGCGAAACAAAATAATTCTACTTAAATTGTTGAACGCTCCATCTTGTTATGCTCACACATTGCATGCTGCTAAGGATTTTGACTGCTGCATTTACCTGTAGAATGCCTCCTCCTACTATCAGGATGTTCTCTGTCTTCAGTTCAACATCCTTCTCATCAAACAACACTTTACCACCTGAACACAAAACCACACTACACTTAAACAAAATTCTTAAGGTTACACCAACATCTGTTTCTCACATCAGTGTGAAAACGACAAAATGATGATGGAAATGATCCACATCAAATCATATTATCACAGGTTGACAGGTAATAAATTACAATGATGGATCCGATGATTCGTTTTAGTTATAGATTGATATTAGTTGCTGCTGAAAAAGGGGGTCTATGATAATTAGGGCATGTATACTTAATTGAACAAATACAGTAGTTTTATTTAATCTTTCTGATTAACAAAACAACTTAATTATTACTATTATTACTTAATTAACAGAGAAACATGTGCATCTTGGATTAGTCTGCAAACAAAAAAACTTTTACTTGAAAGAGCCCTTTTACTTGAAAGAAATAGTGAAAGATATTTCCTAACAAGTTACACCACTTCAGACGTGACAGTCTCTAGACTCCCTACCTTGTATGAGCAACATCTTCAGGACAGGTGTGTCAACATCCAGCATGACAGTTTTTCCTGCAGGAATGACTACAAGTGACCCCTCCTCAGGTGGGTCCAGTCCTCCCCAAGTATCTTTAGATGACCAGACGTCAAGGTATTCAAACATGGCTGCTTCCTGCCATCACAAAGATAAACTTTCAATTCAGAGAGGACTATGTTGTCATAGGCCCCATTTAAGGGTAGCCACTACTCGAAAACGCCCATATAACCAATATGCCATATCTCTGTTAATATTGAACATATCATAACCAGATTTGGAGAACGGATTAGAACAAACAATGGTATATGATGTTTGGTTGTGTATTACCATGGCAATGAACATTTCAAGTGAGATGGATTTTCACATCCTTGAAAATTATTCTGAACTAACAACTGTATGTGTGATCATGCAACTGTCAAGAATCATTAGCTAGAATACTCCTTTGTGCAGTAAGGTGGTTTTGGGCAATGATATCTCACTTCAGTGACTGTTGTTCAGGTTTGAGCATTTTTCAAGACGTCATGAAAAAACCTCAAACCTAAAGTCTCACCTCACAACAATCATTGCAGTCAAACTTCCTTGCTCAAAACCACCTTATTGCACAAAGGAGTATTCTAGCTAATGATTCTTGATAACTGCATGATCACACATACAGTTGTTAGCTCAGAATAATTTTCAAGGATGCATGCCCCTCTATCACACTAGAAATGTTGATTGTCATGGCACTACACAAGCAAATGAGCCCACATTCCACATATCATGTACTATTCATTTAACTAATTAGTACTCCAAATTTGGCTAATATATGTTCACTACTAACAGAGATATGGCCTATGGCCGTTTTCGAGTAGTGGCTACCCTTAAGATTTAACAAAATATGGAGCACAACAAAACAGAATACAAAATTACAAACATTTTTGGTTCACATTTACCTACCATTTGGCTAAGCTGGTAACATTTATCAAAACAAACGTTTTTACTAATAAATGTAGGCCAATGGGCCTGCAACATTCTATCCTAAATTTGGAGATCGCTTCAAGAACTAGAATATTACACCAGTCTGCCAAGATGTCACAATGAGTCACATATATAGTCGCGCCTCGTTATAACGCGGTAGTCGGGGTCCACGAAATGAATCCGTGTTTTAAACATGGCGCGTTTCCGTATCTGCTGTCGGGGCGCTACAACGACGATGACCGACACCGCTGCTACACGAAGAACGCCATCAAAGCTAAAGTGTGCACATCGTGCAGTTTATGAAGCTTATTAAACTGCCAGGCAACGTCAATGTGTATTCTGTTTAAATGTCATACACTGTTATAAAATTTAATGTTGAACTGAATAAAATTCACGAATTGTGTACCGTTTTTAAATAAACAACAGACCAACAAGCCACGGTCAACTGAACGATAATGTGGTACCGCTGACCTAAGATCTAAAATAATGACCTGGCACTCAGCAGCCGAATACGCAAATAATTTGACAAATGTTGATTAAGGAGTTAAAGCTATACGCTCACAATTGGCTTAACTTCGTCTTTCAAACAATATCAAAATACCAATTTAGAAAGCACATTTACCGTGCCGAACAATATTACGATTCACCAATTCATATGCGGTTGATAAATTAATAATTTGGTGCACCAGTACAGCCTACAGGCAGTAGCTTTGGGTTCATCGCAGCAAAAAGCTAATATTTGTTACGCAATGTTAGCTTACTGATCTTGCCTACTAAGCTGTATTAAAACGTATTTAACCAATTCTTAAGCAAGGCGTATTTGTGAATTTCAATTGCAATTTATAAGCTGCCCGGCGCTGAAACCAGGTGAACTTGCGATCCGCGGAAGCCATGAGCATGACTAGCAGATTGGAAACGATTCGTTTGATGTCGGCGCAAAACAAACAATACCTTGCTGCACATTTACTGTTCCTAAAGTTAAAATTGACCATAATTATAGTCAAAGAAACTTATACCTTTGATAGCATTGGCAGTGCAGAATAAACGTCGGCAACGTAGTGACGCGCCTCACACTCGATTCATTGCAGTTGTACAGGGATAACTTCACACAAAACAATTGACAGTTATTACCGTGTTAATAATATGGTATGTCATAGCGCCCATTTTCCCCCTGAATCCGCGTTATAACGGGGCGCGTTATAACGAGGCGCGACTGTATATGCTTTGTCTGTTCCTGTTTGCGTAAATACACAAGTCCCACTTACATTCTTAGCCTTGCCAGTGCTTGCAACAAACACATCGACCAGGGCCTGTAGACTGGTCAGGTGCTTCCCACTTGTACACTCAATCGAAGTATCACTGACTGTCGAGACAACACATGTAGCGCCATCTATGATGACAGAGATGGCAGCCATGTCCGTGCTGCAATTAAATAGTTGCATTGTTATATCATTTATTTCTTTATATTTACTATGAAAAGTACATGTTGTTGTGATAACATCGAGACATCACTTGAGAGACAGCAATGCATCTTTCATTATCTTTGTTTAAGAATCAGGGGCCGGTTTCATGAAGCGGCTAAGAACGTTCTTAATGCTAAGATGATTGTCTTAGTAAATTACGTGATTTTTAAAATATAATCGAACATAGGAGTTTATGCAAACACGTGATGCTAAGTAATTGCGTAACTTTAAGTACGCTTCATGAAACCGGCCCCAGTTTATTAATTTACACATCATCATCAGATGAACATATAATTTCTTCAATGATTCATTTCATAAGTCTGGACCAGTTTAGTTGGTTTAAAACAAGGTCAGTTGTTTTTAAAACAAGTTTGAAAGCAGTTGGCATTATTTTGAACCAACTAAATTGATAACAACATCTTGCTTTGAACACAGGAAACTTCTGTGATTAAAAACATATTCCATCCCAACATTATTTATTAATTGTGACTTCTATAAAGATGTTTATAATATAATGTCAACTACTCAAAAAGATATCTGCACACAGTATTCGTATATTTCAAAAAATTAATGCATGAGTTCCTGACTGTTTTTAGCTAAAAACTCTTGGACTCACCCAAAGTCTGTTCCCGTGATGGTCAGCCTGTCTCCACCAGAGGTCACCCCGACCTTTGGTGTCACCGATATTACAATTGGTGTCTTTGCATCATTGTAGTTGTACCCACTAGCACCAGTAAGGGTGATGGGGGCGAGGGTTCCATATGAGACAGTAACATCACAAGTCTGTGTACCTGTCCCTGTAATAAGAAACACATACAGTGAAGTGGGTGACTACAATACCAAGTATTGGTATGTTGGTTACAGATTTCAAAAACATTTTCATCTATCTTCAGCCCACTCACATCAGATGGTGATATTTACACAGTCAATGGATAATTAATTCCATTCACCTATCATCATAATTATATATCTCGGAATGAATAATTATAATAAACTTTACACTAATAATATCAATCCAATCTACATCCGCTTTCTACTTTTATTAATTATTAAATATGGGATTACCATTGCAAATTGTTTTTAAATACACAACATATGTAGAGACTTTTGTAAAGACAGTTTCTCATGCAACAATGCAATCTATTTGACCAGATAAAGCAGTTTGTATCAACAACGAAGTGCTGACTGTATGACAAGTAAATAAATTGTCATGGTATATACCTGAATGTGCAGGTGTATCACACACTAGTGAGTTTGTATCTTGGCTGCTGCTGACAGAGCAAGCCAAGTCACACACAGTGATGTTGACTTCTTCATATAGGCCAGTTCCACTCACAGTGATTTTCTGACCACCAGCAAAGCTTCCTGAAAAAAAAAATATCATAAACCATTATAGTTACATTTTTCTTAATAAAACCTTGTTGAGATTTCAATTATTTTGTACAGAAAATAAATATCAATTTTTTAATTTACCGGGACTTAACACAATCTACTATTTCTTCTCAAATTGCTGATTATAATTATGATTCTCACTACAAATGAATTCTCCCACTGGTACAGCCAGCTTGAATAAAGTAGAAAGAACCTGACTACTCACCCTCAGTGGGGCTGATGCTGGTCACTGTCATCTTGTATGTGAACTGTGAGGTGCTAGAAGCTGCCCCCTTGACCGGTACCATGACAACAACATCATACTGACCAGCCATCTGTTTGCCCACAACACACTGGATCTCTGTCGCAGAACTTGATGAGACCTCACATGCCACATCACCCACGGTCACTACATTGTCCTCACTGTCACTGAAGCCAGACCCAGAGATTGTGATAATGTCACCAACGTACCCCTCGGTTGGGTTGATGCTAGTGACTTTTGGGGTGGCAGCATCAGTGTAACTGAATGACTGGCTGGGGTAATTCTTGGAGTTTGACGTCACAATGATGTTGACATCACCAGCAGCATGAGGTGGAATTTCACAGGTCAGAGATGACAGGTTGACTGTCTTCACTACACAATCCTTCCCGTCAATCTTCACCAAGGTGTTGTCAGACACAAACCCATTACCCTCGATTGTCACCATCGTCTTGCCGGCCAAACTACCCTCAGTGGGGGTAACACTTGAGATGTCTGCTCTGCTGATGACCTTGACCTCACCAACAGGAAAGCCTCGTCCTGGCAGGGTCACATGCAGGGTGTTGTCACCAACAGGGATGTTATCAACAGTGCACACGATTTCTGTATCGGTTGTTGACAGCACAAAAAGGTCAATGTCACCAACAGAAACAACAGCAGTCTCGTTTCCAAAGTTTGACCCTGTGATGGTGATTGTTGTGTCAGCCGCCACTTGTGATGGCTGGACAGCGGTGATATGAGGCGTCTTTCCTTCGCTATACTCAAACAAACAATCATTTGATGGACATTCTGCAGCCATGCTCTTTACAGTGACACTGATGTTGTATGGACCACCAGCTGTGTGGCGGGCCGTCACACACTTGATCTGTGCATAATCCAAACTTTTGATTTCACACACTGCCCCATCAATGACCACCTGTGTGTCGGTGTCAATGAACCCGCCCCCGTTTATCTGGAGCTCGGTGCCACCAGCGACAGACCCAGTGGACAGACTGACAGACGAGACATGGGGAAGTAGTGCAAACCGCCGCTGCAACTCATTGGGGATCAGAGGCAGGGAGAAGCCATTGCCTTTGATGTTCACTGTCACCTCGTATCTGAAGCCAATCTCTAGTTCTGCGGTGTTGTCAACCTTACATTCAATGCTTGTGTTTGTGACGCTGGAGACGAGGCAAGGTTTGCCACCAACCAACACTTCTGTACAATCTTGACTTGCTTCAAAGCCAGAGCCAGTGATGATGATTGTGTCGAGGGAAGTGCCCTGCTGCGGGGAGATAGATGTCATCTCAGATGCGAGGCATGTCAAGAATGCCACCTTGAATTCACTTGGATCTGCCTCGGTGCATTCCGTGATTGGGATACTTGCACACTCGTCAACTGATCTCTTCTTCCTTCCCGCTGCTGCAAAATGTTACACATTTGTTTGTTTATCAGTATGATAGACTGCCACATGAATGATGACATGAATGGCAATCAAGGAGTTTATATCTCAAACAATCATTTAACCAGTCAATCATGAACACAGTGGAATGATAATGCACTGATCACCAGAACAATTTTTAACATAATTTTCTGCATCCATTTTAATAATGAAATGTGTATCAAAGATAAGGTTTCCAGAAGAAAAGATTCCATGAGATTGTTATATAACCACACTTCCTACTCCTCCTTGTATGTATCTCTCACTCTGGCTGAGTCGCTGTGGTGACTTGCCCCATCTATTTTGTGTGGTATTGTGTTACCTGAACTTCTTGCTCTATCATGAGTCCCAAATGTGGCGGGGAGCCTCAAAACCTAAGTTTTTTCTAGTTCACCTAGAATCTTTCTTGGCTGACAGACCAGACCGTAATTGTTATGCTACTTTCCTTCTGTCATGGGTTTGCTTCGATTGCCTCTCAATCATATCCCAATATATGCAAGCCCATGTATCTTTAATGTGTGACAGTCACTGATAAGCACATTCCAACTCACCAGACGGCTCATACTTGGGCTCAATCGTGCCAACTTTGTAGGTGAGTGGCTCCACATAAGACTTCTTCTTCACCACATGCACCACGCCTCTCATTGTCAAGTTATGGGAATTTATATGACCACTCCAGTAGTAGAAGGTGCCCAACTCAACAAACCTGTATCTGTAGCTGCCTGCAACACACAATATACAGTCACTGCACAAGGTGTAGGAACAAGTCCAATCTGGCTGAAGGTTTCTATTGTAGGAAACAGACCAACCTTCCTGAAGGTCTCTATTGTAGGAACAAGTCCAACAGGGCTGAAGGTCTCTATTGTAGGAACAAGTCCAATCTGGCTGAAGGTCTTTATTGTACGAAACAGTCCAACCTGGCTGAAGGTCTCTATTGTAGGAACAAGTCCAACCTGGCTGAAGGTTTCTATTGTAGGAACAAGTCAAACCTGGCTGAAGGTCTCTATTGTAGGAAACAATCCAACCTGGCTGAATGTCTCTATTGTAGGAACAAGTCCAACCTTGCTGAAGTTCTCTATTGAAGGAACAAGTCCAACCTGGCTGAAGGTCTCTATTGTAGGAACAAGTCCAATCTGGCTGAAGGTCACTATTGTAGGAACAAGTCCAACCTTGCCGAATGTCTCTATTGAAGGAACAAGTCCAACCTGGCTGAAGGTCTCTATTGTAGGAGCAAGTCCAACCTGGCTGAAGGTCACTATAGAAGGAACAAGTCCAACATGGCTGAAGGTCACTATTGTAGGAACAAGTCGAACCTGGCTGAAGGTTTCTATTGTAGGAACAAGTCGAACCTGGCTGAAGGTCTCTATTGTAGGAACAAGCCAAACCTGGCTGAAGGTCTCTATTGAAGGAACAAGTCGAACCTGGCTGAAGGTCTCTATTGTAGGAACAAGTTGAACCTGGCTGAAGGTCTCTATTGTAGGAACATGCAAGTCCAACCTGGCTGAAGGGTTCTTTATTGTAGCTGTGGTTGTTTATTTAACTCTGCACATTTTCTGTATCTTTCTGTAGCGAATCCATTTGATGGCATTTTAAAACATGCATCTTGCTGACAATCATAACAAATCTGTGTATTATAGGCACTTGTTTGTCATTGTGAAGTTATAATGCTTGTCTTTTAATGCAATGTGAGTGTGCTATAGACTACATGGGTACATTATTTTTGTTTAGCAGTGTATTGCTACATGTGAGGCACCCTCTGCTAGAATTGTTGTTAATTCCATGCCAACTCTCTCTGCACAGACTTTTTGTCGACCTCCTATAGAGCAACTGACATATGCCAAATTATAAGTGGCCAGTTTATGCAAATGTTTCCTTAATTTCTATATTTAATAACTTCATAATGTTGCTATTTAATACAACTGCACAGCACTATTTCAGTTGGTGCTGACTCAAGATAATGGAAACTAGCAACTGCTAATTCTAAATATTACAACACAAAATTAACCAATCTGATTATGGCATGGTGTGACTCAGTTCAAGTACCTACCTGTTGGGGTGCTGATTTTGCCACTGCTGAAGCCACTGCCATCATAGGCAGAGGCAGTTGCATTGGCTGTCTGCTCCACGCAGTAGATGACTCCAGAGATATACTCCGGGGGTTCCCAGCTCCAGTCAACTTCATCGCCCTGTTCCACTGTCAGTATCGGCAGGTTCCACAGGTATCGCTCCCCATGCACTGCAGGTAAATGTGTACATCGCATAAATATACATCACATTCAGGTGAAAAACAGACACAACAAAACCTGTCGTCAGAGATCACCTGTCATTGGTGACCACAATTCTAGGCACGAATTGTTTCTAACAGTAATGTACCTGTCATGAGAAATCAACTACTAAACACGACCAATAACCACATAAACTGGTCAAGAGATCACTATTTTTACCTGCTATGAGTATGAGCAACCGTGCAATGAACTCGACAGTAATGTCGGCTTCATCATTGACTACACAGAACTCCTGGTTCTCCACTAGTCCTAGTTATCAAGCGACAATATACAAGTTCACATTACATCGTGTAATAACTATTAAATAAATACACAATGGAAGATTGATCCAAAATTAACTGTATGTACTGTAGTAATAATGCCCATTATCTGCCAGACCGAGTAGATCCCAACCTCTAAATATTCTTGTTATATACCTGCAACCTGCCCTGGGCAACGACCTAAGACAGGTTCAACTGTAATATATGTTACAGTCAGGCAACAGACAGGTAATGCACATTTCATTCAAGTGAAATACAGGTAATGTTCACCATATTCAGTTGAGACAGGTAATGCACATCACATTCAGGTGAAAGAAAGGTAATGTATATCACAATAACGGTGTAACAAATTGGACGAAACGTTTCACTCTGAATACAAGAAACATTTGGCACTGACCATGTTAATCTATATGTAACGGCTGCTAAATAGACAATAATTCAGTCAAATTGTCACACAAATTATCAGAGTGAAATGCTAAAATATGTTACTCTGATATTTCATTGGATGTGTTCCCCATCCAAATGACACGCATGAATAAACACAAACGGGAATAGACAGCAAATATTGACCCACCTGGATGGATGCCAGAGTTGTCGATAAACCACACCTTTCTGGCGATGTCAATCTGACACTGCACTTCGGTGCTTGTGAGTGAGTTGATCTTGCAGGGTGCAAGGCCAAAGCTGATCTGAGACACATCTTTGTTCTTAGGGAAGCCACTGCCAGTGATGGTGACATAGCATCCACCATAGATAGAGCACTTTGTAGTTGACACGCCTGTCACTTTGAAGTCAACCGAAATGCTGGGCAGAGAGCCACTGTAGTAAAACATACAAGAGACAATACTTTATAAATATCTTACATCTATGACATGTAAAGCTCAATAATATGCTCTTCTTCTTAATTATCTTTGTAGTATTCTGTTTCTTAATATGTGGTGTCATCATGAAGCACATTGCAGTAGCATGATTTAGTTGAAACATGGGCTAGTTTTGTCAGATCCAAAACAGCCTCTCAATCTTCCAGAATAATCACCCTTATACACCCAGACTTTCAAAGTTTACAAATCAATTTCAACAAACTCTGGTAAACCACAGTAAAGTGTTATGGAACTTATGTACCATATGTTGAGTAGATTACACCTTTCAGCATTGTCACCAGGTGGTTGTGGGTTCAACCCCAGCCAATAACAATAATAACTGGGTACACCTTGCTAATTTGCTTAGCACCCTTAGTGCCATCACCAATGAGCTTTTCACTTAGTGTTATAATCTGTACATATATAAAATATCCTAATATTTAACCTGTTATTAACTGAGGTAGTAGTGACTCTACCTATATATCACCAGCTTGGAAAAGAGAATATTTGGAAGTATGAATGTAACAGTGAATTTCACTTTTGCAACTCAAGTATAGTAAGTATAATAAGCACTGCCTAATCAGCAATGTGCTTCAACTTTCTCCCTTTCCATTTGAACTTCTGAAATGTATACTATGTGTGTACATGTTGTACACATCAACTTTGTTCAACTGGAAATAATTGTACACATCAACTTTGTTCAACTGGAAATAAAGAATTGAATGTAAACCACAGCAGAAGATTTAACAACAGCCATGAAAAATAAATAAATTTATCTCAACATTAGCACGTGTCATTTAGTTTTTTTTAAACATTCACACATGTTAGCATTTACACAATCAGTAGGTAATCAGAAACATAGCACCAGGACTTGACTAAAATAAAATGAAAAACTCAACAAACTGTTAGATACAAAAACAAATGCATGACAACCATGGTGGCAGTACTTACGTGTCGGTGACAAGGTAGCCTTTCTCAGGGACAAACAGGTAGATCTGGTGGACACCGTCACCAAGTGGGGGCAGTAGAATGGTGACAAAGTTTGTGTCTTGTGCGACTATTGGGGCCAGTGTTTTACCAACCAAGACACTGGACACAGCACCAAGGTTAGTGATGTTAATATGCACCACCTGACCACCTGAAACAGCACACAGCAATCTCTCTGTCAGAAGTCTGTAGGAGTCAATGCTGGGTTTAAGAAGAGGTTTGTGGGTGTTAATGCTAGGCTTGAGTAGAGGATTGTAGTTAATCCTCATGGAGAGGAATGTAGTAGTTGATCCTGGGTTTAGGGTAGGTCTGTATGAGTTGTTGCTTGGATTATGAAGAGGTTGTAAGAGTTGATGCTGGTATTATGGAGAAGTCTTTTAATAGTTACCTTGAGGAGTGGCAGCAGTCACGTTTTGACTTGTTAGTCTTGGAGTGCTTGCCTCCTGATAGGTAAAGTTCACAGAGTTATCACTGCCTGCAATGACAGTGTCATTCTGTTCAAGTGTCACTGCTACTTCTCCCTCTGAGTGCTGAAACACCACATGTTAACATCTTACAGAGTTATCACTGCCTGCAATGACAGTGTCATTCTGTTCAAGTGTCACTGCTACTTCTCCCTCTGAGTGCTGAAACACCACATGTTAACATCTTACAGAGTTATCACTGCCTGCAATGACAGTGTCATTCTGTTCAAGTGTCACTGCTACTTCTCCCTCCGAGTGCTGGAACACCACATGTTAACATCTTACAGAGTTATCACTGCCTGCAATGACAGTGTCATTCTGTTCAAGTGTCACTGCTACTTCTCCCTCTGAGTGCTGGAACACCACATGTTAACATCTTACAGAGTTATCACTGCCTGCAATGACAGTGTCATTCTGTTCAAGTGTCACTGTTACTTCTCCCTCTGAGTGCTGAAACACCACATGTTAACATCTTACAGAGTTATCACTGCCTGCAATGACAGTGTCATTCTGTTCAAGTGTCACTGCACTTCTCCCTCTGAGTGCTGAAACACCACATGTTAACATCTTACAGAGTTATCACTGCCTGCAATGACAGTGTCATTCTGTTCAAGTGTCACTGCTACTTCTCCCTCTGAGTGCTGAAACACCACATGTTAACATCTTACAGAGTTATCACTGCCTGCAATGACAGTGTCATTCTGTTCAAGTGTCACTGCTACTTCTCCCTCTGAGTGCTGAAACACCACATGTTAACATCTTACAGAGTTATCACTGCCTGCAATGACAGTGTCATTCTGTTCAAGTGTCACTGCTACTTCTCCCTCTGAGTGCTGAAACACCACATGTTAACATCTTACAGAGTTATCACTGCCTGCAATGACAGTGTCATTCTGTTCAAGTGTCACTGCTACTTCTCCCTCTGAGTGCTGAAACACCACATGTTAACATCTTACAGAGTTATCACTGCCTGCAATGACAGTGTCATTCTGTTCAAGTGTCACTGCTACTTCTCCCTCTGAGTGCTGAAACACCACATGTTAACATCTTACAGAGTTATCACTGCCTGCAATGACAGTGTCATTCTGTTCAAGTGTCACTGCTACTTCTCCCTCTGAGTGCTGAAACACCACATGTTAACATCTTACAGAGTTATCACTGCCTGCAATGACAGTGTCATTCTGTTCAAGTGTCACTGCTACTTCTCCCTCTGAGTGCTGAAACACCACATGTTAACATCTTACAGAGTTATCACTGCCTGCAATGACAGTGTCATTCTGTTCAAGTGTCACTGCTACTTCTCCCTCTGAGTGCTGAAACACCACATGTTAACATCTTACAGAGTTATCACTGCCTGCAATGACAGTGTCATTCTGTTCAAGTGTCACTGCTACTTCTCCCTCTGAGTGCTGGAACACCACATGTTAACATCTTACAGAGTTATCACTGCCTGCAATGACAGTGTCATTCTGTTCAAGTGTCACTGCTACTTCTCCCTCTGAGTGCTGAAACACCACATGTTAACATCTTACAGAGTTATCACTGCCTGCAATGACAGTGTCATGTTAACATCTTACAGAGTTATCACTGCCTGCAATGACAGTGTCATTCTGTTCAAGTGTCACTGCTACTTCTCCCTCCGAGTGCTGAAACACCACATGTTAACAGCTTACAGAGTTATCACTGCCTGCAATGACAGTGTCATTCTGTTCAAGTGTCACTGCTACTTCTCCCTCTGAGTGCTGGAACACCACATGTTAACATCTTACAGAGTTATCACTGCCTGCAATGACAGTGTCATTCTGTTCAAGTGTCACTGCTACTTCTCCCTCTGAGTGCTGAAACACCACATGTTAACATCTTACAGAGTTATCACTGCCTGCAATGACAGTGTCATTCTGTTCAAGTGTCACTGCTACTTCTCCCTCTGAGTGCTGAAACACCACATGTTAACATCTTACAGAGTTATCACTGCCTGCAATGACAGTGTCATTCTGTTCAAGTGTCACTGCTACTTCTCCCTCTGAGTGCTGAAACACCACATGTTAACATCTTACCATGTTGTCACTTCAGACATTCTGTCAGGTCTACAGCTGTAACATGTGACAGTCACTGTGATGTGATAACTATGATCAAGACAATCTCAAACTACCCATCCATACAACTATTTACTCATTTAATAAGCTACCTATTCAGATAGCTACTTGTTCAACTAACAAGCTACCTATCCAGGTAGCTATTTTTGCAAGCTATTCATACCGCCAACTACTTGCATACTAAACAAGCTCTCCACCCACCCAGCTACTTGCTCACCTAACAAGATTCCTATCCAGATATCTACTGGTTTACCTAACAGGCAACCCACACAGTCAGCCATTCCAGCCACTCGCCTAACAAGCTACCTATCCTGATAGCTACAGGTTTACCTAACAGGCTACCCACACAGTCGGCCACTGATCTAACAAGCTACCTATCCTGATAGCTACAGGTTTACCTAACAGGCTACCCACACAGTCGGCCACTGATCTAACAAGCTACCTATCATGATAGCTACAGGTTTACCTAACAGGCTACCCACACAGTCGGCCACTGATCTAACAAGCTACCTATCCTGATAGCTACAGGTTTACCTAACAGGCTACCCACACAGTCGGCCACTGATCTAACAAGCTACCTATCCTGATAGCTACAGGTTTACCTAACAGGCTACCCACACAGTCGGCCACTGATCTAACAAGCTACCTATCCTGATAGCTACAGGTTTACCTAACAGGCTACCCACACAGTCGGCCACTGATCTAACAAGCTACCTATCCTGATAGCTACAGGTTTACCTAACAGGCTACCCACACAGTCGGCCACTGATCTAACAAGCTACCTATCCTGATAGCTACAGGTTTACCTAACAGGCTACCCACACAGTCGGCCACTGATCTAACAAGCTACCTATCCTGATAGCTACAGATTTACCTAACAGGCTACCCACACAGTCGGCCACTGATCTAACAAGCTACCTATCCTGATAGCTACAGGTTTACCTAACAGGCTACCCACACAGTCGGCCACTGATCTAACAAGCTACCTATCCTGATAGCTACAGGTTTACCTAACAGGCTACCCACACAGTCGGCCACTGATCTAACAAGCTACCTATCATGATAGCTACAGGTTTACCTAACAGGCTACCCACACAGTCGGCCACTGATCTAACAAGCTACCTATCCCGATAGCTACAGGTTTACCTAACAGGCTACCCACACAGTCGGCCACTGATCTAACAAGCTACCTATCCTGATAGCTACAGGTTTTCCTAACAGGCTACCCACACAGTCGGCCACTGATCTAACAAGCTACCTATCCAGATATCTACTGGTTTACCTAACAGGCTACCCACACAGTCAGTCACTCACCTAACAAGCTACCCTCCCACCTACTCACTCATCTAACAAACTACCCCTTAAGTCAGTTATTCACCAAGCTACTAACCCACACAGCTATGATCTGCACCTATGTGAGTCTACTTTTATTTCCCACCAACCCAACATGCCTCTGGCCAGTGCCACTAATCCAACACTCACCGCTGGCACTATACAGATGATCTCAGTTAGGTTGACAGACTGCATCTCACAAATGTCACTTCCGTCCAACTTCACCACATGTGAACTGTCAAAGCCAGCACCAGTCACCGTCACGCCAATCCCACCTACAATCACAATGGGTTTCTATTATTCATATTTACTATTCATAATTCACACATAATCTAATGAACATTTCCTACTAACTTATGCAAGTTAACCTACAGTAAAACATTCACATGGCAGACAGTGAATGCTCCTACGGTCATGTAATAACCAAAGAAACAGATACTGCTGTGTTGTTTATGTGCTTAAATGTCATCTATAATTTCCAACATATCTTGTTTGCAACGTAACAAAAATAGTGACATTACACAATTAATAAGTACTCAATTACCTCTACTGATAGGATTTAAACATAACATCAGTCACTAAATATACGTTAAACCATGTATTCTTAACACTACATCATATGACCTGAGGAAACACCACCCTGATAAATTTATACTTCATCTTATGTCCTCTGTATTGCATGTTTGGCTATAATAAAGACATTTGAAAGACACTTCAGCACTAAAATATCTCAGGAATGAGGATATGTAGTAATCATATAGCAACTGATGAAAGACAACAACACTGAGTTTATAATACACAGGACATACCTCCAATTCCTCCTGAGGTGGGAGAAATGGATGTCAGCTCTGCTGTGTACTCAAAGTACATGGACACACCTGTATGTAGAAGCAAGGCATGATCTCACTTGAAAGGTCTATTATAATGTCTATTCATACAGACCAGACTGGACAACATGTAAAAGATGTTTTAATAAAACTGAGTGTGGAGAATTTACCAGAAAATTAAATACAATCAGATGCTTCTATTGTGTTGAAATAATTGGAACCTCAAGCTCGGCATTAATTCAAAAGCAAAGGTTTAGAAAGAACCAAATTATTCGACAATTTCAAGTCATCAACAACTGGATGATTCCAATGAGGAACTGAGGCATATAAAGCAAGGTCAAAATGACAGTCCAGATTAGATCAAATATTATGGACTGAATGAACTACAGAAGAAATGGAACAATTTATTCACTGACCAAATTGCATTAGATACAAAGAGATGTTTTATTCCTGCTGATCACAGTGGATGTTGTACTTATTAAAACTGCTCAGATAGTATCATGTAAGATGTAAGACAACTACTTTGTCCCATTCACCACATTGAAGTATGAAAGAAACAATAACAACCATGAGCTGTCTGGTTAAAAAGGTGACTTACTTTTATCAACCTTGGCGGCACCCTTGCCAATGACAGACACCCAGACAGTACGTGGACCAGCGGGACCCATTCCTGCAGTGCACACGATCTCTGTATCTGTGGCACTTGACACATCACATGTGATGTTGCCAATTTTTACAAAATTGTCCTCCTTTGTGACGCTGTTGAACCCTGTTCCTGTCACTGTCACTTCAACACCAACGGCACCTGGTGGGAACATCCAAAAACAGTGTTCATTTTTTCAATTTGTAAGCCTATGTTTATTGAGAGTCAAAACAACATAATATATCATAATATATATATAAACACACATTTAACAAGAATATATATATATCACTATGTCAGACAGTGTTCAAACAAACGTGAAGTTAAAGTGTTTATCAATCTATGGAATAAAATGCTGGAATTCATTGCCTTTCAGTACTGCCGTGAAGCCCACATTTCATGCATTTGTTTGTATATTAAAAAAGGTGCGTCATCGACAAATATATGTAAAGAATACATGTCACTGCTAAAAAAACTGCTGCAAGTCGATATAAAATACCGATTATCACAAAATTACTATTATTAATGTGTATTTATGTAATCTTTAGCATGTGTTGTAAGCAGATAATTCATAAATATAAAAATATTCTCTTCAGTATACCCCTTTTTTCTGACATAATTATTTCTTGATGTATCACACTTTGTGTATTGTTCTTATGTTGGAAAAAATAACCCAATTATTATTATATTCTTGTTAAATGCCAGCTGGCATATAATTAAACAGAGAAGGTCTGATATACATACATATCATATCAGACCTACTCTGTTTAGTTATATGCCAGCTGGCATTTAACAAGAACTATGGCTTAATTAGCTACACAAGAACAAGAGCAGGGACTCTATAATAGTTCACAATTATAACAAGAATGTAATGGGTTTGGAATCCAGGTAAGCATCCTAGCAAGTTGTTTAACAATTGCATTTAATTTGCCAACTTGTTTAACCAAGCATATGAAGACAAAGTTGAAACATGTTCCCCTTATAGATGAAAGAATACAATTCTAAGTTCTTTCTGTGGATCAACCAGGATATGTAGAACTATATATATCTGGTAAATGTTGTATACTGAAGGACCTGATGTAAAACACATTAATGTTAGCAATACTGCTTTGTTTGTCAATGACAATTCTATTTTCTTAACAACCACAAATAGACACTGTCAGCATATACATTAATTTACCTGACGTTGGTGACATGGCTGACACTGTTGGTGTCTTGCTGTCATCCCAAGTGTACGAGCAGCTGCCAATACACTTAATGGGAATATCGTTTACCATGACAGTCACCTGTGAGAAACACATCCAGTAAAAGCCATGAGAGAAATGTCATTTACTGAAATTGTCACCTGTGAGAGACATGTCTAGTTATATCTAAGTCAGAAAAAAACAAATGTAAGTGTCATAAGATTGAAGGCATGTCTTATTTTCTGCATAAATAACTGTTTCAATATGCATAAGCAATGCGAGTCACAAAAGAATTGAGACGTAGTGCCATAAATATAATTGGATTACTCGGATTATATACACAACATCACACTAAAAGTGGGCAAACGAATCTAACCTAGTCCTAAGATCTAACACTAACCAGTCACAACTCAATACCCTACTAATACTTTACATTCAACTACAACAATCATACTTTGTTTCTATTTTTTTAACAAAAATTGTATCTGTGGGAACTTAGTGACTAATGTTGCATTCAATTGACCTTGTGTTTAGCATAAATATGAGTTTGTGACCCCTATGTGACCCAATTTATCAGTGGTGTGAAGTGAGGAAGCTTCAAGTTTTGAGTTCACTACATGGTATTCACCATAAACACGAGGTGATTGAAACACACCATAATCTTCTGAAGAAAAAATACATATTGTGGCTGACAACAGCATCAGTGCACATTCAAGGACGGTGCTATTCAAGTCTCCACACAAGTCCTCCATCCACATTAACACAGTTCAGACCATCACATACAACCTTCTGTATAGGAACAAGTGACACACAATGAGATTTACCTGAGGAGTTTCATGATGTGTCCGGAGCAGGTGGCCAGGCAGAGGGTTGTAGAACAGACCTCCAACAGTCTCTTCCTTCACTGCCACTGTCACATTCGACCCCTTCAACTCATTGGTTGACGTCACCTACAATGTGCATCAGGCCTGTCAACCCACTGACATCTAGCAACAACACAACTGGCTGTGTTGTGGCTTCTCGCTAACATGTTTTAGTTCAATTCAACTTTCTTGAGCTGTGTTTCAGTTCAACACAACTTTCTGGAGCAGTGTTCAACACCTCAACTTGTTTCAGTAGTATTTAAGTTAGCAATAGTTTGTGGGTTTTTCACTATGTTGTTGCAGCAAGCCTTTTGCATCAACATGTTGTGCAGTGTAAATTGGTAAGATGCAGACCAGCGTTTTTATAGCCAGACCAGTAACTTTTGAAATCCCAGCTATAGAAGCTACTTGCATCTTGTGGGTAACATCACCACCTGTCAACATATGTACAGGGGTGAAAGAGTTAGGCAAATCTCAATACTGAAAACAGAGTGGGGAGGGATGTAATGGGAGGGGGTGACTTTGTTGATAGGAACAGGGTAATGGTCTACCTGTGGTACAAATAAAAATTCATAGTATTACAACATTTTAGTTGTGAAATTAAAATTAACAACTCTACAATTAATATGTGTATGTAATATCTGTGTATGTGTGTGTGCGTATATATATATACATATATATAAACATATATACATATATGCTTACATGCAATCCCTGAATGTGTGAAATCATTACATTTTGCTATGACCAAAAGACAGAATTAGTTAATTAATAAGTGGCAACCTTTAAACATACAGTCATTAAACTAAATGGACATATGTTGATTTAATAGTTTCAACATACATGTATATTACAGCAAACTTTTCCAACACAAATTCTTCCGTATTACCTGTTTCCAATATCCATTTCCCGGACTGAGCTGTACATGGACAACATTCAAGTGATCATACGCCAATGCATATGCCATTTTGGTCATACGTTATAAAATGCCTGGCAGGTGCAGGTCTTTGGCAAAATGAAAACAAAAACTGATAAATCTTACTAGTTTGTAGTTGGCTAACACAAGTTTGTCTGGTCACGCCATGCCGAGGCATTATATACAAAAAGTGACTGGCGTCACGATTGTTACAAACATCTAAACTTTACAATACCAATGCGATGCCGCCAAGGCCATCTGCATAAGCTTAGACGTTTGTGGTAATTGTGATGTGTGACATGTTTGGCAGTTGTAGCTCAACGATTTCATATGTCGATGACTAGGTTGGAAACCAAGAAAATAAACACTGCACACTTGACTTCTCAAAATTTAATGCTTTCAAGTTCATGCCTATGACCATACCCCCACCCACTAAAAAAACACCTCCCCGGATCTGGACGAATCTCAGAAATGATTACTTGAGCTTAGAAAATAAGGAATCCCGTATCCAATATGGAACTCTTGCACCCCTCTATGTACATGGTTAAAAAGTAGATGTTTTGAAAATGAGCCAGCAAACTGGAAGAGTCCTCACAATGAAAACACAAAACCAAAGATGATGTAACAAAGAGAAGCTATCAGAACACTAACCTCTAAGAGTGGAAGCTCCCCAGGCACTGTCAGCCATGTGACTGTCCATTTGTGTCCAGCACAGTCACCAATGCGCTCAATGTTATTGATACCCATGCCAGGAGTGTTGGTCTGTAGTAATGCCTGCATGTCCTCAGCATTCACATTCGCAGGCACATCTGTTACACGTTGACAATTCATGATTACAGTAAGGACAACAATTATTAGGGGATGGCAGCCATTGCATCTTGGTCAAGCTGCAGGGCAAGGTTTAATTATAATAGAAGCCGCATCACAACATTCCACAACCAGCAGTTTCTGTGTGATGTAGTTGTGACTAATTCACCCGAACGACTAAGTGGGTAAGTGTATGTAATAGTGAGAAAGTACATTTATCAGCAAGGATTATGTGTTTGGCATTAGCAGAAATTGTCATTGCCGATGGTTTACATTGAAGTATGACAAATACATTTTTTGTGTGAAATTAGTATATGTTAGTCAGTTAGATATTGATTGTGAATGTCAAGAATTGTTTAAAATCACAGCAAATGTTAAAATGGTTGCCTTAAGGTATTTTAATTGTGCTTTCACATCTGCAGTCATTACTATAAAATTTTAGACATTTAAGCACACCCAAGTTCTTTAATCCCTTTAATCTACCAATGCAATTGTTAACAATCAAAAAGAACTATTTCTGTCAAACTCAACAAACCAAAACCGAAGTAATGAAAACTGTTGTCATTTTACTAGCAACACAGAAAAACTTAGCTAAATTCCTGAAAAAAAAAACATAATGCATTATGACATGAACAATAGTTTGCAATGTACTGGTCACAATCAAAATTTTCTAAAACTTGGAAGTATCATCTCCTACCAACTGGGTCACTGTCCTTCCAGGAGAGGGAGAAATACCCGCTTACTCCTTCAGACACTCTCTGCACCCTGGTCACTGCCACATCCGACTCCTGCAATGGAAGGAGTTGTCAGGGGAAATACACAACATTAACCATTTGAGTACGACAGGCCGGTTTTCCGGCTGCACTGTCTGTGACGCTTCGGTGCGACAGGCCGGTTTTCCGGCATTGACGATGTCTGCTATTCAAATCGTTTTGATTGATAATAATCCACTACGTGGAGCCACTTATTGTGTACGGTTGTCAAGGTGAATAAATTAGCTATTCAGCAGTGGACATCGTTTATTATCGCTCAATAATAGTTTACGGAGATTTTCACGGTTTTTAATTATGGATTATCAAAATCTTCAGTGGCCACAATGGCGGACAGCATTACTTCAACTAGCGATGTACCACTGTATGTTTTGGACAGATTATTTGATAGTTTTAGCAAAGAATCTTTGTCGGATGTTGAAGATCGACATAATAACGATTTTGGTGAACTTAGTATACAACTGAATTCTGCAACTGCAAAATGTTGAAATCTTGGTGGCCATCTTGGATTGCTGATTACCATGACAACGGAATGTAAAATGATATGGCTCATTATATTCGCTGATTATCATACTTTCCAAAAATATATAACATTCCTATTCATAAAATGCATTTTTGTTGCTAAAATCTTGACTTGAAGTGAGGTAGTCCATTGTTTTGCATATTCACTGGGAATACAGTATTCAGTGGTCACAGCTGGTCAGGGCTGTAGTACTGAAATGGTTAAAAGTGGCAGGGACCATACAGTGAAAGGCAAGACAGAAGAATTTCAAGAAGAATCATCAAACAGTTAACTTAGTGGCTTGTTGTTTTGTAAATCTCAAACATGTTGTAATACTCATAAAACATTTGCTTTGTGAAATATTTAAATTTGAGGTCCAATAAATTGAGTCTATATAAGTATGAAATTGAGGATTGTAAGTACCAGTTTTAACTGTTTACGGCTAGGATTTATGGCTTAGGACTTTCATTTTTTAGGCTGATAATATTATTTGTTGTATTTGAGTATTTGTACTGGCTATGAACTTGATGCACGTATATTGTATGCATGTGTTAACTCATTGTGTATATTTCTGCTGGTATTACAAGAACAAACCTTTGTGTTCCATACGGAAAACTTGTCCGGCTGATAGCACTCCAGTGGCTGCATCTCCAGTTGGTAGACCTTATTGGCCAAACTTGTCACAGAGAGACTCTTCACACGGAATGGAGGCATCTGTCTCTGTTTCAGCAACACTGCAACACAGATATCAATGAAGTAATGGATCCGGACATTACAAATCTACAAGTGAAAAATTCTTATGTCTAAAGCTTTTCTGTGACCCTTGTTGATATTCCAACTGAAAACAAAACAATTACATAATTTCAACATGTTATATTAGTTAGTAATAATCAGAGCATGCATTAAAGAAATGTTTTTCATACACAGATGTCTTATAATTTATAGCAAATAAAAGAAACAGCATTAATCAAATATCTTAGTAAATCAATAGTATCACAAACAATACACCTGTGATGAGCAAATAAATTCACAGGATCAAAAACTTTCCTCTATATATATACCTTCAGGGTCATCACTGGTTGGCACACGACCAATGTAGAGTGCATCAACAAAGATGTCCTGAAATAGTATATTTTTGTCTTGTACAAGCCTTAGGACGTTCAGAATGACACTGCTGGCTCCTTCGTGACGGTCCCGGATCATATCAAGAAGATTGATGCAAGAGTAGCTCCATCTGATGGAATAAAACATGTTATTGGTTTAAGGAACACAAAAAACCCACTTTGGATAGTTACAAAATTGACACAAGAATATACCAAAAGATCTAAGTCTTCAGAAGAAACCTAGGAAAACGACAAATAAAGACACAACAAAATAATTACGGTTTTTCACTTGTTTTTTCATTGTTAAATATTACCAAGACTGCTATTTTATTTTAAGTCATATGATACTTAACAAAATGTTTATTTCTTCTACTCTTTACACCTTCCTGATGTAATTTTATCATTATGTTTGTGATAAACATTTAAACTAGTCAATGAGGAGAACCACTAGACATGCATGCATGCACACACACTTACTGTGAGCCCTGTTTCATTTTCTCTTTCATTTCAAACCACTTCCAATTTTTTGTAATCTTCTCATCTTCAATGTAGTAAATGTAACTCATCAAAAATGCCCTTATGTAGCCTCTGTGTGCCAGACACATCTACAGCAGAGAGTACAGAGTGTATATAGAAGACCGTCTACAGGTATCAACAGAACTAGAGGAAGAATACACTGTTACGTAGCCTCTAATATTGAATGCTTATGGAAATTTGGAAAGAAGTAGTTTTACTCAGTTACGAAAGATAAAAGGATTACAGGACATGAAGTATCATTATTTAAGGAATGATGTAGCTTAGATATTCGAAAGTATTCATTCATACAGAAGACTATTAATAAATATGGAACAGATTATCTGCTGATTCCGACATATACTTGGCCAGCTGAAAAAAAGAAAGATAGATGAATATAGCAAATCTGTGGAGTGATAAAGCGAAGGCTATAAACAGTAGTATTCACTCACCCATGGGTTGCTGTTGAGTCGGATTGGTTTGTAGTTATATGGATAGAAGAGGTACATATGTCCAATAGTGTGCAGGGATGAGTGACCACAGAATGCTTCTTCTGTCTGCATGCGGTCACCATGCTCATAGTACTGGCCTTTCACAAATTTGTCCTCATAATCACGCAGGAGATAAGTGGTGTCTTCTGGTGGTTTGATGATACTGTCTGGGCACTTGACACCCAGGAGGTCATTGATGGCAGATTCAACCTGAACATAACAGCACAGTTAATAATTTACATAATGTTTTGGTTAATTCTGGTTTGCAATGAGAAGAAACAAATCAGTTTGTTTTAAAGGAAGTAGATAGCCCAAGAGAGCCAGCATTGCGAGACAAACTTTTCAAACTTCAGACACATCATGTGAATGAAAGAATGCCTGAAAAATTCAATAATGTTGGGCATGCATGGTGGTAAGAATGTCTTTGGCTGAACTGTGCAGTGCAGGATTGTTATGACTGGAGGAAGCTGGTCATGTAGACAAAAACACTTCAGCTATGATTTGACAGAACATGGGACTTGAGTATTTTTTACATCAGAGCCAATTTGAACATAAAATCTTAAGAAGAAATGTTTGACCTTCAGATGTTAATACCAAGTTGTATGTTAAACATTTCATTACAAGGCCCCGCTACAGCGGGTTGCCATATTATGACGCTTGAATACGACAACCTGCTAGAGCGGGGATAGCATCGCAGTGGTTTATTCCCTAACCACTGAAATAAATGTTAACAGTAGTGATGCCTATTGGTGCAAAGGCCAGCATTCGTGTATTGTACAGTGCATATCACACTTTGGAGAACTGTTCTGTGATGTTACTGTTAGAGATTTGAGTCAACATGTTTACTCTGTGAGCAATCTTTTATTTCCCCCGGCATTTCCAAAGACCTACAGCTTTTAGTGTCTTCTCATTTTCCAAATTCATTCCCATATATACCAAGTTAAGTTGAGTTTGTTGAAATGACTTGATGGGTCACCAACTTGGTATCTGACCTGGGCATGATGAATACATCAAACAATGAACCCTAGTGTTCTAGTTTCTATCAAAATTTAATTATAAAAAATTAACTGTGAAAACACATCATACAAAAGTAGAACATACAACATATAATTAGAATACAAAATTATACATGTACTTTTACTGTGAGTACTGTTGTAACATATATTCTGACACTTTAGCACATTTTATACATATGTCTGAGCATAAAATAAAAAAGCTACCAACTATTAGTAGTCACTGGCTATTTACCTCAGTAGAGTTTGCATTAGCACGGACTGGAGGAGCCCTCATGCCATTGTAAGTGAATGTGACTGTCGCATAGGAAGGCACACCCGCAGTGTCTTGCTCCACTTTTACATTCAAGTCAGTGTCCTCTCTTGACATAATGCTCAGCAGAGGCCATGAACCTACAAAGAGACATGTTAAGAATTTTGCAAATATATCTATCACACCAGTATTGAAATTAATGATACAGTTTTAATTTTCTGGGACCAAATGTGCATGATGAATAAACCATGGAATTGTCTATTTGCATATTTGTTACCAATTCCACAGAGATGTGAATTCCGTAATGTTTAGACTACAGGCTGAGGAGTAATAAGTTACAGCCTACCTCTGTCTGACTTGAATGTGACAGTGAACTTGTACATGTCTCCATTCTGGTCCTTCTTCACGGACACAGTGTCTGGCTGGATGGTCACCAGACTGGACAACTCACTGGCCAGATCCTTCTCACTCACTGCCACGGTCAGCCAATCTGACAACATTACAAAAGTAATTATTACATATATCAATATTATATTGCTAGAAGTACATCTGTCTTCAGAGACCAGTTGGAAGGCAATCCAACACAACCATCAACTAATATTTTAGTAAACAACTCCAGAAGCACTGCAACTGTGTGGGGTGTTTACAAGTGGTTTTCTGTGTATTTTGGGTCACAGATTTACTACTTGACTTGATTTTGCATAACAAGCTTGAATACATTAAATGTAATTGTTTTTAAAGATATCAATGATTTATCTAAAAATGCATGCATCAAATACGATGGCTAGTAGACCGACGAGGGATAGACAAATATTCATTGTTTTAATAATATCACAATGGCCCTGCTTCTTTTGCACATTATACGAGTACTATTAACAGATAGTGATGACACAGACAGATAGATAAACATAGTTGTATCATATATGAGTACATAATTAACATTATAGTACATATACACATTGTTTCATCCATGTTTAATCAATTACTCACACATAACACGTTAACAAACACAACAGCAAAACATTGGTTTTTAACAAGATTTAACACGATTGCATTCCAGATGGTATGTAGACAAGGAAGCCTCACCCTCCCCAGATAGCTGTCAATTTTATTTTTGAACATATTCACATTGCTAGCATTAACACAATCATCATATAATTTGTTCCAGTCATTTATTGTCCTCTGAGAGAATGAGTATTTTCTCACATCTAATCTACACTGTTCTTTGTCTAATGCTGCATTGTGCCCTCCGGTTCTACTGCCTTCTTTAACCCTAGAAGTGACCACTGAAAATCCTCTGTAGCATACTGCTCCTATAAAAATCATAACTTCGCTAATATTTGTCATAAAAATATGAATGAAGTATAATTTTATTGCTACAGGAATGCTTTATTATAATAAAATTATAGTAACTACATCACATACTAAAATTATGGGAATATTACTATCTGAACTTCATCCAAAAAAATAGTAAAAAAAACAAAACTTTCATTGTGCTGCCAGAGATAATTACTGAGCCCTACATCCAGTGAGACAAATGTAGCCATGTATGTTAGCTGCCAAATAACACAAAAATGAAACAAATCCGTTGAGAACTTTTATTTTTGTTATTTTTTCTGACATAGAAATAGGCCGATTCAAGCAGGCTGATCACTACCGTGCTCGTTACCGTTGCAACCCATGCATCGCCTGGAGAAACATCTCGTTACTAATTTGTTGAATTTTCACATAAAAAACACCCCAAAGTTGTTCTAACTATCTGAACTAGTATAATAACCTTATTTGTGAATACTGTCAGGCATTTTGTCAAAATATTGACTCAGAAACTTGAGATAATCCAAAGAAATTAAGCTTTCGAAGGTGACAAGTTGTCAAACACTGCTCTGCCATTTTGTTTTTTGACTTTCGCTTTGGAGGGCTGATGACGCTACATTTAAACCATGGTTCTGATTCGCTGAATTATGTCAGCCCACTAATGTCATTTTTGGCAGATTGGCCAATGACAGAGCTTTCCATCAATACCACGTGTACGGGGGTCTAGACTTTATGAATGGATGCGTAAATTCAGTATTGAGGACGTAGTAAAATCACCAAAGTGTGGGCGTCAACCGCGTCACGTGTTTTGTAAGCTGTATTGTGAATAGCTGACATTGAATCTGCTCATGAATAAATATACACGATCTCGAAAAATCTGTCAGCATGTATAGATACCAAATGTTCGCGTGTCAGTTGCGGGTGATGGAAATTAAAATTGATACATCAAAGGTAAGTACGGCCTGGCCACTCCGAGGGATAAGTTTGAAGAAATTATTTCTATCAATATCTTCATAGCCATTCAACATTTCAAAAAAACTTATATTTGGTCTCCTCCTAGTCTCTAATGTTGTCAACCCGCATTCTAATAGGCGTCTTTGATAACTAAGATCTTTCAGTTCAGGAATCAGTTTAGTTGGACTCTTTCTATCTTTTCTATGTCCTTCTTACGATATAGCCTCCATGTTTGTATTTAACAAAATCTGAATATTTTGTTTACACTTCGTGAGCAAAAAATCAAATTGTGAACAACATTTCTAGCTTATTAAATGCAATTTGGTGGGCAGTATATCTATAACATCTTTTAATATTTTATTCTAGTTTTAAGAACATTATATTCATTTTTTCCAAATGATGTCTAATTATTGCTTTGTACAGTGGTACAATCAGCTGTTTCTCCTTATATGTGATATTTCTTCTAATTAGCCCTAGTATTTGGTTACCCTTTGAAGCAGCAATTCCATATTGGTTTGAAACTTTCATGTCAGCACAAACTGTCACTCCTAAATCCTTTTCTTTTACAGTTTTACCTAACATTGTATCCCCCATTATGTATTCTTTATCAGAATTTCCATGTCCTATGTGAACGCATTTATATTTCCCAAAATTGAATAACATTTGCCATTTTTCAGACCATTTCACTAATTTGGCCTGATCATCTTGTAGAGTGTGTTTATCTGTATCTTTTTAAACTCTTTTGTATCCTCTGCAAAATTCAGTACTTTGCTTGATATATTATCACCCAAATCATTTATATATATCAAGAATAATATACATCCCAACACCGACTCCTGTGGCACTCCTCTGAAAACTGGTTTCCAGTTTGAAATCTCCCCGTCTACTATTATTCTCTGTCGTCTGTTATATATAAAGACCCTCCTAGTTTTTAGTTTCAAAATGTACTTGAAGAAACACCTAAATACTATTTATATATCAAATATTCAGTGACTCCCATTAAAGCCAAGACTTGGTAGAAAATGAATTAATCTTCTTTCAAACTGCTAAGGAGGAAATTACATTTTTTGGTAAATTGAACTGAAACCTTCAAATTACAAAATATTCTCAGAAACAACTAACACACACATATGTAACAAGTGTTAACTGACTTGTGTAGACTCCACTGAGGCCGACCCTGAAGTGAGATGCTGTATTCGCAGTCTCAATGGAAATGATCTGCATCTCCTGTGTGCTAGACTGTGTCTCAGGCCATCCACTCAGGTCTATTTTCTACAACACACAGTGGCGAGGGTGAAGCTATGACAGACAATGTGTCTACTGATGTAACATATATGTTAGTGTCCCTACAACACACAGTGGCGAGGGTGAAGCTATGACAGACAATGTATCTACTGATGTAACATATATGTTAGTGTCCCTACAACACACAGAGGCGAGGGTGAAGTTATGACAGACAATGTGTCTACTGATGTAACACATGTGTTAGTGTCCTTACAACACACTGGTGAGGGTGAAGCTATGACAGACAATGTGTCTACTGATGTAACACATGTGTTAGTGTCCCTACAACATACAGTGACAAGGGTGAAGCTGTGACAGACAATGTGTCTACTGATGTAACACATGTGTTAGTGTCCCTACAACACACAGTGGCAAGGGTGAAGCTGTGACAGACAATGTGTCTACTGATGTAACACATGTGTTAGTGTCCTTACAACACACTGGTGAGGGTGAAGCTATGACAGATAATGTAGCTACTGATGTAACACATGTGTTAGTGTCCTTACAACACACTGGTGAGGGTGAAGCTATGACAGATAATGTAGCTACTGATGTAACACATGTGTTAGTGTCCTTACAACACACTGGTGAGGGTGAAGCTATGACAGATAATGTAGCTACTGATGTAACACATGTGTTAGTGTCCTTACAACACACTGGTGAGGGTGAAGCTATGACAGATAATGTAGCTACTGATGTAACACATGTGTTACTGTCCCTACAACATACAGTGACAAGGGTGAAGCTGTGACAGACAATGTGTCTACTGATGTAACACATGTGTCAGTCTCCCTACAACACACAGTGGCAAGGATGAAGCTATAAGTAAAAGGAGAAGAGGAATACTACAAATTTCAAGGGATGAGGGATTTTTGCAGGATAGAGAGAGGAGTGGAGAAAGGGGTGAGAGTTGGCAGAGATTGGAGTGACAGAAAAAATGAAAAAAAAAATCAAGGACAAGTATCTAGGCCAGCCCCACTCTGGTCTACTGGGAGAACGAGAAGATTAACTTTCTAATTCATAAGCATTTGTAGGTGGTTGAGTATGTACCTGTATCTCAGGCTGAACAATGGTGGATGTGGTGATTGATTGCTTCTCATCTATTCCCCATGCCGTCTGTGCTGCGTTGTACGGGGAGTTGGAGCGGTGAACTCCGACCTCAATCTCACTTTCGCTGTGGCTGGTACTACTCACAAAGATCTCCACAAAATACCTGCAACACATGTGTAATACTAAATTTTTGATAACGTACTTTCTTCGTATTTTTTCTTGATCATCTTTTCGGGTACAACCACACCATTGATGTTAGTTTGAGAGAAAAAACTAAGACCTTTGCCATGTGTAGCCTAATCCTCTGATTGAAGAATACATTATCACTCGGGTGACCCTGCGGTAAAAGGGAGGTTGCATGTTCTTTTACCATGTATCAGGCAGGGTGGTTATTATTAACAGGCAGTTTGCTGAATTGGCTGTCATAAATGTGGGAACATTGTGACTGTGCTGAACACCAGAGTTTTGCAGTTAAACCATTTTAATGCCAGTAGAGATGCTTATAATCTGAATGTTTTGTTTACACTTTGTGAGCTAAAAATCAAATTGTGAACGTTTCTGGCTTATTAAATGCAATTTGATGGGCAGTATAATTATAACATATTTTATTCTAGTTTTAAGAGCATTATATTAATTAATACAAAACAAGGAACAAACAAACTTCTTTAAAGCAGTGCATCCTACACCCCGTCTGTTTTGGTTTCTAGCATCAACAAGGCAATTATATCAACTTACCTACTACCCTTGTTCAGTGTGACTGGCTCAGCTCGTTGCCAATGATTCGTGCTGCTCCTAAAGTTGACAATCTCAGTCTGAAAGCAACATAAGTGATATATGTTAAGTGTTCATCAGAGCCATTTGCTTTAAAAGGATAATGGAGTAAATATGTGGAAATTAACTTTTTTATATCACCTATTGTAGTGGAGCACATGTCTAATATGAAGTTTACTTCACGGTTCATTATTGAAAAATTGTGTCCAAAGGTATAAAAAATTAACCTTAGGTTACTATCATGATACCCGGACAAATCAATTAGTGACTTGAAATTCACATAAATAGCAGGGATTCATCTATAAAAAATACAGATATTTAGAATTATTACCTTTTCTTTTTCATGAAAAACAATAATCATATGTGCTGTCCGAAATTAAATATTGAATGAAAAATATGCATAGTATTCTCCTTTACCAATTCATCTAACCTGTCATACCATCAAAGATGATACAACTTAACCACCACAGTTGGACATACCCGCGTGTCCTGAGCCGTGAGGTACATCTTGGCTATGTGTTTGCCCTTTACGCTGAAGGTAAACTTCCCATCCTGGGGGGCGACAAAGTAGCCTGATAGTCGGGCAGCATGTTTCTGGATTTTGTAGACATAATTAGCATCCTCAACATAGGATACATTGTAGCCATCCAATGTCTCATTCATATCAGCAATCTCATCAAGTTCATCGAAAGTTAGCATTTTAGCTGAGTTCCAGATCTCCAGACGCCAACCACGGTTACCTGAGAACCAACACATTATACCTCCGAAATATTGTTGTGATGGAATTGTACATCAAGATAGACACCAACATTACACGACACTTCTAGTTAACTAAGTTTACACACTGACGGCTGCTCTTTTACTGTCAAGCCAGTTAAATACACCTGGTTCCACTGAAACATTTACATTGTCTTCTTTATATTACCATTTAAAATTACAATGATCTTTTTTTTTATTAATCCCTTGCTGGTGGTGGGTCACATCTTTCATTCTTTTCGACCCATAGCAAAGACTATTTGGCATAAAGTGCTAAATATATCTTGCTCAATAAAACAACTTCTGTCTACCTCAAAGTAAGCCTGATAACTATATATATATAATACAAGAAAGAATAAACAGCTTCCGGAATCTACCACAACATTATATGTTGGTAAAAAATGACTATCACATGGCATAGACTTTTTAATATAAGATATAACCATACCTTCGAAAGAAGTTATGTTTGAGTCCAGAGGCTTTGGTGTGAGACACACAATCTCATCTGCTGTTACTGACTGTATGTCACAAACAGCACCTGCAAAGTGAAAGTTATCTTAATTTCTTACTTCAATGGTACACCAAATCAACAAGTCTCCACGCACGCACGCTAAAGTAAGTGTTGATATTAAAATAAGAAACATTTGCAGGATTACAATCTTAGCAATTTACCTTAACTACAATGTTTTATTCACTAAATCTGGCTGAACGTTTGTGTACTTCCTTGACGGTCCTCCATACTATTATAATGACACAGCAATTTTCATAAAACTATTATAGTTGGACAAATTGCTCAACATTGTTTATAAAACTGCCCACATACCTCCAATGAGCACCTGTGTTTCTGCATCAGTTTTGTCATCCAAATCAATGCCATGGATGTGAAGGAAGGTACCACCCTCTATCCCCCCAGATGACGGAGACACTTCTGTCACCTCTGTGTCACATAAGGTACAGAGTCAGAGGACAGGAAAATGTCAGTCCAGCAATGGAGAAAACACTCAAACACCACAGGGTAATAATGGTGACTTGCTTTATGTCTTGGTGACACAACTTTGGTATTTTATCCACTGGACTTTTTTTTACGGCCAATTGTCAAAAGTGACATCTAATGGCAATCTAGATTATAATGACACTAGTTTAAGGTTTTCTATTTGGTTTTATAGTACAATCATGTTATACAGTATAAACTACATAGATCTGTTATAACATACTAACTGCCAAACTGTGTTGTTAAAAACCTTCTATTATTGAAATTTAAGGTAGCTGCACCGGGTATCATGTCAGTCGATTTCTTTATTTTTTTCTTCATAGAACATTAGTAGGTGTCAGTATGAATGTGTACTATTAAAAAAACCAAGGCACTATCACCATATGTCACCAATCAGTCCTTTAGAAAGTAGTATTTTTAGTGTGTCTGTGGAAAGTCCCTTTTCAGATTCTTGGAAACTGACGATGTTTCCATAGTGACGATCACGTGTGCGTCAGCCCAGTTCAAGCATAAATTCATTCATCATGAATGCAGATCATATGTGTCGAGTCCTAACGAAATGAGTCACATGTACAAATTTAAAAATATTGCGTTATATATACCGTTGGAAAGAGCATACAATCAGCTTTAACATGATACATATCTTGTGGGCATAGCATAATCCTAGGTGAAGTTATGTCACAATGAACACACATGGGGTAGAAATGTTCAAACTGAGAAAAAGCCATTTGAAATTTTGGTACGTTTACTGAAAAGTAACTTAATTCTGCACCGTCTTAGATAGTGATATAATTTTAAGTATCTGAAAATATGAACAAAACGTATGGGATATTAAAAAAGTTATGAGCAAAAGACTTTTCCATGTATACTAGTGGAGTGGTATGTTTTTACGAATTTTACAGCATACACAAAAACAGTCTGGTCTGTCGGGTAAATGCATTTATTGATAAACTGACACTGTTCTAATAAGTGAAGCTCATTGCTACAAACAAAAACAAAATAAAATTGCAAAAGAAAACTGCTGCAAGTTTATTTGACTCACAAAACCAGTCAGTGAGTTTATTCTCATTTTCCCACACTGGCACCACCACGACCCCTGCCAGCATTGCCATGTCCCCCGCCAGGATTACCACGTCCCCTGCGAGCACTGCCACGAGTTCTAAGATGCCTGGGCTGGCGAAGACGGCGACCTCGGCCACGTACATTTCCTCTGCGTGGTATGGATATGACAGCATCGGGAGCTGTGGAAGGCCCCGCTACGGGGGCAGTAGATGGCCCCGCCACAGGGGCATCCTCCCTCTCAGGGGGCTTGGACACAGCACGTCCTTATACAGGTCCTTCACAAATGGACGAATGTGGAGGTAGTGTTGGCGGTCGTAACTGAGGCCGTGTGGCTTGATGGCGACTGGTGGTGCAGAAGGCAGCAAGGCATAGCTGTCCACCAGCAACTCGAAGCGCTCTTCGGGGCTGCCGCATGTTGTCTTTACAAAAAACACGTCAGGGCTGGCTGCATCAAACCTGTGAACAGTGTTTAACACAGTTTAATTGTTGATCATCTTTCATTGCATACAGGCATAATGTCATAACAGGCAAATATGTGTTCCTTGGTTTTATATTAGACAAAAAAAAATCATCAATGTATCAGCCGTGCATACATGGGTCAAGTAACACAATTATATGAGTCAAGTAACACAATTATTGTAATCATATAAATAACGTAACGATAAACAAACATTTTCTTATGAACACACCTATGACGAGAACTCTTTATGTAAAGCTTTATTTAGCATTCATAGCATTTATTTCCTTTAATTTTCTGTTATTAAACGACTGATATTGGGGATACTACTGGAATAAATAGATAGCATTGAATGTACCCGAAATGAAAGTACTCCTTGATGCCTGGCAGTGCCTTGAAGTGGGGACTGAGGTGTGCTTGCCAGTCTGCCACAGGGACGAGGGAAGTGCCGTCTTCTTTGCTAACCAACTGGGTGGAATTCAGACAGGCGCTCCCATTCACCACAGACTCGAGCTCAGTCAGTGACGATATTGCGTGGCGTTTGAATGCCCGCTTGAGAAGCCCAAAGCAAGCGTCAGGGGCAAACTTTGTGTGTCCCACAACTAGAAAGTTGAGTGTGATGGACTGGTGGAGACCAATGACGACCCTCCATGCACAATACCACAGGACAAAACGGTTCTTGTTTTGCACAGTGAAGGTCGGCAGTGGTCTCACCCAGTCTAAAACACTCAAAAAAGTAGTGTAGGTAGGACACAACAGCGTTCGACCCCTTTGAAATGAGATGGGCCTCATCAATCAGGAAGTTCACCTGCTTCGGGAGCCCTTCACTGCAGACCCCAAATTTGCCACACTTCCTAGGAACCAGGAAGTACACGGGGCCTGGCTGGAGAGGGTCACTCGGCAGATGAACTTGCTGCGCAAAATCGAAACTGTAGTGCATCGAGATCTGCCGGCTGCAGGGAGCACTCCTGCTGAACTCCACCAGTTTCAGCTCGCTGCAGGTCTGCTTGGCAGCTGTCACCATCTCGTTGTAGAATGTCCTGGCCATGTCAACAACTCGCAGGTGTTCCTGTGAAATGCGAGCAGTTATGGCAAGCACGTCCACAAACAGCAAAAATAATTTCATATGCATTTATAAAAAGGCCAATCATAATAGTCCAATGCCTTGTTATGACGCACATTAAAAAAACATTACCATGCCATGCAATATAATTTTATGTCCCTTTGAAATGCGTAAAGAATCTGTTTTTTTTTAAGAGTTATGCCAAAAACAGTATTGTAGACACAAGTGGAAATTTAGGCTACATTAATAATAATAATAAGAAATTAATAAACCTATCCTACTATCACTCAGTGCCAGTGGTGTATCAGTATGTCTGACATCATTCCTCCATATCACAGAAAGTCACAACTTTAATTTATTCTTTATGTCAAGCCCTGACTAACACCAGTTTAATGAAACTCGCATCAGCATAGTCTATTAGGCTTGGTTATAGTAACAATCTAATTAATTATTAATCTGTCATGATCTCACCCTGATGGCCTGATAACGTGCACATGCATTCACCCAAATACAATCATGACAGTCACAATGGCTTGTGCCACTGTTGATATAAATATAACGACCCACAGACAGTGAGCCGACATTCAAATAATAATTTCATATTGTATATAATATACACACTTCGATAGCATGCATACCTGAAACTTTGGCCAGTTCTTCGTCCACCGAATCAAAAACTATGTCCTCAGACTCGGCAGCCACTTCCATGGCATCGTCGAAGTTGTTCCTTCGGTCATCAAAATGGTCATCCTCGTCGGATGACCTGTTATTACAAACTTCTGAATCTGTGCCTGGTTCGTCACCCTTGCCACACATGTACTCCTCCAACAAACTATCGATCTTTTCTCTATCGGAATCCGCCACATTGCAATTAATCAACCTCGCTAACTCGAGCGCCATTTTTAAAGGGACTGACAAAGAAAGCCGCAATGCGCATGCGCTGCAGCTGCGCAGCCAATGACAGCAGTAGCATTAGTCATGCGGCTAGCAACAAGTCGTCGAATGTTTACATCATAGCTCGCACGTCAAGCCCTCCTATTGGCTAAATTCAAACCAGGTCAAGGCGACCTCACTATATTTAGAAAGACGTCATCCAGCACTCTCTGGCGGTATCAAAATGTTGAGGGACAGCCCACAATTTCTGCGAAAAACTGCGTTACAAGTGTTGCGTTTTCGGCTTTGTTTTAGCGAATTCATGCATGACATTTTACACAGCTATCAGAAAACTACTCTATAAGCAGCAAATAAACGCACATTTAAAAAAAATAACGACATCATTCGATAATATACATATTAAGGACCAAGTTTATTGAAAAAACGCACAATCGTTAATGTTGCGGTTGCAACACATTTTGGCATTTCTTGACGTTTGACAAATCTGTACATCCGACTCATTTCGTCAGGACTCGTCACATATAGTCTGGTTATTCTCATGCCACTATGCTGTTGTATTATAATTACCTAAACGCATCACGCTGTCAAATCACCAAATACTGACGGTAGTTTTGTTTATTCTCCGATAATGCCCGTCCTCAGCCGCCATTTGCAATGACACGTGACTGACCCCAGCAGGTGTCAATCAATCTTGTTTACCACAAGTTCAACACATGGCTCTTCGTAACACAATATCATGAGACAACTTGGCGGGAAAACCTTGGGGGGAAATCTCAGTAATAGAAGCGTCTGTCAAATTGTTGTGAAATAAGTCACATGCCAGTAAAAAAAGTCACATTTCAAGCATCTGGTGACACCCTTATAATTGTAACCAGGAAGTATTACTTAATGTAACTTTTTATAAAAACTACAATACTTACAAAGCCATAACTTGGCATATGAACTCGACTTGTGTTTACCCAAAATTGCACGGGATGGTTTTGTTTGGTGAAGGGGTCGTGCCAAAAATGCAGTACGGATTTTTGCTGTCTTTCAACATTGTAGCAAAATGTTTATGAAGCTGTATCAAACTTAATATGCATTTGTTTATAAAAAAAACCTTGTACTTACAACCATATCAATTTTTCTTTTGGGGAGTTTCTCAAAATTAAATAAAATGCAATTTTTAGGTGATTTTTGACATATTTTGTAATTGTCTTTAAACACATTTAAATATCTCTAAACAACATAAAAAATAAATTCTTTTTGGTCTAGAGTATTGTTTAGTATATAAGGCAAACTCTGAGAAAAAATGGTTAGCTTATTTTCAAAACTTATATTAGAAATGATTGATTCAAAAGAAGGATATAATAGCCAATGCAGCCACCTTAAGTGTTTGTGGAGGAAACAATTTTTTTACAAGGTATCTCACAGCTTTCTAAAGCACAGCCATGATAACTGTGTATTGACATTGGAAGCTCTGCCCCAGACAGGTCATGACTTTCCTCTGAATTATCTGAGCTCACTATTAACGGATTTGAGTGACAGTGTGTACATTTTTTGAACATTGAACTGTTCAATTCATAAGTTGTTCTACTTCTTTAAAACATATCTGGGCAATCAGTTAGAATACATAATACGCAATTTTATCAACAAATCATCCCATTCAGCACATCTACCAAAACATCCAGTGCTCGATCGACAGAACCCGGTACATGACTGGAAGCGTGACAAGAGAGTACTTTTTTCAACAAAAAAACAATTTTAGCAGTAAAATGGAAACGTAGCATTATTTACCAGCAAATGATTCAAACATGCAGATCTTGTCATGACTCAGCACCCTCAACATTTCCAGAGCAGGCATTGATCTGAAAAGTAATATATTTAAAAATACATAAAACATGCCACATCAATTTATCTTCAAAATCTGCATTTCTATATGTATAATGCATGATTATACGTAACATATTTTACAAAAACATTTCTTTTGAAAAGTTGTTTTCAGTAAATACTTGCAATTACTGAAAGCCCTCACCGAGTTTCCTCCATATGCTATTTGTTGAATATGTTAATGTTAAGTCCAGGCAGAATAGTTAGCAAGCTGCACTAATTATAATTTATGAAAATTTATCTAGCTATTTAATACATTTATCTCTTGACTGTCACATAAAGTGAAGAATGTTACATACTTTTGCATATATTGCAAATGTCAGCCAGAACAAGGTTAAAATGATGTTTAAAAAAATCAATAAATCTATCAAATGCATCCAAAATATCGCAACATTTTGTAATATTCTTGATTCCAATCTTAACATATCCTCCCAACTGTCTAATTACATTACTTTGATCATTTCCAACTTATAACACACAAATTGCTGTACTGAACCCACATCAAAGGTAGAGATACATTTAAGAAATGACTGACTGGTTTTAAAATGTAGAATACACATACCGGCCATACTCATTCTCTACGATGAAACTCATGTTCATGCCACCTGCAAATTCAAATACGCTGATCTTTGCAACGTTAATAATGACTTGTATACTAAAGACAGTAGAATATTTCACTGATGACAGCTAAAGCGGTAAATCTACATGCAGCAACAAACATAATACAATGCAACTGATCAGATAAACTGTATAATAGTTGGTTTCTATTTTAGTCCAGGACTTTTATGGTTTGAGATGGAACAAATTGGAACAGAAGCTATCTGAAGTGTTTTGATTACACTGAAGGTACCTATAACAAATATACAGCAAACAAATTGGGGAAGTGGCTCAAAACAAGGAATTTTATATTTCCTATTTACCCCATGTTAAATACCATTGATACCTAAAACCGTGGCATTTACGCAGACAGCCCAGGACCGTATGGCAAATCTAAACTTGCTGTGGCAAACGCAGATCATGTTCGGATCATTAAGGCCCCCTATTCATAATAAAAATGAATATATATATTATATCTAAACAAAAGCCAGAGCCTGACATCTGCAGAGCAAACCCAGAGCACGCATGTGAAGATGGCCAGTGTCTATAGGCGCTTACACTTCAATTAAAAAAACTGTGTTCAGTCAAATCGATTTTAACACTTTCCCTCACGATATTGTACATTGGAAAAACAACGATGTATGGGTATTTATACATATCTGGGGAAACAAACTATGATAAAAATGTAAGCGATAATAAAGATCGAGTGTCTTCCACATGGAGATAAGTTCTCTTGGGAGCATAGTTCACTCGATGGCTGGATCTGGTTTGGCCCAAATGCTCATATTGTTCATATACAGTGAGGCAAAGTCAACCACGAAGAAGGACTTATGGGTAACATAGAGACCGTAACAAACCAGCTAGGCAAAGTTGTGTGTAACAATGTGACCCATTATGATGGCCTTGGAAAAGGAGCACTTCTGAAGAAAATTGGCTTCATCCAGCACCAGAGGCAAGCTGAACAGTTTGTTTGGGAGGCATGATGCTTCAACAGAGCATGTTGTAGCAAAAGTTGAGATGGTGCTTGTAAAGTTGTATGCCTTTACAACAGAAACTGGAAGACAGTGTGGATTCTTTGAGGTACAGGTTTTGTGAGAAGGTGACAGTCAAGAGTTCGCACATTCAGCCAAAGTCTTTATTATCTGAATATTTATACTTAACATGTGCAATTCAACACTGTTTTATATGCAATACATGATTTGCTAACCCTGTACCTCCTTGGTTATATATTACATAATACATAAAACTTACTATTTGTATATTTAGTGCCTGTAGTATATGTAGCCAAAGTAATCAACAGGCATGTAGTGACGAGAATATCGTCACCGACACGAGCACTAATAAAGAAACAAAGAGAAATAGTGGATAACAGCGACAAATAGAATACGCAGAAATATGCAAGACCATCAAAAAGAAAGCGAAGGAGGACATCAGAAAGTACAAACAAGAGATCATACAAGAACCTGAACCTGAAGAAAGCAAGAAGAACGCAGACACTAGGCCGAGACAAACTGATTACACTTCTAGACAAGCAGGGTAGAGAAATACAAGGCCAAGGTATGATCATGGAATGAACAGAGGAATTCTACACCGAGCTATATGACAGTGAACAGAGTACCATAATTCACACCGACCCGAAAGAGGTACCAGAGATAACACCAAGTGGAAGCTGCGCTAAGAGATATGAAGAATGGAAAGACATCAGGCAGCGACCATATAAACATTGAAACATTAAAAGCAGGAGAAGATATCATCTCGAAGACACTGGCTAAGCTGTATACTAAATGCTTATCAGAAAGACGAATACCTATCGCTTGGAACAATGCAAAGATGGTGATAATCTTTAAGAAGGGAAATAAGAAAGACTTAAAGAACTACAGATCGATATGTCTGTTATCAAACATCTATAAATTACTCACAAAGATACTAACTAATAGACTAGAGATGACACTGGACGAAAACCAACCACGAGAGCAAGCAGGATTCAGAAGCAGGTACTCAACGACAGACCACATACATGTCGTAAACCAACTGAAAGAGAAGTGCCGAGAATATAATATCCCGCTCTGCATCACTTTCGTCAATACGAGAAGGCTTTCGACTCGGTGCAAACTCAAGCAATACTGACCTCCCTCCATGAACAGGGGATAGAAGATATGTACATCGATCTCCTGAAAGACATCTACACCAACAGCTCAGTGACAGTCCACCTACACAAAAAGAGCAACAAGATCAACGTCAAGAGAGGAGTACGACAGGGTGACACCATATCGCCCAAGCTATTCACGGCAACACTCGAAAGCATATTCCGAAGTCTGACCTGGGAAACCAGAGGCTTGATGATAGATGGAGAATATCTCAGCCATCTTCGTATGCATATTTCCAGTGATGACATATGGGGCGAAAACATGGGCACTCACCATCCAAGCAAAGATCAAGCTAGCATCCACACAAACAAAGATGGAAAGAAGTATGTTAAACATCACATATCGGGAGAGAAAAACAAATATCTGGGTAAGGCAGACAAACGTCATAGACGTGATAGAACAAATCCGAAGACAGAAGTGGACCTGAGCAGGGCACATCAGTAGACTATGAGATATCCGATGGACATCGCGTATCACAAGCTGGAGACCTTACAATGGGAAACAATCTAGAGGAAGACCGGCGAGACATTGGAGAGACGAACTAGATGAGTACTGGAAGGGCACCATCTGGGGTAGGATAGTGCAAGACAGGCAGGTTTGGAAACGACATGCTGAAGCCTTCGCCCAACCATGGGATACTACGGCTGCACAATGATGATGATGATGAGTATATGGACATATATACATTTATTTTGTTGTAATGATGCACTCATTTTACTGATTTCTTTTATATAAGGTAAATAACTGTTAAAAAAATTAATATGGTGGCTCCTATGAGAGCGACTATATTTATTCTTAGTCTTAGTAGGAGTTTCCCGTCCCTTATTGACATGTTTTTTCTTTTCTTACCATACATTAAATACTTACCACTTTTTCATGTTGACTCAATTACAATAGGTCGTATGGGTTTCTGTTTTTGTAACAATCATACTGTTGTATTTTGCACTTTTGGACAAATAAGTATTTCCTGTTTCTGTTCCTGTTCCTTACTTCCGACATTTGCAGCAGCATGCTGCCACAGTATGTGGGTGTGCCAGCAAGTGCAGGAGTGGATGGGTGTAAGCCACTTAAGAACAGGTGTTGGGGATAGAAGATGAGCGACGGTTATCTTCTTCCCGTCATGACAGACCTGCCTCCAGCACATGATGCCCTTTTGCACATAATCAGGTGTAACTGCTCCACAGATTGCAGTTCAACAAGGTGAACATGCCACAAGAACAACCTTGAGTGTTCGCTGCACACAGTCAATGCTGTGGGACAGGCTGCTCAAAGGAATTGAGTTACCTCAGTGATGAGAAGATGGACGATGAGTAGTCATGTGTTTGTCGATGGAGAGAAAAAATAAAAACTACTCTTGGTAATATAATAGGGGTTTTAAGTGGTACATTTTTACTTTTAAGTTTTAATGTTTTCATGAGATTCAGATGCCGGTTCTGGTTTCAAAAAATACATTATAGTTGGAACTGCTGTGAATGTTTCAGTAATTAGCATAACATATTATCATTTGTGATATTAGTGTAATACAGCCATTTTACCTCAATTAAGTTTTTGTGTGGAGCGCAGTGGCATTGGACTCTCAATCGAGAGAACTCAGTTTCTAATCCTGTGCTGCCATGTCGAACCTTGGGCAAGTTCGTACACTCTACTTTGCTCCAGTTCACTCAGGTGTACGACTGAGTACCTGGCTATATACAGTGATGGATTTTTGTGTACAAATATTTTTTGCACAGTAACTACAGCATGGCTGAAAGCTTTCCAGAGAAGTCTTGATGGTGTTCGATTGAACAGGTCTGCCAGGAGTAAAGGGTAAAGCGCTTTGAGCAGTCCAAAATACTGGGTACTGTTCTATATAAGACCTTACCTTTTTGGGCTTTAGTGATTCATGTTTGTACATGTTTTGACCTCACGTCATGGAAGAGTTTGTTATAATTATTATATGCAATGCTAAAATGTAGTTGTGTTATGTTACATATAGTCAATGCTCATGACAGTAGCATGTTTATATGGTAATTCAATGCAGATTACAATCATGTTATATGGGAGAGAATATAGCAATCCTTCCTCAATTAAACTTATCAGCTAGTTTCATGTATTTATATCTTGACCTTATATCATGGGGTCATTATAATTAGTATACACAATGTTCCTTTGTTAAATGTAGTTGCCCTAAGTTACATATAAAAAAGATGCTTATGAGAGTAACATACTTATAGTTATGCTGAGCATAATCATGTTATATACCTGTAGGAGACGAAGTGGATAAGTAACTCCAGTTAGTTGTGCATGTTTTGATAGCAATAAACATTTTCATTGAAAAACCAAGGCAATATTACAAATTGTAATGTCTATGTATGCTGGTTTGTTCTCTGAATAAAATATGTGCATATTTACCAACATACATTTGTATTATTTGAGCTTTACAGAAACATTTTCTTGCTTATTCTTTGCCCCAAAGGTAAAATTATGAAATAACACAGGAAAAAGCTATTGAGGGGTCCAACATTTGCATATTTTTACAATGTTCCCCAATTTTTAGAGCTGTATATTTTTTATATATTATCTAGGATATATACCTGCTTTCAAAACTGCAAGAATTGCTACTGTTGCAATTTGTTCCAACATGACCCTATTTTGGCCATATTAGTGCTGGACTATCTGTGCAGCTACCAGGCACCACTATTAGCCAATATTGGAAAGATATATCATGCCACTTCAGTGAGATAACTATTGTATGGCTACTATGTTCATGGCTCAACTGGAAGCCACAGCAATGTCAATTTGGAACAGCATCTCAATGGAGACTAATGAAAAGAAAATTCAAACATTTTAACACTGCTCTACTGTTTCATGGTTTACATATGAAGGTAAGTAAACAAATTACTGGATTTTGCATGCAATATTATAAATCCAACTGTGCACAATCTTATTAAAGTGTTCAGATATAAGACTAAACGTACAGTTGTCAGGCTGAACAAAATATTTATGCTTGTTTAAAGTTGCATACATACAATGTTAAAAAATACAAATCACATAACATTAATAACTGTTTAATAAAAAGTTATATTAGTGTCACTAAATAATTATTAGTTAGGAGATGGTTACTTTGTAGCATCATCGTTGTGGAGTCCACTGAAAATATTCAAACATTCTAATGTTACATGCATGGATTCTACCATTAGTTTTCTCTTTTTCCACTACATGAACTGTTATAATATTGCATGCACACGTGAGAAATCTGAAGCAAAATTGCATAATCACAATATTAACAATTGTAGCTCACCTATGTATTTTGAATCAATGGAACAATTGAAGTGGCCAGTATCTTTTTCTCCAGATGTCCCATCCAATACCAGTTCCTTGCTGTGGGTCAAATAATGTTCATCACAGAGCAGGTATGGATATTTCTTGAAAAATATATTTTTAAAGTACTTTATGTTACCCTGAATATTCATGACAACCAATCACACCCATGATATGTCATTTACTCCTTACATGGGAAAACTTAGCATGATTCAAAATGAAATATTGGGACATGGCAGAATGTGACGCAAATTGCAGATAGAAAGTTAATGCCATGACGAGGTAGAACTAGAAATATGCAACAGCATTACACAGAGTGGAGCATTACAAAATGGTAAAAGTTATACAAATAAATTGGAATTGCATGTCACCAATAAGCAATCCGGTTACTCACGGGAACCATGATGACCACTTTTAACCAATGCTATTGGAACTCTTCTAAATATTAACTGCAAGCCACCAGATTTAAAAGCATGCCAGTTAACTGAAGTCAATAGGAAATGCTGATATATACATACATATTGCCCAGCTCATCCAGAACTTCACAGTTGATGCCACCCATGTAGGCCCTGAAACAGAAGTGAAATAAAACATTATCCTTAACATTGAAATATTGTCTACATAGGCTCTAAAAAATAGGAGATTCTTAATACAATACAGCACTAATGTGCTTACAGTCATTGCCATCCAAGTATTGATCAGTTGCATGGGTAATCCAGCTGTGACACCATGGGTACACATACAAAGTCATGGATTCAGTTATAGTATGATCGGCCCACCAGCAACATATACCTACATCTTAGAGTTGCTGATAAAGACAGTGAAACAAGATATAAATGTTCGGAGGCAAATCTACCATTTCTTGTGATGTAAATTATATCTAAGTAAACCAATAGAGCTTTATACAACAAGAGTATCTAGAAACACTTAATTAAGAATATATACCACCTTCTAATTCCTGTTATACAAGAATTCAATACTTCACCATTTTACTCCTGTTACACATTAAGTTGTCATGTTTGAACAAAGATGAGAACAAGAGTGTTTGTGTCTCACCGTAGAAGCTTGGCAATGACGCCATTGGTGCTGTTTGCTGTGAGAATGTTACTGCCGTAGTAGGCTGTGAAGATCTTCCCAGATACAGTTACAGTTGTCCCTGCAAGTGAGAAGTAACTTTTAAAATATGCTTTGTTTACTAATCTATAAAAATCAATAAAATAGGCAATTCATGTACACATCTTTCAAACCATGTCTTTCACTGTTTTATTTCAAACCATGTCCTTCACTGTTTTTTATTGTAATTACTAATGTCCAAGTTCAATTACTTATATAGTGTCCAATTCCGGTAGCATTTAGAAGGCAAACTATACCTGGAAACAAGACAAACGATAAACTTAGCATCACAACTGCTAACCATGCATATGAATGGGACATACCTGGGCTTCCTGAATGAGGAGTCAGTTTACTGATGTCTGGTGTATTCTGATTCCGCGTCTATTTAAGATAAACATAAAAGTATAAAAATAAATTAAAAGTTGAGTCTAGCAAGTTTTTAATCATTGAAGTTTTCTGATTGATTTTTTTTATGAGTTTCTTAATGGAGAAGGTTTTACCCAAAGATGAGTTATTTAGGTAACAACAAAACAGAAAACTCTATACAATTAATATACTGCATGGTATGGCATAGTATATTGCAAGTGTTCTGAAACGATGCATTGCAGGCGCAGTATAGGGCTATAGGCCTATGGCATAAAATTCATCCAAACAACTCTATCACACTGGAAACTGACATCGTATACTCATATATATGTAGCCAATATTTCCTTCCAAATGTCTTTATATAATTTGTCTTGAATATATAATAGGATTTTCATGTTACCAAATCCACACCAAGAAGACACTGCTGATAAAGTGCCTGGGCATGTGTACAGAATTGCCCAAGTCGGCACAGGCACAGATAAGACTGTTGGTGGTGGTGCTCAGCCTCAGCCGTGTGATGTATTCACTAGTTCACAAATGTGCAGAATATGTTTTACGAATCTTGCAAGTTTTCTAGAAAAGGCCAGAATATCACCTGTTGAGGTCTTGTCATGGGCCTAGGTAGGTCACTCATGCAGTTGAGCCAGCTTTGCCTAATTTCTGATTTTACCATGCAAAGTTCGATTTCAACTGCTCATACTTGAATCTGGGTGCTCTGGATCTGCCCTGTTAAATTCAGCCATTTTTTATATGTGGCCTGCAGATCATGCTGGTATGGTTGTACCGACGTATATATCCAACACATCTAGCCACTTCTGGTATATCATCATCACTGTCAAACATGTTGTCAAAGTTGTCACATCATAACCGTGTGCTATGTTCGAGTCATCCATTGCATGACATATATCATCAGTCACTAGAGCGACACTTTCAACTTGCATGCACAAATTTGAAAGGTCACAAATTTAAATGCTTAAGTTCAGCGTTCGAAATAGCACTTGTCCGTTTGTCCGGGACAAGTGATTTTTGGCCCGGACAAGTAAAATGACTCTACATGGTTATCCGGTGGACAAGTGAAAATTTACAGTAAATAGTGATGCGTGCAACATTGCAAACTTTTTATTTGAGGAAAATCAAACGTAAATGAAGTTCGCTAGTGATCTCGCGCATTGCAATTTTGTTAGTGTGTCGGCGTCTTGTCGTTCCGCCGCCAGTGTGTTATACGCATTAGCGTTCGACCGAGTTTATTGCCTGTGTTAACAGGGTCATCCGCTGAGCGCACCGACCTAGCTCTGTCATACGCGTAGGACAGACTCCGCATCAGCCACCGTTGATCGAGGCTGTATTTAATAAAATCGTAAATCGTTCAGTTTGGCTGACATACAACTTGCTTCCACTCACGGATCATATTTGATGAAATTTGGAAATAGTACACTTTGTATCGCTAGCTGTTATTTGAATAATTATGTAGTTTTAACCACTATTATGCCTAACCCCCGCGAACTCGGCAGTCTTCCAAGTCATCGAACTTCCGATCCAGATCGGTGACAATTTTTAAAACTTGTAACTGGCTGTCCGGTAAATCTATGGTGGTGGTTGATAAACGGAATATTAATTAAATTTCAGAAGTGTTGTTGTATGTATGTAACATTTATTTTAACCATAAATTGCGAGTTTTCGAAGCCGAATTATGCAAAACGCGAGGCCGGGGACGGAGTGCCAACCGCCGTTGACATGTCGACTTCCGCCAACTATGGCAGTCCACGCGCGGCAGCAACGTTACGACGTAACTAAATCTAAAAATGATATTCCGCCTGGTAAATGTAATTCGGGCACCGTTAAAACTGTTTTATCATCATTGAAAAATATGCGTTCGTTTGCTGATGTTCAATTGAATATTATCTTCGTTTGTAGAAAACAGAAATTTGTTAATATTGAAGTTCATAGAGGTTGAACAAAATGATATCAGATTATATAGTTTATTATTATTTTTGTGATAACATTTCCTGGCTTTGCATTGGTCATGCTCCTGATGGTTGAGTGGCATCTTCAATGACAAACTGATGCCAACATTTTACAGTAGTGTTATATATATATATCATATTAAACATAAACAGTTTTTGTTATAACAAATAGCAAGAAAAACAATTGTCTCATTCCTATCATCGTAAAAATTATTTGTTATTAATAAAAGCGTTCATATAAGCATCACAAAATATTGGTATACATCATGTAATGTGTCTACTTTTAGTATTCGTGATGAATAATAATGATAAATGGACTGGATAATAGTTGCAAATATAATTTTGCAATTTCAAAATTTGCAGATTAAATCAAATTGTGTCTTTGATCACAAGTCACTCAGATGTACATGCAACGAAACAGCAGGAACATTGTGTTGTTGTCATAAAAATAAGACAGACTTTTACGGTTTTTTTCGAAGCTTCGATTCCCCTTGACAACCACTCGGACAAGTTAAAATTTTGGCGGACAAGTAGATTTCAAAACTTACTTGTCCGGCAGACAAGTAAATATTCTGGCTTATTTCTATCGCTGTTAAGTTTATGCAGAAGCATTGTAGAAATGTCAGCAAAATTAGGCTATATTTCAATTAGACATTAAAATTATTTATTTTCAGAAAAAATACATTATTGTCAGATGACACCTGTTTAATTTCAACAGTAATCATTCAAACATACAATGTACTTTAGGAATTAATCCTTTATGTTTTGTGGAGGGAGGGGAGTATTTCTAGAAAAAACATACAGGTAGCATGTGACGACTTGACATTGTACAATTTAGTAAATTTTTAAAATAAAGGTAACATATATATCAACTTACAATAAACGAACAGGAACCACTAGTGGGCCGATTACCACAGTAGTCAGCCATCGCTAGTTGTGCACCGTTGACTGATACACGCACGTAGTAGGTGGCTGCCTTCATCGGTCTGTCATCAAACATCACTTCATCAGTCAACCATTTATTTCCATTGAAGGCACACACACACACACACACACACACACACACACACACACACACACACACACACACACACACACACACACACACACACACACATATACACAAACCACAAAACATACACACTCCACAAAAACATATATGCAGCATGCGCACACACAGGTTGTATATTATGCTATAATTGTTCAGAACTTATTACATATATATATACCTTATTCATTCTAATTAGCGTACAGTATGCTTGAACAATATTTTAGACGCTAAAATATGTCAAAAAATCATCCCCATTAAGCGTACACCCAAATGAGCCAAGTTTAAAGACACAACGTCGTTGCCGACTGAGTTGGTCACATGGTGACTTGGATGATGCAAGAGCAGACTTAGCTGCACCTGGCTAATTCCACCCTACGTACAAATGATTACTGTATAAATAACGGTGTCCTAAACAAGCAGCGTAATCCACTGTAATTAATTAAGTTGTGTTATCTAAATTTTTTAAACACTGATGTTAAAACTCGAAATCATAAAAATATTCCCGTTTCAGGCCTTTTTGTACAACGTCATCTGATGGATGTGGATGTGGCTAACCTGATTTCCAGGGAACCGTTATTTGTCTTAAGTCAATTAAAATGGTCTCAATGTTTGTATCTGAAGATGCATCTACTTCACCATTCGCCGAGTTTTCAAGCAGCGAGTCCAGCATCGCTCACCGGCGAGCAAGTGGACGATGCTGCCAACAAGCGAATCCGGCAGCGATCGCCGGCAAGCAAGCCGAATCCCGACCCATCTCAATTTTGTCGTTATAACTTTAGTTTTGCCTAACTTTGATACCTCAATGCGTTCCATCATTCAACATCATCCCAGGCATATTTATATTACGAAAATACGACCATGTTTGTGCTACTCTGCGCCGCTGTGGTCGTGCATTATCGCATCGCGCGCACGTAAAATGAGCGATATAGCAGCATATGTTGATTTACGCCTCAAAAGTGCGCTAAGACGCAATATTCCTAAACATAAATATGCCTGGGATAATTTTGAATTTATACCCTTGCATTCTTATCCGAACATAATAATTTTGTGACCATTTATTAATATATTGTGTTTGTATTATTCCAGTTATTTTTATTCAATCAAAACAATATTTTTCAAATACTCGGTTGCTCCGCTAAGCCACAACAAAACTGCATATCGCAAGAGAATAAATACTAACCGGTCCCTTACTACATAGCTAGCAGTACATTCGCTAGATGGCACCATCTTCTCGCTGTTTGCGCGTACTTAATAAGTTAATGGTGTACGCCAAGTAAGCATGTCGTCTGAGATCAGTTATTTATATATTCATGTGTGGTCAAAAGGATATAAGAACGCTGCAAAGTCCCCAAATATGTGTGAAAAAATATTGTGTAAAAAGATCGTCAAATCTCGCAGTAATATGATATTGGGGGAGAGGACATTGCATAACGGATTCCCAAACATTGCCAAAAATGGGGTGTACGCTAATTAGGGCATGAACGCTAATTAGAGTGAATACAGTATATACCTATACATACATATATATATATAATTCTAGTGGTTAACATTCATAATAAAATCCCTTACAGTTTAATTCTAAGTTGAACTTATTACAATATTCTTAAAAATGCCCACCATCTGGATGGTGCTAAGTACACACAGATGCAGCAGATGGTTTCCTGCAGTATTCATAAATGATGCTTGTTGTCATGTAAATTTAAAAGTTTTTAATGTCAATGCAAGTTACGTAAACCATCCCCAACTGGTCGCTGCTCCCCAGAACAATTGCATAAAATATTTGTATTGTTAAAAACAATCTATTTACATCTGTCTAATGTATGATAATGATATGAACCCTAAAATTGGTAAGAATCCTTAACTTATGGGGAATTAGGTAAGCTCGATCAGTTACATGTTACCAATACTCTACAAAATTTAGCATCAATGAAATGTTTTAATGTTACTAATGCACCTTGTTGAATGTGTGTTTTAGTCTAAATAACACATTCAAGGTCTTAATTGTCTTGAAACAAAAAACAAATAAATTCTACAAAATAATATTATGGTGTTTCCAAGAACTGTCATGCCTACCTGGTGTAACACGTGATCTGTTTCTCGTGTGTGCCATCCTTGTGGATGTCACACAGGTATGACCTGGTGTCCGAAACTAGTGTCACGTTGTTGCCAATGTTCTCCTGACCTTTGCCATAGTTGAACTGGTTTCGTGAAAATCCTGTAAAGTTCATATTTGTTTCAGTGTACAAATGATAATGAATTGTATTTGTTGATCAATTGAAGAAATGTTATTGTAGTTTTTTATGTTCAGTCAACAACATAACTATTAGATCCTATTAAAAATTCTCCTTGGTTTAACATCAAACTGGTATACCTGATATATATTGGTACTTCCCAATGTCAATGTACACAACAGGAAAACAAAAACCTGGACAAACTCTTCCATAAGATATTCATGTTCGAAACCTCTACCAAAAGTACCATATTTAATCAAAATTTGTGGAAAAAAATCTTTGAAAAGTTGCTTTGAGTGAATTTTATACATGTATACAATTTATACTTACAATATCAAAATGGTAAAACCGGCATTACCGTAAATATATATGCTAGCCCTGGCCATTAGTTGCGTTATGTATAACAAAAATACTAACAATAATATAAACTGATAAGTATGCAAATTTGGTTTGTATTGTGTATCATAATCATAGAAATGTTCTATTCATTCACACATATATTTCACCGACAACCTGACTGCATGAACATTGATAGTTTATTTGAACAAAATATTCTTTCTCTGTTGCTACCACTAACATATGTACAGACAGGCAAGTACCATCTCGTGTGTGATCACAGCTTCTTCAAGCAAGATGTTAATGTGGAAACTTTGAGCATGCTCCGAAATTGACTGACACAACTTTATAGGCTTACCAATACCCACAATAGACTTGAATAGTCCTAAGTGGAAATCTTAATTAGTCTTTAAGTTAAAGGCACTTAAGGCCAGACACGGCAGGTAGATATGATTATTTTTTTAATGTGTGCAAACAGTACAATTATTTCTGCCCAATGCATAAAATGGGTCTTACTGAGTAAAATATATATTGATTTTTTCAGCCAGACCCCCCCATTTCCATGGTAACAAACAAAATGGCTACCATTTTGAGCAAATATTGGCAAATTTGGAAACAATGCCATTTTTATTGAACCCATATATAGTTATAATTCTTGCAAATCCACGTTCTCTATAGATTATTTTGTGCAATCAGAGCATTTAAAAAAATGTGAAAAAAAATAGTTTTTTGCCACAAATACGGCTATATCTTTCAAACAATTCACAATTTTAAAAAAATGTTTGATGATTGCACACAGTAGAGTATGCTGAATGCAACACTAAAAACATTATTTATATAGCATAATTACTCCCAGAGATATCCCGTTTCCAAATGCAGAAATTTGATGAAAAATGTTTTTGAGAAAATGGCAGTCAAAGATTGCATAATGGATTTGATTACATGATATCGACATACTTGATCCATAACTAAAACTCACTTAGAGGTATGTAATTGTCATAGAAGTGAACTTTATTGATAGTATGCATACAAAGGTATCACTGCAGTGTGGCCCAGACTTTGATTATATTACACTGGTTTTGTCTACTTTTCTCACTGATGTTTTGAACAATTCGCATTGTCAGACTTCTTGAAAACAGGCAGCGCCAAAATCTGAAATGTTCAGAATAGGCGGTCAGAATTCTTCAAAAAAGATTGTCAGAATTTTTTTAAGAAGTGTCATCAAGATTCTTCAAAAACTGTAGTTTTGAGTTACTTGGCTCAGGGTCTGGGGACTGTTTCATAAACATAACAAGCTCGTAAAGAAAATCCATAATTCATCAAAATCTGTTAAGGTGGCTGCATCGGCTATTATATGCTTCTTTTGAATTAATCATTTCTAATAAAAGTTTTGAAGATAAGCTAACTATTTTTTCTCAGAGTTTGCCTCAGATACTAAACAATACTACAGACCAAAAAGAATAGATTTTTTATGTTGTTTAGAAATATTTAAATGCGTTTAAAGACAATTAAAAAATATGTCAAAAATCACCTTAAAATGGCATTTTATTTCATTTGGAGAAACTCCCCAAAAGAAAAATGTGTATGGCTGTAAGTACAAACATGTTATTGACGGTTTTGTTGTTGTAAACAAATGCATATTAAGTTTGATACAGCTTCATAAACATTTTGCTACAATGTTGAAAGACAGCAAAATTCCATATTGCTTTTTTGGCACGACCCCTTCACCAAACATACAACCATCCCATGCAATTTTGGGTAAACACAAGTCGAGTTCATATGCCAAGTTATGGCTTTATAAGTATTGTAGTTTTTATAAAAGTTACATTAAGTAATACTTCCTGGTTGTTACCAATAATACAAGTATCACCAGATGCTTGTTTTTTGCTTAGAAATGTGACTTTTTTTACTGGCATGTGGTTTATTTCAACACAATTTGACAGACACTTCTATTACTGAGATTTCCCCCCAAGGTTTTCCCGCCAAGTTGTCTCATGATATTGGGTTACGAAGGGCCATGTGTTGAACTTGTTGTGGTAGACAAGATTGACTGACACCTGCTGGGGTCAGGCACTTGTCATTGCAAATGGCGGCTGAGGTTGGGCATTATCGGAGAATAAACAAAACTACCGCCAGTATTTGGTGATTTCACAGCGTGATGCATTTAGGTAATTATAATACAACAGCATAGTGGCATGAGAATAACCAGCCTATTATGATCTGCATTCAAGATGAATGAATTTATGTTTGAACTGGGCTGACGCACACGTGACCGTCACTATGGAAACATTGTCAGTTTCCAAGAATCTGAAAAGGGACTTTCCACAGACACACTAAAAATACTAGTTTTTAAAGGACTGATTGGTGACATATGGTGATAGTGCCTTGGTTTTTTTAATAGTACACATGTTCATACTGACACCTACTAATGTTCCATGAAGAAAAAATAAAGAAATCAACTGACATGATACCCGGTGCAGCTACCTTAAATGTAAGCAGAAAACCATTTAAAGTGTTTTTTGTCAAAAAACACCATTTCACCGAGGTGTCTGGCCTTAATTTGTCTTAATGCCGTAATGGTCTTAGGATGAGCTGGCCTGGCTAAAATTATTTTCACATCCGCTTGCTAGCCTACATTGCTAGAATTGGTACTATTATAGAATCTAGGGTATCCTGGGCTGAATGATGAGGAGGTCATTGGGATAGGGTTAGTAGGAACAGGATTCCCTTGGGCAGCAGAAATGCGTCAGTGATGCATTGTACGCTGGAATGCTGCATACTTTTTTAAGAATGTGCCCAAAAGACGCATACAAAAACGTGTCTAGAAATCTCTACGAAAATTGAGGGGGACTTTACTTGTGTAGAATCCCGGCCCAAATCAATTTTGCTATTATTAACTATAGTTTTGCCTAAATTTGACACATCGATGTGATAATTAAATCATTCCACATCTCCCCAGGCTATAAAAATATTGCGTAAATGTGTCTTATTGTATTTTGAGGCCCAAGTAGTGCTACGGTTTGCTCCAGTCTGTGCCCGAACACAAACAACGACCCTGCGGACAACTAACTGAATAATGGCCTGAATGGAGTTGTTTAAATCACATCTTACATTGATGACTGGACACTGAGAACAGTCTAATCAATACCATTATGCCTTGCCTACCCCTTGCCTGTCATTGACATTGTTCATAAGCTTTAAACTAGCACCGTGAACAGTGTTTGTTGCCGCTGACACCACATTATTGCCCACTGTCAACTTTCAAGTCTTGCCAAACAAAGTGCAATCCGTTCATATGTATACAAATAATATCCATCCATACATCTACATTATAATGACTAAATGCATGTTTTTAAATTCATGTATGTTTGTTAATATTACAACTGGACTACATTAAACAAAATTAACATTTTAAAAGCATGTTTATAAATCATGCCTCCGTCACCAAGGCTCACAAAATTAATAGTACATTCATTACAAATGCCCCCGTCACCCAGGGTCATAAACTTTGAAAAAAGACAATGCTATGTTCTAGTCTTACATGTAATAGTCTTACTGTGTAGTATAATTTGAAAGCACTAATTTAATTGGGTGATTTTGCTACAACTTATAATTTAATTTTCTCTCAAAAGACTGCACCGATGGAGTCTCAACCAGAGACTATGTGAGGCTATGCCATACATCTGTTCATGGTGTATAAATGAGTTTTTCAATGTTTAATCAACATCGTTCTTTGAACATTTTTAGGTGGGTCTCTCTCATATGTGAATCATTGTCCCTCAATGTCACAAACTGCTGCATCGTATTTCTCTGTTAGAATCTCCCTATCCTTGAAGCAGTAGGCTGTAGTAGCATGGCCAGTCCAAGAAAAATGGGGCACACCTACCCAGAATGTATCTAGTTTTGTAATGTTGTATTTCTGAGTATGTTGATATTGATGGTTATATATTACGTACCTAGAAGTATGTTGAGCAGGCAGTCCTGAATAGAATCCAAACAAGTTAAATAATAACATGATTACATGCCTAATATAAAAAATGTAATGTTCACATTTACCATGTTATCTAAGGGAACATACCATCAGGCAAATTAATCAATAACATTTTAATCAACTGATCTGGGGCACATAAACATTTGAAAAGGCACATCATTTTATCTCTGATGTGTGCGAAGGACACGTGTCTTTTTCCAGATCGATCCCTGAGGGCAGTGAGGAAGACAACTAATTTAGGCCATCTAATAATACCAAGTAAAAGAGTATTCAATATAGCAGTTTACTGTTTACATACCCTCTCCAGCGATAGTGATCCGAGTTCCACCATTCAGACTACCGTAGCGCGGTGAAACATTGATGACTTTCGAAGCATCTGGAAGTGGAATGAATACAAGGGATAACACTCAAGTCTCAACAGTTCATTTCAAAATTCTAGGCCTAAGTCTTTAAATTAATTAGACTTAAGTTAACGTCAAAGACTTAGCTCTAAGTCTAAGACAAAAGTGACATGCATGAATGATGCAGTCCTAACTGTATCAGTGTATGCTTAGGCAACTCTACCACCGTCAGTTGCCTTTGCGGCTTGCCTTTGGCTTAAATTTGGACCGGCTTCAACTTTCAAAACAAAAGATTTTGTTCGGCAAGGTAAACAGTTCGGTTGCAGTCTTGTGCAGCCGACAACTTACGAATCATCAGTCTGACAAACATCACTCAGTCATCACCTCGTATGTCGGCGTCGCGCGTGCACCATCCTCAGAATCGAGCCAGCGATACAAAATACAAGCTATGCCTAGGCTATGGAATAATACTTAACATTTATATAAATATATACATACGCACGCACGCACGCACGCACGCACATTTCAAAAAGGTAAGTCTAACTGTATTGATGCTGGCGTTCAAATCGGCACGTCAGAGTCAAAACAAGACGCCAAGAGTCAGACGACACCGCTGCTTCCGCCCTTACACAATCTTTGATCACCAGATGGCAAACCGTCTTCCAATCAGAATAAAACTGCGTAATGTGGCGCCACTGTTTGTCGCTCGGGTGTGCTTAGCCTCGATTATCCAGGCTCCGTGAGGTTAGGCGCCGTGAGGTTCGCCCCGCACTACGGTCTGGATTATTAAGCTCTTGCCAGTGTTACCGGTAGGGGGCTTTACCCCATATTCGGATAGAGACGATGATTGGCTCCCAGGCCAACTATGAAATAACAAATTAAATAAGGATACACTTTTATGAGATAATACGTACTATACTACAGCATCTATATTCAACATTAAACTTATATTGAAACATGTCACACACAAAATAAACTGACATTACATTTGTTTCGTATTTGGTGCCTTTTAATCACATGCATATTCACTAGGTGGCAGCTCTCATGGCTGTCAACAAGTGGGTAGTCAAAATGCGACTCTAAGCCAGACTATCTTCCTGGCGAAGTCACGCAGCCAGGTGTGAGTCGGTTAAGCGAGACTAGGGTGTTTAAGTGATCAAGGGGTGGATCGTCAGATTATAGTGCAAATGATTGGAGAGTGGGTCACATTCCAGGGCACGGTATTTGGGGACCATGCGATAAGATTGAATTGATATAGCTATCCACTGACGCAGGTTTATCTAAAAAAAAATTCCTGTACAAAGCTGAGCCACTCAGCTAGCAGGCCCTACAGTAGGCGTGCAGTAGGGGAAGGCATGCATTGTTAGTTGAGCCACTGGGTTAGTTGAGCCAACCACGTGTCCCAAAAACTACAGCTACAGCAGCGACATTGTTTGGTTCCAACTACTGGTATAACATATTATTAGACCATGATTGTCATACATCGTGTAACAGTTGTCACACTATTTCGCAAATAAGAGCTAACAGTACGTTTTTTGACGTTTAACGAAACTTTTGGTGATCGTGATTAATATTTGCTAGGCTGTAAATTATCAAAACATGTCACCAAACATTACTGTTCTTGGTTTTGGTGATTTAACTATGCAATGGTAAGACATTTATTTGGTATCGTTTCGAGTAGTAATGGGAAATTCATTATAATAATATAATATTATACTTAATGTCGAAATGGGGTTACTTGAGCCATCTGATGGGGGTTTTAAGCATTTGGTAAGGAATGAAGAGGTGTGTTGCTTTACTTGAAAACACATCACAGAGTTCACGTGTTCGTGAACATTTGGAAATCAGGACAAAGGATAGCTACAGGGATCATATATGCAATTGGTTACACGTGGTTACAATGGGCCATTAATAGTATCTTATTTAAGTGTGTTTATGTATATATTATAATTATGCGTTTTAACCAACTGTGGCACAACTTACCCCACGCATAGTACTAGTTGAGCCACTTGAGCAGCCCTCTTTAAAATAGCTATAACTAGTTATCTACATTCATGTTAGACACATTGTATTTGTTGCAATCCATCTACAAACAATCATAGTTTATGTTAGTGAACACACTTTTGACATAGGAATATAATTTTGTTGTAGATATTAAAAATAATGAAAAATGGCTCAACTATAACAATGCATTTCTCTATTTACACCCTCGTCGCTTTAATTAGGCTGACCCTCCCCGGTACCGAGAATTAACAACTTGAACCCGGCCCCTTTAAAAAAAATAGATCGATCTCACCATAATTATGTGTTCCGTTACGCGAAAAATCATAATCTCAAACCATATGGGTTGTAATAATTATACATCAGACTACGGATTACTCTATATTGCAATACGTCATACAAACATTCTCACAAATGCAAAGACCTCTACATTTTCTAAATATAAATTTGGACAAAGGCGACACCGTTAAGAAAATGTCGTGCTGTGGCTACGGTTGTTTACCTGTCATGCGAAACTATATATAGTGCTATTGAGTGGGTAGAGCTGAATCTGGCATATTTATATAATTTCAGCGTTCCGCTAGTCACGAAGCCATTTCAATTTTGTCACTGGTGAACATTACGGACAAACTATACCAGATGAATATTGGCCAATCTAGGGGATACATAATTATGGTAGTGAATGTCGTTATTGAAGGTAGCTATTTCAAATAATTAACTTTTGACCTCATCCGATATCCATAGCCGACATTTTTTTAAAGATGGCGACTGTCAACAAATGTACATTTATACTTAGAAAAGGTGTCTGATAATCACTTTCATGGTGCTTCACATTTCCCGCCACATTTGTACATTTCCAGATTGTGATTGTGAACCTCTCGATGGTTGACATTACGACCTCCATATCCTGAAGGCTTTCGGGTAGGCATTCCAAGTATCCCACGCACTTTTGTTTCCCTTACTTTATGAAAGCTGATATTGTTGTATCCGGCGAACGCATTAACAAACGGAGGATATTGACATAATATCGGTCCAAGTAAGCGTGATATCGATATAGGAAACAAGTAGCCGACGAAGCAGTTCCACAGTGTCGTTAAACATACTAATGACCGACTTGCTTGTGTGCTGGCGCACACCTGCAATTATGTGGTTCAAGAATGAGGACAACTCCGTCTTGTTCTCATAACACCGCAAAAAGTCATGCAATTGTCTTGGCAGATGGGAGTTGTGCTCCACACGACAGCGAACACCCGTCTCTCCACGTTGCCTTGAGTGGTCTTTAAGACTGCCATATTTGTAGACATCCCAGACAATGTCATCAGATGCTGTGTACTGCTAGACTGTGACATAAAAATGCACCAAATTCCGTTGTTCGATATTAACCGAATGTTCCTGAAGTACGCGACTTCAACATGTTGGTGGCTGCTGCGCCATCAGTGACAATAACATCAACGCATGGAGTCGTCAGACAACTGTCTGGTTGAGGCAGAACAACTTTCTCCAAGCGGCATGTGATATCTGCAATTTTCCATTGCGTGACAGCGTCGGTGGACATGCTTGGTTCTCATGTGAGAAGAACTCTACAATATCATTGTTTCTCACTTGACAAGCGACATAAAGTTGGGAAAACATCGAGCAGTCACTTCGGACAGCCGATAGTTGGATCATGGAGTTTTATTTCTCTCTTTCGGACGACGTTGCAAAGAGACAAAGTTTGTTTGTCTTGATCGGGATTCCTAGAGGTTTGGTGCAATATGTCAGGCTCTCTTTCACAAATGTGTTGTACTGCCCCTGTCCGATCTCTTCTGTACTCATCGCACTACCAACAACACTCTCGTGCAAACATATCGGATGTCTTTAACTAGAATACATTTTCCTTGTTCACAAAACGGATTCTTCTTGAAATGTAGCTGTCAGAGAGGTAACATCCTAGACAAATTTGTTTGGATGCTTGTAGACTGTTCGTGGTAAACATGTACGTCCTCGTCTGTAGTTGACTCTGAAGAAGATTGAATTTCCCCGATGAGCGCCTTCTCAGAACCGGATGTCATCCATCGGCGAAGTGCAGCAGGGTCTACGGTCAGACCCTTCGCACCACCGTCCCCTTTACCACGGCATTATTTTGTTCTTGCGCTTGATCGATCGTCAACTTAGAGAACAAACGTTCTGTCTTTGTGATAACGAATCCAGCGTTTACTCTTCATGAACAGGTTTCTGTATGTTTGCTAAGGACCTCATGGCTCGAATGTGAACGGGGAGGTACTTAGCGTAGTTTTGACTAGCATCATATTTAAAATGGACGATGCTAATGCCAACGAAGGTTAAATAAAACATGTTTGAAACATTTTAGATTGCAGTCCGATTACCTATAGTTTCACACCAACATGAATGCTCTGTGTTACGCAGTTCTTGAGATATGAGAAAATTGGTTTTCACCTCCGCCAATTTTTAAATGCCTGACATTTAAGTGGAACAATGCTAAAAGTAGCATATATGAAATTGTTACCCCGGAATACCTACATTTTGACACAACAAATAACAGCTGTATATGACGTAGTTCTTAAGGTATGTAATCATTAGTTTTAACGGCCACCATTTTTTAAATGGCAGATATGAATGCCAACGAAGATGAAATGCAAAATAATTGAATACTCGGTAAATTAAAATCGCTGTTCACACACCTTTATCTTGTTACCAACAGTGCGGCTCTAAGTGGCGTAGTTCATAAGATTATGAGGATTATTAGTTTAAATGGCCGCCTATGGCGTTCAAGGCAAATTCAGAGTTGCCCCGTGGCCAAATATTTTTGTCTTGATAATTTATATCATGTGCCAAGTTTCATGCTTTAAAAAAGTGTACGACTCGTCAAAATAATGCTGTTATCTGCCATACTAAATACGCCCATATATCTCCTGTGGATAGTCAATCGAAAACCATCTCGAATTCTCTGGGAAAACTTTCAGCCAGGCTGCAATTAATGCGCGAATACTATTCGTACACAAATATCCACCACTGTCTATAGCCAGGTACTCATTCATACAGCTGAGTGAAATGAAGCAATGTACAGTAAACGAACTTGCCCAAGGTTCGACACCGCCGCATAGGATTCGAACCCGCATTCTCTCAGTCGAGAGTCCGGAGCTCTTAATGCTTCACTACTGTGTTGTAGTTTACGAAGGCGTGCACAAAACATAATCCACTTAAAATTAATTTTATGGCAACATCTCATTTTTCCATACCATCGGATGCTAGAAAGCACATGTGTAGATCCCATAGGCGGATCCAGGGGGCCTGGGGGTCCTTCTTGAATGTGCCCCCGTTGATGCTACAATAAGCTGAAGTTACGGCAACGCAGCGGCGAACAATTTTCAACAGCACCACCCCTCCCCACCCCCATCCCCGTCATACGATGTCAGCAGTGGAGCCAGTCGACGAGACAGCGGAGAAGCTGAAGAAGAGCTGACGATATGGCGGCGCGGCGGCGAAAAAATTGCAACTCCCCTCCCCACCTCACCCCCCGTTACAGCGGAGTCGTGCTAAATTAAGGTCAGGCTCAGACCACTGAATATGAATTTGAGTTGGCCGCCAGTTGAGGTTTTTGCCCCTCCCCAGACTACCCTCTCTGCATCCGCCCCTGGACCTGGTATATCAACATCTCGAAGCTTCTTTTAGAGGACTAATGCCGTCTACTTATGACAATGTAAAAATATCAAGTTAATTTTCAGAGTCTGCCTATGACTCTGGCAGTCAAAACGTGTCAATGTTAGACACTTATTCGTTAAAAGGAATGCACGTCCAAAACTGATACCTCCTCAAGACATCCAAGAGATCAGTAAATGGAACTATTCGAAATCGCAGGTAACATATTTCGATAATAATTCCCGCGATATGTCACTTACGAGGTGTGTTGTGTTTGTCAAATTCACCTAGTAAACGGACCAGTGGCACGTGCACGCACTACACTCACCATCCCCGTAATCATTCAACAACCTTCACCGCGAGCAATTTAAACTAAAATTTGGACAGTTTTAAAGTTGTACACGTGCTAGCGGACCGAGTCACCCTGCCCCGAGGGTTGGGTGTCCTACTTGGTGCGCTTGCTCACGTAGGCGTCATCAAGAGCACCATTGCCGGTCAGCATTGTCAACAACAAAGGACGCATATCGATGACCCAGCAGGCACTGTCAGACTACATGCAGCACCCTCTCCGGCTTTTGTGGGCTGCAACCCTTCATAGAAATGGTGTGTAGTATACGCATGACGACCACACGCGGTTCTCCACACTGTGGAGAAACCTCAATGTGCGGGGCATGGTGGCATGGTCGGACTGTCAACCGAGAGAATGGCTGTTCGAATCTTGCTGTTGTTTCGAAGTGTTGCCGACGTTCACTCAGCTGTATAAATGAGTATCTGGCTGTAAGCCAGTGTTTGATGTCATTCATGAACATCAAACACTGGCTTACAGCCAGATACTTAGCATTCGCGCAGTAATTGTGGAGTGGCTGAATGTCTCACAGAGAAATAACGTTGGTGTTCGAATGAACAGGTCTGCCAAGGATAAAAAGTAAATAGATATGAACGTGAACCGCACCAAGTAGAAGCGGCGACTCGGACGCATACAGCGCGTAATTTGATCGCGACTGTGTCCCGCGCAAATTTAGCTAAATAGCCATAGAAATCAATCGCCGGACTTAAGTGTGATACCATCTGACATGCGGACAAACAGGACAATCCTGGTGACTATAAAGCGTCGGTTATCACCTAACCTAGGGTCCCTGTATACAAACTAAAATATATCGCCAAAAAAAGTTCACCTGCTCTAACAGGAACGTCGAAATAGCTTACTTTCATACACGCACACAAGTACATGCGCACGCACACACGCACGCACGCACACACCCACGCACGCATGCACACACACATACACACACACGCACACACACACACGCATGCACACACACACACATGCATCCACACACACGCGCGCGCGCACACACACACACACACACACACACACACACATACACACACACATACTATTGGAAACAAATAAATTCATACGAGATGAATAGCACTGCAATGTTCTCTATTATTATTTACCACACAGAAGCTGTTTTGAACTCAGCAAAGAGTTACACCACGACGTCTTAACGAGCGCCTGTACCACATGCAGACAGACGAGTGTGATTTCCAGCTATGTCAGCAAATTCAAAAGATTGTATTGTTTATTTGCGGTTAACGATAACTTGATATCTGAACGAGTAGGCACCCTATATACCCTCACCGATTATTTATAAGCACAGGCATACAGTTGTAAGGAGCAGACATCAGTTAATCATTTAGTATGTTGATGTCCTTATCTCCTGAACCTAGTCAACGGGATTGCCACAATATCAATGTTGGCATCAGTAAGCAATGGCAAGACCCAGTGAGACATTATGGCGTTGGGTCCTGCATTTGGCACGGCGGAAGTGTTGTTGTTTCTGACGGATCGTATGTTTACTAGGGCAAATATCGCAATTATAGCTGTAGAGCGTTAATTGAGTATTCCATGTCGTGTGGGTTGCGGATGTCTGGTTACTAGATAACTGATTCGTTGTTTCAGAGAGTCACATCGACAGTTGCGTCTCGCAAGTTAGCGGCAATGCCGAGTTCAATTAAGGTCCTCCACGCATTGAATTCACATATTGACATATATTGGAATGTTCAAACAACTAACAGGCAATATAGCACGGCGGAACTGTTAAACAACAACGGTCAGCCATGCATTGTTGTGCTTGACTGAACAGCACCAATGTTCACGTATGGTTGAGCAGCTTCTCCCCTAGAGCACAACATAGTTTGTTCACGTATGGCTGAGCAGCTTCTCCCCTAGAGCACAACATAGTTTGTTCACGTATGGCTGAGCAGCTGCCCCCAGAGCACAACATAGTTTTTAATCGGGGCAATGTGTAACGTCCCAATGTACTTCGAATATGTAGACTTATTTAAAATAAGGTATCATTATATGTGCGTTCGAGCTTTTATAATTAATCGAAGAAAATTATCGTCATATGTTGGTATTGTGTATTATAGGAACGCCAGTTTCACGTCGTCTTATAGACGTATATCCAAGCATCTTATTGCATGATAAGTCTCTGCTGGTATTGACCATTTCGCAAGTTTCACTAGCGACACCAGCATCAAAAACAATGTTGTCTTTACATAATTAAGTGTGGGCTTTCTCACAACAACTATATTTCACACTATTAAACATATTCTCAGTGTAGTCTTTCCACATCGACGCAATGTTAACATTGCCGCGTACTCCTTCGTCGTTAGTAACAGTTTTACAACTAATTTCGAATTTCCTTCCTGACTTTATAATGCTCCTTGTGACACATATTTTAATCATTTTGATCAACAATTGTATTTTATTTGCCCTTCTTACATTTTCTGAAATGTGATTATAGATAATTTCATTCGAAAGATTAAATCATCGTATTATGTATGTTTGCCAATATCTATCTATAGTCAATATACACCGCAAGCTACACTGTGGTGCTCTGTCTTACTAAGACATGCCTGTTTAAAAGCTGGCTTACGATTTTACACAAGTGCATTTAGGACTTCCATATACCTATAATGGAATAGTTATGCAAATCATCGAAACCGTTAGCGCATATGACATGATTGGTTTCGTTAGTGTCAACATTACCATTGACACATTCTGACGAGGCACCATTGTCAATGCTGAAGGATACCTGACCTGATTGAATACGTATATCGTAAAATACTGACATGATAACTGTACAGTCGTTACCGTCAGCGGTGGAAATAACATTGTCGAACCACGAGGTATTTCCATTGCAAATCTAACGTGTGTCTACCGGATGCAATATTGGTTTGAATAATTTAGCCTTTGGTGTTAAACAACTATCTCAAAATGATATCCTAGCTGGACAAAATGTCAGGGTTAAAAAGCAGATGCGCTACGTCAACCTGACATAACGGTTATGTTTTGTTTACAACTTCACACACTTTGCATCTAGATTATGCAATTACAACGGTGTCTTACCTGTGCTGGGAGTGACATTTCCCAAAACGATGACGACGACGAGGGTAAGTCTGATGAAGGTGGGTCTTCTACCCCCTCCGTCTTCGGGAAGACCAACTTTGTTCATGGTTGTGCAGCGCACTGAGTGAATCGCCGCTGCACGCCTGCTTATGTGAATCGGCTCACCATGCGTGATCTCGACAACTGGTAAACAGTGACCCAACAACAAAAGAACCCCGTGACGCGGGTTGTTAGTGTTCCAGGTGAATTGGCGCGCTTCGGTGCACACGTACGCCCCATGCATACACAAGCCCCTACGTCTGATTGCGTTCGAAAATCATATAATAGAAAAAGGTAACGTTTGACGTGGTTCGAGGTAGAGATCAGAATGGTGGAGCAATGCATAGGGTTTAATGAATCAACGTTGGTGGTGTTATGGGAATTGGGAGATAATTGAAGATTTTGAAATATGCTGAAAGGAGGAGCCGGGGGAGAAGGTTGTTGTGAAAAAGATTCAAGCTGGCAAGGAGTCGATTAAACTGAGCTAGGCATGTGATAAGGGAAGTGAACGGCTAACAAAGAGAGCGCATGCCCGTAGAATGGAGGGTAGCTAGAGAAGGGATTCAAGGGAAAAATCACGACTGAAATGGGAGACCTGTTATACATGGACTGTAACAGAAGTTGCACTGAGGACCAACATCAGAAAATGCTGGATAAAACAATTATGCAGCGCGCACGCTAGATTATAATGTCGTAGCTGACTCCCAATGGAGTTGACAGCAGACTATACAGTATAGAAGAACAGTGTGACGAAACATTTGGGAGGATTGGAAAGGAGAATGAGATCGAGCAGTATGTGGCGTGAACACTGGTGGTGGTTGTGACGGTAGTGGTGGGCAATGGCGGAAGAAAGAGAACAAACACAAATCGAGCTTCAGTTGCAAAAAAACAGTCTCGTCTCGAACTATAGGGACAACCCAAGAGAGCAATAACAGGAGGAAACCTCCTATAATACACAAAATTGCCTTATTACCCTTGACGTTCATTTTGATGATGGATCTAAAGGGGTGGAGCTAGGATTTGACCAATGTAGGGCGCTGTCACCCATCGCCCCCTTTGTGTTTCACCAAAAACCTAAATGCATCCACCTTGAGGTAAATACCTCTAACTGCACCCTCTTGAGGCATACAATAAACCTTCAATTGTATTCCTTTGAGGCCAAAACCGGGGCGTACACCCCAATGCACACAACATGAATCCACAAATCACACCCAATTAAGCCCCACTGACGCTCGTTCGAGTTTCCTTACTTTACTTTGGCCTGTTTGCTGGCTGGGAGTATAGACCATCGATCATGGTCCTCCACTGTTGTCGGTTTGGTGCAATTTTCTCAATTTCTTTCCAGGTTTTTCCCATCTGCTTTCTTTTGCTTTCCGATTCTCTCTGCCAGGTGTTTCTCGGCCTTCCTCTTCTTCTCTTCCCTGGGGGGTTCCATGTAATTGCTTGTCGTGTGATGTTTGTTGCAGGTTTCCTCAGCGTATGTTATAACCACCTCCATGTTCTCTTCTTTATTTCGTTTTCTGTTGATAGTTGTTTGGTCCATTCCTATAGTGTAGTGTTGGGTACATTGTCTGACCACTTTAGGTGTGTGATTCAGCGCAGGCATTTATTGATGAAGATCTTTTTTTAGTGTTTTCTGTGTAAATCGCCATGTCTTCGAGCCATAGAGTTACAATGACTTGACATTTGAGTTGAATATCCTCAATGTGGTGTTAAGCTTGATTTATTTTGCCTTCCAAATGTTTCTCAAAATGAGAAATGCCACATTTGCGTTTTGTATCCTTGCTTTGACGTCTTCTTCTGTGCCTTCACTCATGTTAATTACTATTCCCAGGTATGTGAAGAAGTCGGTTTCTTCCAGTGATTCCCTTCCTAATATGACTTGGCTGTTATTTTTTGTGTTGGCTTTCATTATCTTTGTTGATGTTGAGTCATATCTATGTTGACACTGTGTTTAGAAGCTCTGTTTTATCCTGCATCTGTTGGTGACTGTGGGACAGGAGAGCGAGATCATCTGCAAAATCCAGGTCCCCCAACTGGCTCTTCTGTTTTCTGTTGTCTTTTTCATAATCCAATTTATGGCAAGCAGGAAGAGGAATGGTGACAGAAGGCAACCTTGCCTCACTATAAATGAGTCTGTGAGTTGTCCTGCGTGAATCACCTTACATGCTTTGCCTTCATAGTTACTTAATAAATAAAATTAATTTCTCTGGTATCCCGTAGTGTCGCAAGAGCTTCCATAGCGTCTCCTTGTCGAGACTATCAAATGCCTTCTCATAGTCTACAGAATTTATGTACAGGGATGAGTTCCATGCCATTGATTGTTCAACTGTAATTCGGAGTGTAGCTATTTGGTCGGTGCGTGATCTATCTTTACGGAAGCCTGCCTGGTGATCTCTGAGTCTGGCGTCCACTGCTGTTTTCAGTCTGTCCAAGATGACTCTGTTCATGATCTTTCCGGGCACGGGCAGGAGCATTATCACTATGTAGTTCTTGCATTCCTGCAGGTCTCCTTTCCTTGGGAATTTCACCAGGTACCTTCTTTCCATTCAGTCGGTATTTCTTCTTGTTCCCATATCTTCCCAATCAGATCACGCAGCATCTGTGTGGAGGTCTCCATGTCTGCCTTGATTGCCTCTGCAGGAATTTCATCTGGGCCGGAAGCTTTCCCTCTCTTCAGGTGATGAATGGCTTTATCAATATCTGCCTTGCTTGGTTTTTCGCAGTTTACCTGGAGTAGTTCTTCAGATGGTGGGATATCTGGTGGGTTCTGTGGTGGTTGTCGGTTCAGTAGTTCATCAAAATGTTCCCTCCATCTCTTCAACTGATCTTCGTCATTGGTAAGTACGTTGCCATTCTTGTCTTTGATTGGCCTGTCTGCGTGCTTGTACTTTCCTGCTAACTTACTTGTTGTGTCATACAGTTGTTTCATGTTCCCTTGCGCTGCTGCATCCTCTGCTTCCTTGGCAAGATCGTCGATGAAGTTATTCTTGTCTGTTTTTTCTTGACCGCTCTGTTTGCCTCTGCATACTGTTTCTGGGCTGCTGCTTATGCTGCTCTAGTTCGGCTGATGTTAATTGCGCCTTTCTTTTCGTTCCTCACTTGCACTTTGTTGATAGTGTACCTAGAGATCTACTCCTTCTGTTGGTATGTTTTTTTCCTTGGACTTCGTTGCATGTGCTGGTCGATGTTTCCTTGATCTTTTGCCACTGGGTGTCTATGTCCATGTTTCTTTCTTCGAGAAGGTCTTTTAAGGCTTCATATTGGTTGCTGATTGTGAGTCGGAATGTCTCTGTTGTGACTCTGTCCTTTAAGAAGTCCACATTGTATCTTGTTCTGGTGCTCCTCTTTACGTCTCTCTTCTTCAGCTTCTTCTTCAGTCTGGCCAGCACTAGGTTGTGGTCTGAGGCTGCGTCTGCTCCTCTATGTACCCGCACGTCTTGTAGGGATCTTCTTAACTTTCTTTCTATACAAATGTGGTCGATTTGGTTTTCTGTTCGGTAGTCTGGCGAAATCCATGTAGCTTTGTGAATTATGCTGTGTGGGAATACGCTACCGCTAATGATCATGTTGTTAAATACGCAGAAGCCTGCCAACATCTCGCCATTTTCATTCATTGTTCCCAGTCCATGTGTGCCTATGACTTCTTCGTACCCGCTGTTGGTTGATCCTATCTTGGCATTGAAGTCTCCCATGAGTATCGTTATGTCCTTGTCCTTCAGTTTGTCGAGCAATGATTGCAGTCTGTTGTAGAAGTCCTCCTCTGTTTCTTCATCCTTGTCATTTGTTGGTGCATAGCTCTGTATGATGTTTAGCTTAATCTTTTTCTTCTTTGTTTTGAATGCGGCACATATGATCCTTGGTCCCACTGCCTCCCAGCTGATGAGGGCGCTCTTGCCTCTTGTGACAACATGAATGCCACTCCTTCTGTGTGATGGGCATCTTCTTCTTCATGCCCCGAATAAAGTATAATTTCTCCTGTGTTCAGTCTGACTTGCTCTGACTGTGTCCACCTTGCTTGGCATAGTCCTAATAGTGTGATTTTGTAGGCACGTCTTTCCTTTGCTATTTGGGCTGCTTTGTTTGCTTCGTACATGGTTCTCACGTTCCATGTTCCGATTTCCGAAATTTTCTTGGAAGATAAAAAGGGCATCGGCGATGTAGCTTCCTTTTGGCTTTCACTGCATAGGGTCATACTCTCCATGGGAGTTAGGCCCTCCCTTTCCCAAATTCAGTACAGTTCCTTTGGTCGATGTTTTCATAACAACCTGTACGTCAATTTGTTTAACAGTACATATAATCAGTCCTTGTATTATGAATGTATGTTGATACATTGTGTAATTATCAACTGTAAAACAAGTCATATGATATTCTGATTTGTGACATGTAAATGTTGTTGATATATATAACCAGACCCTGCCTAGGGTCTGGTTATAGGTATCGGCAATGACGCGCGAACGAAATTTATATTGGGCGGGTGAGTCAGCACCACTGAAAAATTGTCGCCGCCGCACCGCCGCATATCTTCACATCTTCATTCACCTTGTGGCTGTCTCGGTTGGCTCAACTGTGACATCGGAAGACGGGGAAAAAAATGTTCGCCGCCGCGCCCTCTATTGCTGGGAGGGAGCAGAAAACCATATGTCTGCCCTCCAATTGCACACACCTTTCACAGTCAACAAAAATACACATTAATCGTTTCATAAAATTTACATTTCCACCCGCCATTGACGTTCGCCACAAAAACAAACATTCACGCTCACATTTAATGGGGGGGGGGGGCAGAACTATATGCCCGACCCGGAGAAAATCCAGGGGCAACTGCCCCCCTGTTCCCGCGCGTATGGATACCTGTAAGTTAATTTTCACAGAGGACAACAAATGAATGGAATGAATTAGCTACTACAGACTGTGTAAATGTTGGCCGTGTGAATAAGCTAATGGGTTCATTAGCCACTTGTCATTTGTTTTCTTCAGTTTGATAATTTGAAAGGCAATCATTTTACTAGGGCAAGAATCTTGTTTAGACATGTTAAGTCTCCTGCATTCGCCGGGAAACTCCCGGAAATCCACCAAATCTCCCGATCTCCTGGAAAGGAGAACCAATTTCCTGGATTTTCAGTGAAACCAAAACAAATTTTTTTCTACCTTATTTTCCGAACTCGGCATGGCTTAATTGAGTTTTATTTCCGGCTGACTCGAGTGTGTTTTTCTGGGTCAACAGAAAGTGGTCAATACCGGTCAATCCCAGTGCCAGTGTCAGCCAGTTAATTGCAATCGGTCAGCCACTGAGCTAAATCTCATGAATAGGGACGTTGGACCAAACTAATTAAGGCCGCTCGGACAACAATGCGAAAATGGGTTGTTTAAATTATGCCTTGTGTTGACTAGACAAAAACAAATACAAGACCCAAGAAGATTATAGTTAAACAGTAATACTGTTTAACTATAATCTTGGGTCTTGCCTGTAGATGATATTGCATATAAATAAATAAATAAATAAAATCTTTATTGTCGCACATTAAAATGGCAATTGTACATTTTTTTTAAGATACATAAATTTCCGTAATGATACGGTCGACATCATCGTCGTCTAAAACATTGCATGTCTTAAGACCATTCCTGATGTATAACATTTCCGATAATACGCTCACGTTCGATATTGTTACGTTGGACAAACCAGCCTGCCACACACGGCCAATATCATACGTAGACACTTCGTACATTGCATCACATTCACTTAAGATATAACGGTAGTTTGAGCTACAATTTGACCATTAATCTGCAATGGACAACTTAGCAACACTGCTTATAATCGGTGAACTGTGGTTCACAGCTTTATGAATTAATTTGGAGAACCTTTGCTTTAAGATTACCAATAATGGCAAACTATCCGATAACAATGCTATAACATCACCGTGTGTAAGTGGTGCTAGCCCCCACAACTTTCTAAGCGCTTTTCGCCATGCAATGCAAATAGTGCCAACACCCTTACTCTGAAGATCCCACAGTTGGGCTCCATAATAAGAGCAGCAATATTGTTTTAATAAATTGCACTTTACATTCGTCTTAATACGACCGAAATCGGCCATGAACATATTATACCCTCTCCAAAATTTGGCAGTGACATCGACGACTAGACTATTCTTATTAACAACGGATATTTGATGGCTCAAATGTACAGCATCTTGGGCACTGTCCAACTCGGTATAATTAAAAAACACCGTTCTGTTGTCGGGTTTACAGCTACGACCTCTAAAAATCAACTATCTACTCTTAGTACCGTTAAAATGTACACAATATTCGTCTGCATAGTTTTCGCATATATCGATTAAAACCTTGAGTCCAGATATTGTGGGTGTTAGCAAAGTGAGATCATCTGCGTATACGACGCAACCCGTATAGTGGTTGCCAGTGTGACATCCCACTCTACTCTTTTCTAACTGTTCAAACAATCCATCCATGTATATGGAGAAAAGAATAAGAGAAAGGATTGCTCCCTGTTTGACTCCGTTACATGCGGTAAATTGGGATGATATATTAGAGCTCCATCTTACTTGAAGTTTTTGTTTAGTATACATATACAACAGTAGTCTTAATACCAAAAGTTATACCTTACGTTTTAGAAGTACTCTAAAAAGCTTACAATAATTGACCTTGTCGAATGCTTTGCTGGCATCTAACATGAGTGCATACACATTACGGCCATTTGCATTGTAATAACTGATTGTCTCCATCATAACATAATTATGTGCATTGAGTAGTGTCAGATCGGTGTCAAATAGCCGTTCATTCTGTTTTTTAACAACACCATTTATTATTGAACGCTACCGATCCATCGTATTTAAACATGTTTGCTTTTCTCCCCCGGCCATCCTAATGCATAACCACACAACGTAATACTCTCGGGCAATATCAATCGATCACTAATTAATTACAAACACGACATCCCTCCTTTTCGTCGGGATTAGATAGGAAGAGCATGCATCTATGCCATTCTAGATTAATGTCTCAACTTCGCTGGATATGTTGTCCACATAAGTGTTTGCCGGGTCTAAGTAAATATTTTAAACAATCATGTGCATTCATTGTTTGTGATCCATTTCACTGATGAATAATTAAACAACTCAAAGGTTCTAGAAGTATTACCACTTCAACGCATAACTGGAACCAATTCCAAACAATCTTAAAACATAATGCCGTTCTTAGTGTAAATGCACCGTTGTCACACATTGAAAGTTCGATGGTAGTTCACAGTATGATCAGGTGACATAGTCTGCAAGTTTGATAGGCATCTGCTTCGTTCGACGTGGTCTGGTCGCTGGTGATGGATGAACATCTCCAGGTATCGGCACCTTTCGAGGAGAACTTGGTATCTCCCCAGCTATGCCAGGCGTATCCTGCACAGATGTGTGTGTTCCAGTTCCAGTGGGGACCGTCGGTCTAGACACTCTGTCACCAGCTCCCGTTCTCAGATTTACATCGTCATCACCGGATGCTGCCATATACCTCTTCACATGTGCGCTGTTCCTTGAATATCGAGCCCCTTCGGGTGACTCAATAACCAGACTGTTTCCCGCTTTGTCAGTTATCGTGTACGGGGTCGGGTCGAAAGTGGTGGAGAATTTGTTAGCTTTGTCTTGCTTGATTAACACGTCGTCACCAATATCCACGTTCGTGTATCTTGCCCCACGTCGCTCGTCAGCATGTAGTTTCGACAGGCCTTTCTGTTCCGCGTCTCTGTCGCGCACATCCAAGTCGTCACGGCACTCTAACGTGAAATCGGTCAGTTTTCCCCTGAACTTGCGGTTGTAGTTCATCTCAGCAGGGCTCTTGCCGGTGGTGCTGTGATTTAGACCACGGTACATGGCTACATACTTCCGCAGTTCTTTCTTCCAATCAAGTCCTGCGGCTTGGGCTGTGCGTATGCGCTTCATGATATATGCATTCTGCCTCTCAACTTCTCCGTTGGCCTGGGCCCAATTTGCGGTCACCCTCAGATGTTGGATCGCGTAGCGATCGCAATAGTCACCGAATTCGGCTGATCGGAACTGTGGTCCGTTATCGGATGTGATGTTCATAGGCCATCCCTGTCGACTGAATATATCGTCAAGGCTGTCCAACACTTTCTCTATAGTTGTGGAAGTCAGGATGCTGTATTCGTAGAACCGACTATAATAGTCCACCACGACCAGTATCGAGTGTCCAGAAGGTAGTGGTCCTAGTAGGTCCACGGCTATATCTTGCCATGGTCCCACTGGTAGGTTCGTCGATCGTATAGGTTCTGGTGGGTGTGGTCGTGCCACTAGTTGACACCCATGGCATACTCTGCAGTACGTATCCACTGCCTTGTCTATGCCGGGCCACCATACCTTGTATCTCAGTGCCTGTTCGGTGCCTACTACACCTAAGTGTCCTTCATGGGCCAGTGCTAGCGCTCGCGGTCTGAGTTTGTGCGGGATCACAATCCTGGATCCTCTTAGTACCAACTGGCCTATAACACAAAGTTCACCGGATATGGCAGCGTAGAGTTTATTCGGGCAATCGATCCATTTGCCCGTGTCAATGCATGTGCGAAGCTGTTGTACCTCGGCGTCCTCGCCTGACGCTCGTTCTACCTCTCTGGTCGTCATCGCCTTGGGAGTTGCATTGATTGCGATGAATCTCACATGCTCCTCTGCTTTGTCGCTGATTTCGGATTGTTGTCCATTGTCCACCTTCAGAAGTCTCGAGAGCGGATCTGCGATGTTCCTCTTGCCGGGTAGGTGTTTGACCTTGAACTCATATGGTTGTAAACGTAACACCCATCTCTCGATTCTCGCACAGGGTTTGGACTTTGGGGAGTAGATCGCTTCGAGAGGTTTGTGATCTGTCCATAACTCGAACTCTCGGCCGTAAATGTATTGGTGAAATTTCTCACAAGCCCAAACAAGTCCGAGTGCCTCCTTATCTATTTGTGAGTATCGGCGTTCAGTATTCGACAGGCTGCGGCTAGCGTAGTTCACAACAACGGGACCGTTCGATTGCTCTTGGACCAGGACCGCCCCGACTCCCACTGGACTGGCATCTGCTGTTACTTTTGTTGGTGCCTTCTTGTCGAAGTGTGCCAGCTTCATCGCTTTCGCTAGTTCCTGCTTGAGCATGTCGAATGCTTCTATCTGCTCCCTCCCGAACACAAACGGAACGTCTTTCCGAGTTAATCTTCTCAGTGGGTCACTGATTTTGGCGTACTGTGGGATGAATATTGTACTGTAATTTACTAGTCCCAAGAAACTCCTCGGTTCGTGTGTGTTCTTGGGCTACCTGGCATTGACCACAGCTTTCACGCGTTCATCTGTTGGACCTATGCCTTTGTGTGGCACCAGGTACCCGAAGAATTCCAGTTCTGTCAGCCCAATCTTGCAGTTTGCCCAGTTCAACGTCAAGTTTACCGCTTTTAGTCTTCCCAGCACCTGACGCAATCGCTCGTTGTGTGTCGTCCTGTCTGGCGCATGCATCACGATGTTGTCGGATATGTTCGTGGTCCCTTCGATTCCTGCCGACGCATTTGAGATTTCGTGCTGGAAGACTTCGCTCGCTGAATTCACACCAAATAGCAGTCTTTTATATCGATACAATCCAGAGTGCGTAGCGAATGTTGTTATGTCGCGAGATTCAGTGTCCAGCTCCAGTTGGTGATAACAAAAGCAACAAACATTTTAATTTACATATAATTGATTTAATTATTTTATGTCCACATGTAATTTATTTAATGTAACACATTAAATACATATTAACATGCTGTTATGTGCCATTGATATAAGAGCACATGTGCAATGCATTTAAAAATAAAGCTGATCTGTAACCATTTTCATAACATGAAATACTCAGATTTATACACAATTCCATAATACCCTGAGATCCCCCAATTTACACAAATTTCCTGATATTCCAAGATCCTCCGATTTACGTAAAAATGCCCGATTTTCTAAGACCCTCTGATTTACGTATAAATGCCCGATTGGCATTTCTGAAACTTAACATGTATTGTTGTTACTGAAGAAATTGTACCGAAAATATTCAATATAGGCGACGAAGGAATATATGTTCGATGACACAGCAGTACATTGTTGAACACGCACGCAGCTACGTTCGTATGCAAGCACGTACACACGTACGTACAGTCGTAGACACATATACGTACATACGAACGCACGTGCGTGCGTGCGTTCGTGTACGTGCGTGCATGCATGCATACCTACACACGCACACACACACACACACACACACACACACACACACACACACACACACACACACACACACACACACACACACACACACACACACACACACACACACACACTGTTAAACAGTTTTTATGATAAACAATAGCTACAAAACTGAGCCAACGTCTCATTCGGGTGAAAGCGGAACACGCTATGGGTGAGCTGTTTACTTGTGTCGTGTTGTGACGTTTGTATTGGTTGCCAATTAGTTTGCGCCCTATCTACAAAGTGCTTCAAAACACGCACACTGCGCGATATAATGGTCTTGCAGCGGGCTATCTCGCAGAGTTACTGAACCGAAGCCACTTGACGAGTTAATTGAGTTCCGCTTGATTGCTGACGTTATATCAAGCGGCTTTGTAGACGATCACGCACGCTTTGCTGTCGCCGTAGCCAATGTATGGAATCAGTTGCAGATTTTAGACACCGCCACCATGTGAAGCACAACAATCTTTAAGAGAAACCTTTTAATTATAAATATATATATTATATATGTGTGTGTGCGTGTATGTGCGTGTGTGCAGGTCAAATGGAGAGAGACGACAGGGAGAGAGGTGAGAATACTGCAAGACTGAAGGAGAATAGCAGTGGCAAGAAAACTGAGGAAAGGAGATTGAGAGGAGGGAAGGTGATTGGAGGGGAAGACATTGGAAAATTGACAACAGAAAACGTGACAAGCGTGAAGGTGACAGGGAAGAAAGTGACCTTAGAGAAGGAGGGAGGGAAGATGGGACGGGAGAGGAGAGAAGAAAATGAGATGGGACGAAAGATGAAGGGACGAAAGGAAGTGAGAGCAAATGTGATCGAAGAAAAGTCGATAAAAGGGATGCTGACAGGAGGAAAGGTGACAAGAGAAAAAGCGACAGGAAAGAATGGACCGGAAGAGAATGTGACAGGAGAGAAGACGACAGGGGGGAAAGACAACAACCAGACACATGCAAACCGGAGAAGTTACTCCGAGGCAGTGATTGAGGAGGCAAGGAGAAAAGAGAGAGTGTTTATGGGCGATTCAATTCTGAGAAAAACAGACAAGACTATATGCGAGGGGAAGGACGTTGTTGTATGTCTACCGGGGGCTAGGATAGAGCATGTGACCGAAAGGGTAGAGAAGGTATTGGGGCATGGCAAGGGAGGGTCTATACTAGTACACGTAGGGGCAAACAATGCTGACAAGGAGGGAACAACTGGGGTAGTTCAGAAGTACAGACATCTAGTAAGGAAGCTAAAGAAGACAAGAGTGGAACAGGTTGTTCTCTCAGGAATTTTGCCAGTAATGGGAGGAAGGGGGGCAACATACAGAAACTGTAAGAAGATGGCGATCAATGCACTAATTGAGCAGATGTGTGAAGAAGAGGGCGTGGGATTCACAGATATATGGGGATACTTTGTTGGGAGGGAAGATATGTACATGAGAGATGGCCTCCATCTTAATGGAAAGGGGGCAGCAGTTTTCTCAGAGAACCTGCTGCGATCTGTTGACAGTGGGACAGGTTGCATCTATTTAAACTAGATTCGCAGGGGTACTCACAGAAAAGTCTGAAAATGGAGGCATAGATAAAGACAGCACAAATAAATCAGCAAATAACAGTGTGGAAAACTCTTCTGAAGCTGGATATAAATGTGTTTGTTTAAATGCAAGGAGTATAGTAAACAAAATAAATGAACTAAACATTATGGTAGAAGATATTGACCCTCATATAATAGGTATAACCGATATATCAGATGCTGAATTGGGACTGACAGGATATGTAATGTTTAGAAAAGATAGAATAGGAAGAAAGAGAGGTGGAGTTATTTTATATATTAAAGAATCTATCCAGGCTTATGAAATAAAATTAGAAAGAGAAGCAGATTGCGAAGAAGCTGTTTGGTGTAACATAGTTACAGGAAACTCAACGTTAACAGTTGGGTTAGTTTATCGAAGTCCAAACATAAGCATAGAAGAGAATGAAAAAATACAAAACGCTATAAGGGAAGTAAGCAAACGGGACTGTATTATTATGGGGGAATTTTAGTTTTAGTTCAAGATACTTTCCTTTCTCAACATGTGCTAGAACCAACCAGGGGTGAGAATGTGTTAGACATAGTTTTGTCCTCACAGAATAAATTAGTTGACAATGTCAAGATATGTGAGCCACTGGGGAGTAGCGATCACAACCAGATACATTTTACCATCAAAGTAAAATAAGAAAGGAATAGTAAAAAGCAGTATAGGAGAAATTTCCACAAAGGAAAGTATAAGGACATGAGGAAATATTTAGCAGATAGACTGGAATAACACACTAAAAAATAAGACAGCAACAGAATGCTGGAATATATTAAAGAGTGAAATTAAGTGCATAGTCGATAAATTTGTACCCTTCAAAAAACAAGGGAAACGGTCCAAAAAGAAACACTTATCGAAAGAAGCCATTATAAAAATTAAGTATAAACAAATGGTGTGGATGTCATATAGATGTACTGAAAATGATGAAGACTACAACAGTTATAAAGAAGCACTTAACTAAGCTACGGCTGAAATTATAAATTCAAAGAGAAGCTATGAACAACAATTAGCTAATAATATAAAACATGACAGCAAGAGTTTTTATGCGTATGTTCGAAGCAAACAGAAAGTTCAATATAAGGTCGGTCCTCTAGAAGATAGTGCTGGAAATATAATATCAGAGGGATTCTTAATGGCAGAAGACCTGAATGAGTACTTTAGTTCAGAGAAGATATTAGTTCACTGCCAGTACCAGAGGCTAAGTTCAAGGGGGCAGATTCAGACTATTTAGGACAATTATTTGTAACCCCGGAAATGGTAGCTAAGAAAATAAGGGCTATGAGGGATAATAAATCACCTGGAGTGGATGGGATTCCGCCCAAACTACTATTGGAAATTGTAGAACAAATTAGCGTACCACTTGCAACAGTTTTCAATTTGTCATTAGAAGAGGGAGTGGTTCCTTTAGAATGGAAAGAGGCAAACATTATACCGTTATTTAAAAAAGGTTCGAGAAACAAGTCAGAGAACTATAGACCAGTGAGTTTAACATCAGTGATTTGCAAATTATTAGAAAGACTAATTAAAGATCACATGGTGGATTTTCTTGTTAAACAAAACTTGATAAACCCATCTCAACATGGTTTTTTAAAGCGAGGTCATGCTTAACAAATATGTTATGTTTTTTGGAAGACATCACTAAGTGGGTAGATGAGGGATCACCGGTAGATATCGTCTACTTAGATTTTCAAAAAGCTTTCGACAAAGTACCACATCAAAGATTACTGCTGAAACTAAAGGCCCATGGCATAGGAAATGGTATAATAAACTGGATAGATCAATGGCTGATTGACAGAAGACAACGTGTAGTAGTTGATGGGGAGGCTTCAAACTGGAAATCGGTATTGAGTGGGGTACCACAGGGATCAGTATTAGGACCTATATTATTCTTAATATATATCAACGATTTGGATGATGAAATAACAAGCAAGGTGTTGAAATTTGCGGATGATACAAAAGTGTTTAGAAGGATTAAAAGTGATGGAGATAGACAGCATTTACAAGATGATCTTGACAGGTTGATCAAATGGTCTGAAAAGTGGCAAATGCTGTTCAATTTTGGGAAATGTAAATGCCTCCACACAGGACATGGGAACGAAGAGGTAGAATATACTATGGGGGTACTGTACTAAGTACTACTGTAAAAGAAAATGACTTATCAAATCCTTGGATTAATTAGGCGAAACATAACGTATAAGTAAAAAGAGCTAATAATACCGCTCTACAAAACAATAGTTAGGCCTCATTTAGAATATTGCATTCAAGCGTGGAGGCCATATCGCAGGAAGGACATAGATATGCTAGAAAGAGTGCAGAGGAGAGCAACTAAAATGATACAAAAACTGAGGGATCTTAGTTACGAAATACGCCTAAAAAATGCGGATTAACAACACTAGAGACCAGGAGATTGAGAGGAGATCAGATAGAAGTGTTTAAAATATTGAATGGTTATGAAAATATTGATAGAAATATTTTTTTTCAGTTAAGAAAGATATAAGGACTAGAGGACATGAAGTTACATTAGCAAAGGAGCAGAGTAGATTAGATATAAGAAAGTTTTCATTTTCACAAAGGACTGTAAATGAATGGAACAGATTATCTGCTGATTGTGTGGGTGCTAGTAGCGTGAATATGTTTAAAAATAAAATCGCACATACCTCAGACGGGCGGGATAAACATAGATAAAAGGGTTTCCTTGTCCACCTGCCACCTAGAGTTAATTCTCTGGGTGGCAATCTTGTTAAATTTTGTGTGCATGTGTGTATGTGTGTGCGTGTGTCTGCATGTGTGTGTGTTTTAGTTTTTACTGTATTTATATGTAAAGCGAATAAGACGTAGCTTGATCGGGCGCTTTACCGTTTTATTATTGATATTTTAATTAAGGCATGCGATAAATAGCAACAACCTCAGGCCACTGAGTTGACCACAGAAAGACGTGACACTGATACAGTTGGTTAGGGCAGAACCACAGTGTCCGATAATTACTCGCCTTCGGGGTCGAGATAGACAACAGCAATACACGAATGCCATGGTTCACCCAAGATATCGGTGTTATCGTGATCTCTTTTCCAGTTGCTAACAGAGACAGCAATCATTGCCTTATGGATTAACCTCAGGAGACAAACAACCATGTTTTTTTTATACCTCAAACTGTGCATTGACAAAATAGCGTTAGTTTGCGTTGTCAGGGGCTCAAATGCTGTGCTATCTATGTGATCCCCCGAGATTCCCACTCCCCGGACGAATAGATCGCACACAAAATTTCAGCTTCATACGTGCCATTTTAAAATGGTGACCCCAAGATCCTCAACTTCGGACGATTTAAAAAAAATCGAAATCTACGAACACCTCAATGGGCTCCCTAGAGAACACACACAACTTCAGCACCACACATAGTCACATACCATTTAAAAATGGTAACCCGCCAAAATCTCCCACCCCCGAAAACATCTAAATCTACTAACAACCCCAACGGGCTTGCTAGATCAGACACAAAACACTTAAAAAGTCGCGAAAAATCTGAATACAGTATATAGTAACCAGGTGTTGATAAGAAGAGGAACATGTCAGAATATTCTGATCCACAACTCTTAGGTTAAAATGAAATGTCAATCTTATCTGCTTGATATACAGGCATATACGCGCGCGTGCGTGTGGCAGGTGGTGGTGGGGTGGTGGAAGGAAACGCGGGGTGGAATGGAATGAAGGAATGGACCGGACCGAGGGATCTCACCGTGGGAACTCCCAAGAGGTGCAATGCAAGGAGAGAGGAGGGAGGAGGAGAGAGAGAGGAGAGAGAGATAGAGAGAGAGATAGAGAGAGAGAGAGAGAGAGAGAGGACAGGACAGACACAGGACAGACAGGACAGGACAGACAGGAATGGAATGGAGATCTGGAATGGGAGACCAGGAGACCAGGAGACCAGGAGACCAGGAGTCCAGGAGAGGCTGAGTGACGGAGTGGCGGAGAGACGGAGATACGGAGATACGGAGAGGCCGAGTGACAGAAAAACTGAGTGACAGAGAGACCGAGTGACGGACAGATGGAGAGACGGAAAGACAAAGAGTCTGGATGGCGGAGTGACAACCGAGAGAAGGCGTGACGGAAGAGACGTGTACATAGGTACACACATAGGTACACACACACACACACACACACACACACACACACACACACACACACACACACACACACACACACACACACACACACACACACACACACACACACACACACACACACACACACACACACCACACACACACACACACGCACGCGCACACAGACACACACACACACACTCACATATATATATATCATTATTCATTAGTTATGTCTAATAGGCTTTGGAATATATTTGATATGTTGTTGTGTGCATATGACTAATTACATCAATTCATTAATTAATGCCCAAGGTACAAATACTTGATCTTAACCACGAATTAAAAATAATATGGGCGTGCGTGTGCGTGTGCGCGTGTCTGTGTGTGCGCGCGTGGGTGTGCGGGGGCGTGTGCGTGTGTGCATGTGTGTGCGTGTGTCTGCGTGTGCGTGTGTTTTAGTTTTTACTGTACATATATGTAAAGTGAATAAGACGTAGCTTGATCGGGCGCTTTACCGTTTTATTATTGATATTATAATTAAGGCATGCGATAATTAGCAACAACCTCGGGCCACTGAGCTGACCAGAGAAAGACGTGACACTGATACAGTTGGTCAGGGCAGAACCACAGTGTCCGATAATTACAAGCCTTCGGGGTCGAGATAGACAACAGCGATACACGAATGCCATGGTTCACCCAAGATATCGGTGTTATCGTGACATCTTTTCCAGTTGCTAACAGAGACAGCAATCATTGCCATAGAGATAAACCTCAGGAGACAAACAACCATGTTTTTTTTTACCTCAAACTGTGCATTGACAAAATAGCGTTAGTTTGCGTTGTCAGGGGCTCAAATGCTGTGCTATCTATATGATCCCCCGAGATTCCCACTCCCCGGACGAATTGATCGCACACAAAATATTTCAGCTTCACATATGCCATTTTAAAATGGTGACCCCAAGATCCTTAACTTCGGACCATTTAAAAAATAAATAAATCTACGAACACCCCAATGGGCCCCTTAGAGAATACACACAAGATCAGCACCACACATACCATTTTAAAATGGTGACCCACCAAGATCTCCCACCCCCGAACGAATTTCGAAAACATCGAAATTTACTAACCACCCCAATGGGCTTGCTAGATCAGACACAAAACACTTAAAAAGTCGCGTAACGTCTGAATGCAGTATATAGTAACCATGTGTTGATAAGAAGAGGAACATGTCAGAGCATTCTGATACACAACTCTTAGGGTAAAATGAAATGTCAATCTTATCTGCTTGATATACAGGCATATACGTGCGCGCGTGCGTGCGTGCGTGCGTGCGTGTGAGAGAGATCAGAGGTTCGTCGTCGTCATCGTCATTCATTTCTCGTTCACCATTTCGTGATCGAGATCGTCGAGACAAGACTCGAGAGGCCGAGTGACAGAAAAACTGAGTGACAGAGAGACTGAGTGACGGACAGATGGAGAGACGGAAAGACAAAGAGTCTGGATGGCGGAGTGACAACCGAGAGAAGGCGTGACGGAAAAGACGTGTACATAGGTACACACACACACACACACGCACGCGCACGCGCACGCGCACAAAGACACACAGACACATATATATATATCATTATTCATTAGTTATGTCTAATAGGCTTTGGAATATATTTGATATGTTGTTGTGTGCATATGACTAATTACATCAATTCATTAATTAATGCCCAAGGTACAAATACTTGATCTTAACCAAGAATTAAAAATAATATGGGCGTGCGTGTGCGTGTGCGCGTGTCTGTGTGTGTGCGCGTGGGTGTGCGGGGGCGTGTGCGTGTGTGCATGTGTGTGCGTGTGTCTGCGTGTGCGTGTGTTTTAGTTTTTACTGTACATATATGTAAAGTGAATAAGACGTAGCTTGATCGGGCGCTTTACCGTTTTATTATTGATATTATAATTAAGGCATGCGATAATTAGCAACAACCTCGGGCCACTGAGCTGACCAGAGAAAGACGTGACACTGATACAGTTGGTCAGGGCAGAACCACAGTGTCCGATAATTACAAGCCTTCGGGGTCGAGATAGACAACAGCGATACACGAATGCCATGGTTCACCCAAGATATCGGTGTTATCGTGACATCTTTTCCAGTTGCTAACAGAGACAGAAATCATTGCCATAGAGATAAACCTCAGGAGACAAACAACCATGTTTTTTTTTTACCTCAAACTGTGCTGTTACGCAACTGTCAAGCAGTGAACAAGAGAATCGTACAGAAAGCACACCCTAAGGATACGGACGGTTGTCAACGAATATCACAAGCGTATTGGGTAATTCACTGTTGCGAATTACTTCATGTATATCCAAGGTCGTGACACGATGTCAATATTTGTGTGTGTGCGCGCGCGCGAATTCGTGCTTGTGTGCACGAGTCTGCGCGTGTCTGCTCATATCGGTGCGCGTCTCTGCATATCTGTATGTGTCTGTGCGTGCATGCGCGGGGGTGCGCGTACCTGTGCGTGCATGTGAATGTTGACATTATATTCAAGAAATATATGGCTTTTCCGCGATTGAAATTGTCATGCGCCGAAAAATCTCGTATAGCTCTACGCCAACGAGCGCTCAGTTTTGATGCTTCTGTTAGATGAGTGCGGCATTTGACAGTCAACGACTTTTCGCTCACGGACTTTTTCCATGGTTCGATTCATCAGATCAGCACGTTGTTTCAATTACCGCTGAACATTCTAAGCATAGCGTAAATGCGTCCTACAATCCTGATATGGTCGCTTGCCAACACGGAGTTATCCAATTTAGCTTCTATTACGTAACAAACCCTGCCGAGCGGGCGCTTTGGAAACACGGGCTCTCCCGTGTCACGGTAAAAGTCTCGCATGGTAAATTTCTATGTAATGTGTTTTTGTTTTAAAACATACAAGTACAATAAAGGTCATACGTTAAGATAAAATATAACAGGTCATACATGAAAGGCAAATTATAGCAATAGCCATGGCTGGTAAAATTTAAGACCAATTCACGTCACAAATCAGCGTAATACCAATGACAGCACCTAGTGCAACATAATAAAAATGACCTTGTTACACTTAGTACCGTTAGTTCTGTACAATAAGCAGTAAGGCACCATTGTCTCCCATTTCCTGATCTCTATTTTGTCTTGCCTGGTGCCATTCATGTTTTGTTTTATTATTATGATTATGAATGCTGCTATTAATATGTTAGTACACAACAATACTTTAATATATCTGAAAGCGGGATTAATATAATTAATTGATGTGATAGTTGTGGACTTCCTACACATAATATAAATTTAAATAAATTATAACTAATCTTGTGGCTACTTCGTACCTATATTCCTATGTAGATTAAAATTAATGTTTTGATATATCATCTCATAATTATGCAAGTATTTCGCTGACATATGGTGGCCAGATATGATGCGAAAACATAGTTGTAGCATCCAAATTCTACAGTGTCTAGTTAAAATCACACAACACAAAAGTATTAGCATAATGCTTGTGTGAGTATATTCGTTGACATATACGCTGTCCATTTTTAAGGTGTCATTTGATATAAGGAAAATACAACAATTAAAAATAATGTTCCATATTGATAAATACTTCAAGATGTGCCTGTGTAACATGTAACGGCCACTACATACTTGACTGTTACTACTAGGATACATGTGCACGTATTTTTATGTACCATTTTATGAACAAAACAGACACACTACGTGAGTGTTGGACAACCATTTTGACTGAGCGTGATTCCACGGAAGAAATGTTCAAACAACAGTTGGCAGCCTAGTACATAGAAAATTGGATTTATACGTTTGTTCGCATTTTGTCTATGTATTGTATTATACATTTTTGTCAGATGATATACATGTATTAGTAACAATATAAATTACACTTTTGACTGATTGCTAAATGAGCCAAGTCACGGAAAATGTTACCATTCCAAATTGTTGTGAACAAATTAAAATGTGTTCTAATACCCGTACTGATAACAACAACATAAAACATAAAGTAGTATTCTTAAAATCATAGTAATTGGTTGATACGAGTATATGTACACAATATATATATATGCATATTGTGGGTTTTATGTTATAAGAGTAACAATTTGAGAAAAAAAACATCATCATTAACACAGTAGATATGATGTCCGTCACTCACTTTTAACAAAAGCGGTTGTGACTATCAATACAATTATTTGTTATCATAATGAAAGCTCACAAGCAGATGAATTCATCATGGACTAAGTGATAAACGTTCATTAGTTAGTTCGTAATTAAACAATAATATATTATGTATGACATGAGGTGAACGTCCGTCACAATATCAGTCGGCGTTAAAACATGTATGAATACCTACATTTGTGATGCACATTTGCTTCTTTGTAGACGAAAATTGTAGACACTGTGCAACTTATGTATAATTTTTATAATAATGTGCATCTACCAAACATTAATAATAAAATCATACTTACCACAAGGATTAGAAAAAGCTTCATATATCTACGCACCATTGAGTTGAACTGATCATGTCAGTACGTTATGATGCTAAAAAACTCGTGCAATAATAATGTTAACTCACTAAATATGAAGGCGTATGTAAATATGCACATGGAAGTGATCACAATAGCTTTCGTGACGGACATCACTGCTAATTGTGCACGTGGCAGAAATAATGCAATGCTTGCATGTACAGTACAATTAAACACAAACACATCGAATCAATATTAAACCACATTGCACGTGAGACACTAGGGATACACTAATCTATACAGGTAGTAAAGTCAATTTTTATTTTAATATGGCTAAGCTGAGGGAAATCTGAACATGATGTCCGTCACGAAATTTGCATTAAAACAGGGACAGGAAGTTTGAACACACATATATGCCATGTAAAGATAACCAATTATAATATTGAAAATATATATGTGTTTCTGAGGTTACAGTTAGCCTGAAATTAGAAGTATATAGTAATATGTCTTAAAATAAAGACCATGAGACAACAGGAAGGTGGTGAATTTGAAATGGGAACATTTTCCATGGCCTGACCCAAATACTTTGTGTCAGTTGTTTGTCTAGCCATTTTGTTGAGTTGTGCAGTTTATGGCAAAGATGTCCCAGTGTCGTGTGTGGCAGGTTCAAATCTTGCCTGTGTTATGTATCCAAACACAACAGGTTGTGCACATACACTGGTTCCATTCAATGACTTGAGCCGCATTTTATAACATCACCGAATTGCATGGATATTTTATTTTTACCTATACTGGAAACTGTAGACGAAATTAGCATGACATTTTAAATTATTATATACAAACATAATCATTCCTATGCTCTTGCATAACCCAATTCCCAATAGATAGTGATATACATACGTATTTACGATATACTGTTCAATTCTACACGGTCTTTCAACAACGTGTGAAAACCTGTACTGTATTGAGTAGTGAACCACGCTCATCCACAGGGCGCCACAGTGAATTCATTATGTAGGAACCAGTGGGTCCAATGATACAGTATATACACTGCCTACACTGTCTGCTCGGCGTCTCTCACACGCCTGACTGGGAAGCAACTCCGGCCGCTGGTAGCAGGATCCAGTGTGTTACAGGTAGAAATCATTTCCCCTGCGTGCGGTCTTTCACTTCCCCTAGCAAAGACACCAGATGGAAGGGACCAACGACTTTTAGTTACTCTTCCGAAAGACACAGGCAATGTAATAATAATACATAAGACAACATTTTAAATGGATGTATCGTGGACACACTTCGTTGGTACATATTCGTTAAGCGATGAGTCTAGCAAATGTCAAGCCACTGAGACATTACGAGTCGCCTCCTTCTGTCTGAGCCCCTAGCCTAGCCAGATCACAGATCTGTACACTTAATGTACCCTACATCAATGCATATTGTATTTGTTCATCTTAAAGCACCTTATCAGCTGTAGACGAGGACGAACACTTCTGCCAGCGTTGGGTGTATGCAAGGGAAGAGCGGCTCTCACTTTGAATACATCTGACGTAACGTTCGCTCTACACATGTAGTTTTCATAGCGTCGTACAGTGACAGCATCTTCAGGCTTGTTGAAATAGTGGTGCGGATCCTTGAAGGCGGCCTCGGTAAACTTCACCACGGAACTAACTGAACCGCATGGAAGGTACTCACGATAACAGTAGCATAATTCGGAGAACTGGACAGATATCACCTTTTCGCTCCTATATCCAAGTAGATGGTACAACCATAGCCCTACTATTCCGATGTTAAACACCTTGATCAAAACCACGTTCCCAGGTTTCATGAACATAATGCGACATCTACTTCATACTAATGATGATGTTTATATTTATTATATCATTGAAACCGTCTTTTTAACAAATGAAGGAGTTCTCTCCTAACCTGTCGTTGAGATCCAGTTGTTCTACTCGCAGAGCGGCACCTCAAGGTCGAGGCGATGGTAGACGAAACGCCGCGAGACGGCGCTAGTACATGACCACGTCTGTCGGTTGCCGTTGGTGAAGACGATACACAGCGAGAAATTGGTACCGGCGATCTACGATATACACACGCCCGCTTGTAACAATTAACAAGATTTAACAAGATTGCCATTCAAACAATTAACTCTAGATGGCAGGTGGACAAGGAAGCCTTTTGGCTTATCGAGAGTCCAATACTTTTTATTTACGTGTATTCCGCCCATTAAGGTATGTGTCGATTAAATTTTTCAACATATTCACGCTACTAGCACCAACACAATCAGGAGATAATATGTTCCATTCATTTACAGTCCTTTGTGAGAATGAGAACTTTCTTATATCTAATCTAAACTGCTAATATGCCAATGTAACTTCATGTCCTCTGGTCCTTCTATATTTCTTATCTGAGAAAAACATATTTCTATAAATATTTTCATAACCATTCAATATTTTAAACACTTCTATCTGATCTCATCTCAATCTCCTGGTCTCATGTGTTGTTAAACCACATTTTTAGGCGTATTTCGTAACTGAGATCCCTCAGTTTTGGTATCATTTTAGTTGCTCTCCTTTGTACTCTTTCTGACATGTATATGTCCTTCCTGCGACATGGCCTCCACGCTTGAATACAATATTCTAAATGAGGCCTAACTATTGTTTTGTACAGCGGTAATTGCTACTCTAGCAATAGCTGTAACAACACAAAGGTGTACATGCTGCACTAATAGTATTCATTGTAATAATGCTAATGCTAGTAATATGCCTGCCAAACGTCCCGGAATTTCGGGGAGTCTCCTTGATTTTGAGTGTATTTCCCAGTCTCCCGGAATACAGGCAAATATCCCGAGCTTTCGCTTAAAATCTCCAACTGAATCACCTCCTGTCTTCGAGACAGCGAACCGGTTAATTTGCGACGAGAAGTCTCCAACACCCCTCGTCTTCAAGTGTCAGAGTCCGAGGCAGCTGGACAGGGGAAAGAAGCGTGCTAAACTGCTGATGAATCTCCCGGAATAAAAAAGTTGGCAGGTATGTAACAGTGCTACTACTAATAATAATACCAAAAAATAATATAAAATACTTTACTCGTAATGAAAGCACTACATTGACCTTCTGCAATCATAATTTTTCATAATTGTCACTGTCAACATTTGCCCTGTCATTTCCGTAAGTGTTATTACATGACAGTCGATCCGAGCAAAACCACAGTGGGTCGTTTCAATAACATTAGCCTGATTTTGTTCTTTTAAATTGACTTCGCGTCTTCAGGGTGATCTTGTCTACTGAAAACTGTCAATTGTCAACACCAGAATGCGCCGGTTTATTTTTGTCGGTGTCTCACAAACAAACAGACATTTTGAAATACCTCCTTAAACTTAACAACGCATTTTGTTCAATGTTTTATTTTACTTGTGAGCCCATTTTCTTAGTGAATCGGTCCCCGTATCACAAGAAACCACGTTTGACCACTCGGGTGTAGACAGGCCGGTCTCCTGGTGTACCATGACCGGCGACGTCAGGTTGCCGTCATGACGCGGGTCTCCGCCGTTCGTGACGAGTTCGCATAAAAAATGGTATCGCCACTGCCGCCCATGGAGCAAAATATGAATAATGTCATCGGTGATGTCTCTTTTGTGGTTATTGTTGTAAGGTCCGCCTCTGTCATCACCGCCCCACTACCCTTATCCCCACCGCCTCTGTCATCACCCCACCGGCTCTGTCACCGCCTCACCGCCCCTGTCTTCACCCCACCGCCTCAGTCATCACACCACCGCCTCTGTCGTCACCCCACCACCTCTGTCACAAACCCACCGCCCCTGTCATCGCCCACCACCTCTCTCTTCACCATAACGCCTCTGTCACCACCCCAACACCTCTGTCATCGCCCCATCGCCTCTGTCTTCACCTTACAGCATCTGTCACCACCCCACCGCTTCTGTCACCGCTCAACCGCCTCTGTCTTCACCCTGACGCCTCTGTTATTACTCCACCGCATCTGTCTTACCCCACCGTCTCTTTCACCACTCTACCGCCTCTGTCATCACCCCGTCGCCTCTGTCATTACCCCACCGCCGCTGTCATCCCACCGCCTCTGTCGCCACTGCACGGTCTCTGTCAACACTCCACCGCCTCTCTGTCATCACCCTTCCGCCTCTGTCATCACACCAACGCCTCTGACTTTAGTCCACCGCCTCTGTCATCACCCAACGGCCTCTGATATCATTCCACCGCCTCTGTCACCGCCCAACCGCCTTTACCTTAACGCCCCTTCCCCAACCGTTACCGACATATCGACAATAAAACCCACTTAATTTTGACATTTGTTCTAATCATTAAAACGCATACGATGTGGACATTTAACTGATTTTGATGTTGGTAATACCAGTTCACAACACCCCGTAGAATACAACAACGTACGGCGAGCAAATAATTCATAATGTGTGTAGGTTTCTACAAAATAGTCCCTCCGTTTGGTACCAGCGATTGTTACTATTAATTAATTTCACTACTCTCATAGGTATACTTGTCTTGGTATTGTATTCACATAATGTATACTATGTACTTGTACCTATCAGTTATACTGAAAGAACCGCCCTGTATGGGTACAAATACACAGAACAAAATGCTTTATTGTTATTGTCAATCACAACGTAGTTACCTCTTCATCGAATCAATCACACGCTTCGCTGCGTTCGTTGTCTCCAGGTCTGTGATATCAAACAGCGGCCGGTCGCCCAACGCCCCGAGGCGGCACGGCAGGAGAGGATGGTCCAACGTCACGCCGCGAGGCCCGCGAACGTCGATGACGAAGGCGTAATGCCACTCGCCTTGCCTTGAAGGCGCTAGAGCAGTCTATGGAGAACACCTCGGTTAGCATTTTCAGTTAGTAATTTCACCGACTTATGTTTAATTCATGATCTTGTACGGCAGGGTAACCAGCATTGAGTCATTTATATATTTAAATTGTATATATATATATCATGCGTGGGCCTTGTAACGGTCATCACCTGGTCTATGATGTCCCGCCCATGTACTGCTAACCTTATCTCACCTTAGCCAACGATGCCCTAACTCGGCATCCGGGTGAAATGCATGTATGGGGCTTGACAAACCCAGTACAAGCACCCTTGGTTACACAAGTCAGTTTAAATTCTTTACGATCGGACAGTCTACGGAATCGACCTCGAACCGCCAACGGACATGATTGCGGACATGATATTGACCTACGCAAACACACTCGAATAGCTACGTGGAATTTGTTGACACTCAACACTCCAGGCACAACCTCTCTCCTATCAAAAGAACTAAAGAAGAACAACATTAGTCTTGCTGGCCTCACTGAAACTCACTGGCCTTTGATTGGCGAGCAAACAATCGATGGCTACACATTCCTCTGGTCTGGCCCTGACTGTCGTTCTCAGGGTGTCGCCGTCATACGATGCCCTCATTAATTGGGAGCCCATTTCGTCTCGCCTCCTCAAGGCTTGTCTGCATCGTCGACATGGCAAGTTGGCTGTCACTGTGTCATATGCCTCTGAGACCTGGCCACTGACCATTCAATATGCCAAGAAAATCGATGCTTTCGCCATGAAGAGCCTCCGTCGCCTGGAGAACATAAAGTGGTTCAATTACATCAGCATTAACACGATCATGGAATATGGAACGTACCGGTCAGAAGCATGCATCGTATATATATAATGTGTGTGTGTGTGTGTGTGTGTGTGTGTGTGTGTGTGTGTGTGTGTGTGTGTGTGTGTGTGTGTGTGTGTGTGTGTGTGTGTGTGTGTGTGTGTGTGTTGGTAAGGTATATCACGTCTATAGCAAGCAGAAATCGTAGATATGACGTGCGTTAGTATTCATGTCGCTGTCTGTGTTTCTGATCGTAAATAACTATAGTTACAAGTCCCTGTTTAGCACTGAGTTTGTAAAATAAGGTAATTTCTTATATAGCGCAGTATCTAGTGCTCAGGACTGCTTCGATCGAACAACATCTCGACTTCTCCGGGAAGCATCCATTCACGCTGCAATTATTATTCTTTCACTCTAAGTTGCTCCAATTCATTCAGTTGTATCAATGAGTACCTGGCTACAGGCAGTGGCGGATATTTGTGTACGAATAATCTTCGCACAGAAATATCCACCACTGTCTATAGCCTGGTACTCATTCATACAACTGAATGAATTGGAGCAACGCAGAGTGAACGAAATTGCCTAAGGTTCGGCACGGCAGCACACGATTTGAACCCGGGTTCTCTCAGTCGAGAGTGCGAAGCGCTATCCACTGCTCTATTGCGCTCCACAAATGGCACGTACTTGTTTTTTACTCACCTATGCTAGTGACTAACTCGTCCATACTGAGACCGATAGCGGCGACACCTCGCAACTCTCCCAGAACACGGGTTGACTCACGGCGACTGTCAGACTTGGTACAGACACTGACCTGTACAATTGAACCTCGTTTTACGGTTACCTCGGTAATAATAATAATAATAATAATAATAAGAAGAAGACTTATATAGCGTCATATATCTAGATAAGTCCACTCGGAGGCGCTTAGAATACATCTTTATACAGATATATATATATGTATATATATATATATATGCAGAACATTATTAAGCTAAGTAAAATTAATAATATTAAATTAGTTAACATATTAAAAAACAAATTACAGCTAAAGACAATTGTTAAAATTAAATAAAGGTATATTGATAATAAATCAGTAAAGATTCTATATAAAATTAGTTTAAAAACATGTACAAAATAATAAATAATTACAAAATAAATAAACTGACTAAACCGACTGGTGGCGCCCACGTTGTGTAAGCACCCCGGAAAAGAAGGGTTATCAAGAGTCTATTGAAAGTGACAAAGCAACAGGTTGTCTTCATCTCGCTTGGAAGTGAATTCCACAGTCGTGGAGCAGATACCGAGAAAGTTCTGTCGCCGTATCGGCTGCGATATGATGGCACGTACAAGTCATTGTTTGTAGTTGAACGAAACCCTCGAGTAGCTCTTTGTTTGTGGAGTAGGTCGGTGATGTAAACTGGTGCCAGTCCGTGTTGAGCACGAAACGTCAGTTGCAGAATTGCGTAATGAAAGCGTTGCTTCACGGGAAGCAGTTTCTTGAGCACTGATGTGATATGGTCCCATCTGTGGCAGCGGACCACCAACCGAGCAGCATCATTTTGTACTCTTTGCAGCTTGTTGATAAGGCAGTCGGGGATGTCATATAGCAGACAGTTCGCATAGTCAATGCTCGATATAACAAGAGAGTACATAAGACGGACTGCGGCTTTCTGTGTTGGGTACGATCAGGTCGACGCAAAGCTCCTCAGATGATAGGAGGCTACGCAGCACGTGTGCTTTACATGACTGACCATCGATATTTCCGTGTCGAATACAACGCCAATATTTCTGGCAATAGGACTTGGTGTTATGTCGCAGTCGCCAATTTTAATCACGGTGATGTTGTGTTTCGCTTGATTGTTTCGTGATGCTAGCACAAGTGCGACTGTTTTGTTATCATTCATCTTTAGTCGATTATCAACGGTCCACACGTGGACGTCGTTGATGTAGTGCTCATATATGTGTAGAGACAACATTCTGTAGGTTTCGGACATCTCTAATTTGATGTATAGCTGGGTATCGTCCGCGTAGAGGTGGAAGCCCAGGTTGTGTCTTCTGATGTTATTACCGTTAGGTGTTGTGTACTGAGAAAACAACAGAGGCCCCAGCACCGATCCTAGAGAGACGCCACAAACGACGCTGGTTTTGCTGGAAGCGCCACCTGATATATTTATTGACTGCGACCTGTCGGTTTGATATGATCGCATCCATGCCAGCACGGAACCAGCCATTCCGAAGTGTTGTTCTAATCTGCTGAGCAGAATTTCATGGTCAACTGTGTCGAAAGCGGCCGATATGTCAAGTGGCACCAGGATGACTCCATACCGCCGGTTTAGCGCCTTGAGGATGTCATTCTGTACCAGAACTAGCGCAGTTTCCGTGGAATGATGCGATTTGTAGGCTGTTTGGTATTGTTCAAGTAGATTGTTATCAGTCATGTGGTCGATCAGACAGCGAGCAACGTAAATTTCGAGTAGCTTTGACACAAAAGCCAGGTTTTATATTGGTCTATGACTGTCCATATACTTGTTTCAGCAGCCATGTTGGTAGGGGATCGAGCGCGCACGATGTTGTTGGTGACTTGTTGAGCAGACTGCGGATGTCTGATGTAGTCGCAGTCGGAAATGGGTGAAGTTGTGACACACAGGGTGCTGGATGGCTGTCTGTGGTCGTGGTGGACGTGAGTGTAGGGTGAGTATGTAGCGACACACGAATCGTCTCGATTTTCGCAGAGAAGAAGTTCGAGAACCTTGTTGCGAGATCTTGGATGTTGTCGTTATCTGGTAGATATTGGGACTTTCTTCAGCAGAAGTCCATTTAGCACACGATACAGTCGCCTGTTGTCACTCCCGTACTGTTCTATCTCAGAAAGATAGTAGTCAGACTTGGCTTCTTTGATTGTCCTATTTACCTGTGCGCCCTGTTTCTTATACATTTCGCGATGCACTTGTAGTGATGTGTGGCGCCATTTCCGTTCACGCTGTCGTCGAATTTGCTTGGCTTTGATCACCTTTTTGTTGTACCAAGGTACGAGTGGACGATCAACGATACGACACATCGGTAGTGGTGCGTGCTTCTCGATAAGTTTGGTCAAAACCATATTATAGTGATCTTCAAGTTCAGTCGTCGTTTGTACGACAGACGGAATTGTGGCCAGAAGCGACGATGCGATGTCATTACGAAACGCAGCCTTGTCAATTTTTTGTATACTTTCGGTATGCGATCGTTTTCCGTAGAACGACCGGTTTCTCCATATCAACGACACATTCCACTCACAGGTGATTAGACCAGCGAGAGATAGCGAAAGTGAAAAGTTACATGACGCCGTATAGAGTGTGTGTGTATATATATATATATATGTGTGTGTGTGTGTGTGTGTGTGTGTGTGTGTGTGTGTGTGTGTGTGTGAGCGTGAGCGTGAGCGTATGCGAGTAAGTGCGCCTGTGTGCAGCTTGTGCGCACGCCCATGAGACCGTGCGTCTGTCCGTGCGTGCGTACGTGCGTGCGTCTGAGCGTGCGTGCATCTGCTTGCCAGCAGGCAGGAAGACAGGCAGGCAGGCAGGCAGGCTGGCAGGCAGAAAGGCAGGCAGGCAGAAAGGCAGGCAGGCAGGCAGGCAGGCAGGCAGGCAGGCAGGCAGGCAGGCAGGCAGGCAGGCAGGCAGGGAGGCAGGGAGGCAGGCAGGCAGGCAGGCAGGCAGGCAGGCAGGCAGGCAGGCAGGCAGGCAGGCAGGCAGGCAGGCAGGCAGGCAGGCAGGCAGGCAGGCAGGCAGGCAGGCAGGCAGGCGCGCCTGAGCAGGCAGGCAGGCAGGCAGGCAGGCAGGCAGGCAGGCAGGCAGGCAGGCAGGCAGGCAGGCAGGCAGGCAGGCAGGCAGGCAGGCAGGCAGGCAGGCAGGCAGGCAGGCAGGCAGGCAGGCAGGCAGGCAGGCAGGCAGGCAGGCAGGCAGGCAGGCAGGCAGGCAGGCAGGCAGGCAGGCAGGCAGGCAGGCAGGCAGGCAGGCAGGCAGGCAGGCAGGTTGTTTATGATGATTCATAGATTTTTTATTGGACAAACGCAACAAAACTAATTCACACGGCACTAAATACAAACATCTACTATGCAATTTCCTTGGGTAATAAGCGTCGAGGTCGTATTTATTTCATTTTCCGTTCTGATACACTGAAAACGAAAAACTGTTTGTTTTATATAGTAAATTGTATTCGTTTTTCTTACTTCAAATTTGACAGAGGCGGTGGAGTGATGACAGAGGCTGTGGAGTGATGGCAGAGGCGGTGGAGTGATGAAAGAGACGGCTGGGTTGTGACAAAGGCGGTGGGGTGGTGAGAGAGGCTGTGTGTTGGTGACAGACGTGGTGAGGTGATGACAAAGAGTCGGTAGAATGAAGACAGAGGCAGTGGGGCGGTGACAGAGGCGGCGGGGTGGTGATAGAGGCGGTGGTGTAATGACATGAGCGGTGGGGTGATGATAGAGGCGGTGGAGTGGTGAAATTGGCGGTGGGGTTGTGACAGAGGCGGTGGAGTGATGACAGAGCCGGTAGAGTGATGACAGAGGCGGTGGGTTGATGATAGAGGCGGTGGAGTTGTGACAGAGGCTGTGGGTGATGACAGAGGCGGGGGAGTAATGACAGAGGCGGTGGGGTGATGACAGAGGCGGTGGAGTGGTGAAAGAGACGGTGGGTTAAAATAGAGCCGGTAGAATGATGACAAACGCGTTGAGGTTGTGACAAAGACGGTGGGGTTGTGACAGAGGCGGTGTGGTGGTGACAGACGTGGTGAGGAGAAGACAAAGAGGCGGCAGAGTGAAGACAGAGGCAGTGGGGCGGTGACAGAGGCGGCGGGGTGGTGATAGAGGCGGTAGGGTGAAGACACAGGCATTGGCGTGGTGACAGAGGTGGTGGGGCGATGACAGAGGCGGTGGAGTGATGACAGAGGCGGTGGGGTGATGACATAGGCGGTGGGGCGGTGACAGAGGCGGTGTGGATAAGGGTGGTGGGGCGGTGACGACAGAGGCGGACGTTACAACATTAACCACAGAAGAGACAACATCACCGATGACGTTATTCATATTTTACTCCATGGGCGACAGTTTCCGATACCATTTTTTCGCGAAATCGTCACGAGCGGCCGTGACCCGTGTCATGACGGCATTCTAACGTCACTGGTCGTGACCACGTACATCTGGAGACCGGTCAGTCTACACCCGAGTGGTCAAACGTGGTTTCTTGTGATCCGGGGACCGATTCACAAAGACAATGGGCTCATAAGAAAAATAAAACATTGAAAAAAATGACTTGTTAAGTTTAAGAGGTATTTCAAAATGCAAAGTGCCGCCGCCGAATCACCGACGGCATTGTTTGTTTTCCGTGACACACCAACACAAATAAACAGACGCGTCCTGGTGTTGACAATTGACAGTTTTCAGTAGACAAGATCACCGTGAAGACGCGAAGTCGATTTAAAAGAACAAAATCAGGCTAATGTTATTGAATCGATCCACAGGGGTTTCGCTGGGATCGACTGTCATATAGTAACACTTACGGAAATGATAGGGCAAATGTTGACAGTGATAATTATGACAAATGATGATTGCAGAAGGTGAAATGAGTGCTTTCCTTACAAGTAAAGTATTTTATATTATGTTTTGGTATTATTATTATTAGTAGCATTGTTACATACCTGCCGACTTTTAATACTTCCGGGAGATTCTTCAGCGGTTCAGCACGCTTCTTTCCTCTGTCGCGCTGTCTCGGATCTTGACACCGGGAGAAGTCGGGGGGTGCTGTTCGAGACTAAGAGAAAGCTCGGGTGTTTTACCTGTATTCCGGAAGACTGGAAGATATAACCAAAATCAAGGAGATTCCCCGAAATTGCAGGACATTTGGAATGTATATTATTAGCATTAGCATTATTACAACTAATACTATTAGTGCAGTATGTATACCCTTATGTTGTTATAGCTAACTTTAGTGTACCAATTGTTACAAGCGGGCGTGTGTATATCGTAGATCGCCGGTACCAATTTTTGTCGCTGTGTATCGTCTTCACCAACGGCAACCGACAGACGTGGCCATATACTCGCGCCGTCTCGCGGCGTTTCGTCTACCATCGCCTCGATCTTCGTCACCAGGTGCCGCTGTGCGAGTACAACAACGGAATCTCAACAACAGGTTAGAAGAGAGCTTCCTTCATTTGTTAAAAAGACGGTTCCATTGATATAATTATAAACATCACCGTTAGCATTTAGTTGATGTCGCATTGTGTTGATGAGACCTGGGAACGTGGTTTTGATAAAGGTGTTAACAGCAGAATAGTAGGGCTATCGTTGTACCTACTGCATATAGGAACCAAAAGGTGATAGCGGTCCAGTTCTCCCAAATATGGTATTGTTATCGTGTCTACCATTAATAGTTTGCGGAGTGCCTTCCATGCGGTTCAGTTAGTTCCGTGGTGATGTTTACCGAGGCCGCCTTCAAGGATCCGTATCACTATTTCAGCCAGCCAGAAGATGCTGCACTGTACGCCGCTATGAGAACTACATGTGTGGTGCGAACGTTACGTTAGCTGTGTCCAAAGTTCTTCCCTTGCACACACCCAATGCTGGTAGAGATGTTCGCCCCGTCTCCGGTGCTTTAAGATGAACAAATAAATTAACAGAAGAGCCTTCTGGGTAAGATAAGTTATGAATCATACGAAATTCCCCTGGTAACTTTTTAGGCACTACACCAAGGGGGGACACTCTAAACGTGGGGTCATCGGGGAGTATGTCAAAGGGACCTAAAACTCTCTGTAACGATAATTCTTTCTGCAACTTCATATCTATTACCTGTGGTAATTCAAAAGCAGATCGCATGTTAGCAACTTTCTTATCCTTCTGTATTGGTATCCCTAAACACCCAATATCAAAGCCTTTTTCAAAACCTTTCACCAGATATTCAATCTGAGCTATATCATATCCCTGTAACCACTTGCTGAGTATGGCTGGGGATACGGGCGAGGGCATGACCAGTTCACCTTTACTACTTGAACCCTCCCCGCTGAGCTGGGATTCCTCTATGCTTTGGACATCTGTTTTGTGTCAGCTCAAACACAATTAATGGCAATGGTACTGTTCAGAATCCACCAGAGGTACTAATTTCCAGAGACGCATCGCCTAAATTTAGTTTGAGTTATGTTTTATGAATGAACTGAACCGGGGTAAACCACCTGATTATGAAAATGAATGAATGTCCGTGTTCACAAGATATTATTCTTTGTTACTCAAGTGGGTGTGATGTATACGGTACGATTTTGGTTTGCTGCTAGTTGGTCACAGGCACGCACAGACACGCACAGGCACGCGCAAGTACGGGCCTCCACCCGCAATCATGCGCTGCCATGCTCTGGCACGCGCAGGCACGCGCATGCACGCGCAGACACGCGCAGGCACACTCAGGCACGCGCAGGCACGCGCATGCACGCGCAGGCACGCACAGGCACGCACAGGCACGCGCTGGCACGCGATGGCACGCGATGGCACGCGATGGCACGCGCGGGCACGCACAGACACACACAGATACGCTGAGACGCACACCGATGCGAGCAGATACGCGCAGACTCGGGCAGACAAGCACGCACACGCGTAAGACCTCGGATATACAACATGAAGTAATTCGCAAAAGTGACTTACCCAATAAAGTGTCCTTAGGGTCTGTACAATTCTCTTGTTGACTGCGGAACAGTTGCGAAACAGCCTTGCCTTTTTCAAATGTTTAACTGTATGGAACGGGTTATGTACCATTATGTAGAGCTCGACGGCGGGAAATCCAAGTATAATCCACTCATTAAAACCACGAAGAACGACGAGGTTGGTTCTCTTCGATACCAAATGGCGTTGCATGTGCGCACGACAGGTGAATAGTTTGCCCAGGTGTGTGATCGATTCTTCGTCAGTAGCTTGTCTGTAGCTTGTGTCTGTAAGCAAAACCCTTCTATTGGCAGGGGAGGGGCACAGTCTGTTGTAATTCATGGACATACATAATTATTTTGTAATGTTCCAATCGCGACAATGTTGACTCTTTCCTGCAGAACGTCCATAATTACATATACAGCCCCTCTACAATATACCAACTGAACCAATACCCCATTGGATATGCGATCAGTTCCCATATATATTAGTTAGTTAACAAAATGGCAAGCTGTTCTTGGTGTGGCCAACTCTACAGTGACAGTGTCCACTGTTGTTGTCATCCGCGAATGGTGTCAGGCAATTTTGCGTAAGTGTTATTTCTTTCTTGCAGTGTTGCTTCTGTGCAATTGCTTTGCGCTTCCCATCACGTAATGAGGGGTGTGTTGTGAGTGGAACGTGATGTCATCAAAAGACTGGGACGTGTTGTGAGTGGAACGTAATGTCATCAAAAGATTGGGATGTGTTGTGAGTGGAACATAATGTCATCGGAAGGTCGGGGTGTCTTGTGAGTGGAACGTAGTGTCAATGGAAGGTTGGGTGTGTTGTGAGTTGAACGTAAAATCAAAGAACGGTTGGGGGTGTTGTAAGTGGAACGTAATGTCAATGGAAGATTGGTGTGTGTTGTGAGTGGAAGGTAAATGTTAATGAAAGATCGGAATGTGTTGTGTGTGGAACGTAGTGTCAATGGGAGGTTGGGTGTGTTGTGAGTGGAACGCAATGTCATTAAAATATTGGGATGTGTTGTGAGTGGAACATAATGTCATCGGAAGGTTGGGTGTGTTGTGAGTGGAACGTAGTGTCAATGGAATGTTGCGGTGTGTTGTTATTGGAACGTAATGTCAATGGAAGGTTGGTGTGTGTTGTGATTGGAACGTAATGTCATCGGGAGGTCGGGGTGTGTTGTGAGTGGAATGTAATGTCAATTGAAGGTTGGGTGTGTTGTGAGTGGAATGTAATGTCAATTGAAGGTTGGGTGTGTTGTGAGTGGAATGTAATGTCAATTGAAGGTCGGGGTGTGTTTTGAGTGGAAGGTAATGTCAATTGAAGGTTGGTGTGTGTTGTGATTGGAACGTAATGTCATCGGGAGGTCGGGGTGTGTTGAGAGTGGAATGTAATGTCAATTGAAGGTCGGGGTGTGTTTTGAGTGGAAGGTAATGTCAATTGAAGGTTGGTGTGTGTTGTGATTGGAACGTAATGTCATCGGGAGGTAGGGGTGTGTTGAGAGTGGAAGGTAATGCCAATGGAATGTTGCGGTGTGTTGTGAGTGGAACGTAATGTCAATGGAAGGTTGGGTTGTGTTTTGAGTGGAAACGAGAGGATCAAGAGGAGAACAACATACCCTATCTCGTCTGAAACAAGACTCCCATTACAACCTACTCGAGGTATCCGACGGATACTGGTCACCGTAACGCACCAGGCTAGTTAGATGGGGGATCTCGGAACAGCATAGGGCCCCGGAGGTGAATTGTGCAGTGCCTATCGAGGTATGGACAAGCTCTGTCGCTGTACAAACCCATCTTTCAATTATGGGCAAATAACAATCACTGTGTTGTGGTTTCAAGCTCTTTGGCCATATGGTAGCACTTAAGGTCGCTAGACTGTTAGAACTGCCCTCTCCCGATCGATTACTCACAGTGTGTAGGACTCTCACTCGTCTTGGCCTGTCCTTGCTGATGGATCCAGTTTCACATAATCGAGAGAGTGGTGGAAGTAATGTTAAACCAGTCACAATAAAACCTCCAATCACAGTAATACAATTGCCCGCAGTTCAAATGGTTCACAAATGTACGAAGCCTCACTCCAGTTTAGCCGTCGCCTGGGTAAACTAGCGCCGCGTTCTCCAAACATTTATTTCTTTGGGATCGAAAATTTACAAGGAAGCAAAATGATCATCGCGCAATGGATGTGCGAACACTGCTAGATAGAGCAAGCACATTTAAATTATCACAATCACGTACTGCCTTAGTATATAGCGAGGGAACTACCAATTCAGATATAATATTTATATGTATGCGTCCCTGACACATACCTACTCCTATGCAAAGCAACAATGGAAGACAAGTGTAGATTGAAATAGGCCAACTTAATGACATTTAGCTTTATTCGTTTACATAACTCATAAATTACAACATAAATACATATTCACAGCAAGCATGCCGGCCCCAATGGTATTGCTAACCACTACCTACAAGTCGTAGACGTATTACCAACCACCAGTACTAACTATCTCACGACACTATATTTACAATTGACACCGTATCGGTGGGGGTCATTGCATCTAGTGAAGCACGTATTTCTGACATTAGGAGGTATTGGTTGATATACCTTCTTCTGGAGTGGTATACCAACAGATCAGCGCAGAAGTCACTGTTGCTATTTACTTCATGTTGTATATCCAAGGTCATGACATGATGTCAATATTTGTGTGTGAGAGCGCGCGCGCGCATGCGTGCGTGCTTGTCTGCGCGTGTCTGTTCGTATCTGTGTGTCTGCGTATCTGTGTGTGTCTGCGCGTGCCTGTGCGTGCCAGCGCGTGTCAGCGCATGCTTGCGGGTGCTGGCGCGTACCTGCGCGTGCCTGTGCGTGTCTGAACATTTGCTTCAATGCATGATGGGCCAGTAGGAAACCAGTTTTGTTTAGCTGTGCTTGACGCAATGAAGTTATAAATAACAGTTGCGCAGTTGTTTTTAATTTTGTTGTATTTCTATAACATTTCACTACCAGAATGCATATCATACTTTTGTGACTTAAAACATGTACGGTAAACACAGAATGCGCATTATAATATTCATGTCCAGCTTTTCTGCAAGACAACTATAAATAATTTCTGGCACAAGTCTGTGCATGAATCTCTGTTGTGTCTGAACTTTTGATGTTGTGGTCGGTATGGATGTAAGTCTGAAGTTAGCTGGATTTATTTTGAGAATTGCACAAAATATTGCTGGTTCTTGTGCAGTGTCGTATGTCTTATTTGATTGTATTCATCAATAGGAGTTAGTGTATCTGTCTTGTCTCATCTCCGTGTGGTATGTGTAAGGGCAGCCAGTAAAGAAATGATGTGTGTTGATGCACAAGTGAAGTATGTTTCTAATCGAAGCACTCTGCTCATTCTATGGCTGCCATTCTCCCCTTAATGTTTTATACAGGATGTTTTAGGTGCAGCTGTACTTGTGCACGTCACCTTATTCAATGCATTAGTTGTAACAATTATTTGTCTTGGAGCTCTACTGTGTTAAACATATATCTAATGGTATTTAACAGATGAGCCTGTTTATGTAAGCAAAGTCAATTTATATTACCTTACTACACAAACGAAAGTCATATCACCTGAACTCAAGAACTTATGATGTTTTTGTACCATACAAGTCTAATGCAGTTATTGTGCGACTGTTGAATACCAAATGTTATGCAGGTGATTAGTTTATGAAATGTTCAATAAATTAACGGCCATTTACACGAATGGTTTCTTTATATCCAATTATGGTGCTATTATGTCACTTGTCTAGAAACTGCGGGTGTCAGCTATTAGCTTGCACCAATCTGGGGAAGTGTTTTAAAGAATGGCCACAAGTCCCATGTGTAGGTTGCTGTATTCTCTGATTTGCTAGTGTTTCAGAAATTACACCAGCGTGTCGTAGAAGTGGAATCGGTTACAATTCTATGACACGGTCATAGTCACAAATTGGCTCCACTAATCGGTCATATGAGGATGTTTAATTGTGGGTCAGACAACATCATGAGATAAGCATCCAAATAAAATGTAATGTGTAAACAGTTCTTTCCTATGAAATCAATTACAAGAAGACTGATAGATGTGTGCAGGTAAAAACAACCCAAAGCCGTCAAGGCGTGACCTTAGTGCAGTACTGCCGACATTTCCACACAAACCATTTTCAGACCAGATGTTTTTCTAGTGAAAATAGTTTTCAAGGTTGTTCACTTGGATCAGATGTAAATGTGCAAGTTCCAATTACCTGAAAATGTGATTTAATTTTGGTTTTCCCATGTGTATTGTCTGACATGTTGCAAGTAGTGCACCTGCAGAGAGCATTTATAAATATGGCAGAACCTCGCTGTATGGTCACCTCGGTACACAGCCACCTCGCATTTAAGGTCACCCTAGGACAGTCCCAAATTATTTGTGTAACAGTAAATTATAGCAAGTAATATGGTGACCTTGGAATTCAGGTCACTTCGACCCAATCCTGTGGGTGACCTTAATAGTGAAATCCCACCAAATCATAGTAATGACCGTTACGCTTTAAAAGCTAGACAAAATGTAAACCACACTATTTCTCAGAAACTTTATTGTGTTCATGGGAATGTTGCACAATTTGCATCACATGGCAACAGTGTCATGTGACTTGCATGGCAACCAGGAGGACACCTCGAACAGTGTACATGCCCTCTACTGGTGAACAAACATGTTCTTCACCAACGCTACAGTTCGTTAACATGATGGTAGTCCTAAACAGTATTGTACAATACAATGTACATACATGTTACATATGTATGTCTATACATACACATGGTTCTCCATGTAGACTGCAGGACTTATGTCCTGGTGTACCCCAACTGAATTCATATTGCCACCACATTACTAAGATGGCAAATGTCTGTATTTCAAGAGACAACAGCCTGACTGATGCCCCCTATACAAGTCCTCAAAATTAGCCTAAGGCTATTTAAAGGACTGAATGTTCACATACTAATTTCAAGATACGTTCGGCACAGGAAATAACAGTATACGTCTCTTGGTGGAACCACAGCTGGTTCATTAAACAGCCAGTTTAGTTATTCTACTAACACCGAGTATTTCCTGAAGAAATCTGGATAGCTGTTTTTAAAGGTGTACCTTGAAATTCAAATGGTGATTGTACGGTGCTAGTCATGCTATCAATAGCAACCTCCATTCACAACACACAATGCTTAATATACGTTTTCTTGCAATCTTGCATTTGCTACATTATCACAAGCACCATTGTGCCACCTCCATATACACAATGCAGGATTAGGGACTATTTAAGATCGGTATCTGATTGAGACTGACAAATACACCAACAAGAATTTAACAACACCTGTTATTAATTGTTTTAAACCTGCACTTGGACATGCATCAAAGCTAAACATTACCTAGTACCTACCCCAAACTAAACCCCCCACATTATGTAATGTTCATTTGTATGTACACACGCATACATCATAATGTACATTCTGTGGGATGCTATCCTGGTAATATACAATTCATGTTATCTTAAGAGTGAAATACTTTATTAGACCGACAAACATTACAGGGTAAACAATGTTGCTACTAAATCATTCTTTGAATTGCTCTAATTACCATCCAGCATTGTGATAATCATCTAAATATATACATTAGTACCTTCTCTTTGGAAAGGTACCTTCTGTTTAGAAAGATCAATTCTGAAAGCATATTGCGACAAACCAGTTAACCTAATACTGCCTACCCCCGTACATAGCCAATGAATGAATGAATGAATGAATGAACGTTTATTCAGAACATTGATAACAATATATATACAAGACAAGACAACCAAACAAGTTTAACTATAATACAAGTGAGAATATACAATGTTTGAAATATTTAGATGTTGCCAGACAAAATTGAAAATCTCTTGGCTGCCCAAATTGTCATCTTTGAACCGGTGTCTACATTTAGTTCGGTAAAAATAACATTATGACGTAACCAAGAAAATGCTTTGGAACAATGTATTACCATCTCGGCTGACCAACATTTAAGAACTGCTACCAACTGATTCAACACCATAATGAATTTAATAACCAGTCTAATTCCCTTTGTACATCATATCACCATTGCTCAGTTGTGGCTGTCAAAGTGTCCACAACGACCCACAGCGTATTGTCAAATTGTGGGACACTACATTTAATAAATCTGAAATATCAGAGTTAGCAAACATTCAATAGATAAATAACACATAACTGTATGTAAACAGAGGCACACTACCTTCATCGATGGCTACAACATGCATTGCCAAAATTTATTAGTTTGATTTACAAATTAATCGTTAAGTGGCACAGCAGTTATACTGATGCATGGAAATGCCAGGTCTTTCCTTACTGGAACAATGGCACCAGCCCAGACCTTCCAAGTTGACAATCTAATAGCGAGAGATCTCTCCCATATGGGGCATCTGAAAGTGGGAGTTTTGTTCGAACATTTGACAGTTTCTTGTTGGTAGCGCCATTTACAAAATGTTTATTTTCTGAATTACATAAGAAATCTGGTATTTCTACACATCCAGCCCACAGTAAAAATGTTCACGTTTTTTGTTTTATCAGTTTATTTTCTCCAATAACTCATTAGCTTAAACTTAAAATTTCAAATCAAATACAACAAAAGCAAGTGCATATTATTTGTAAATTGACCATAAACCAGATTTCTACTGTATCGGAAGATTAGGAAGGTCTGTCACACAAACTCAGTAGTGTTTGCAAGCACCCTTATTTCGACTCCCCGATCGCGATCGTGCCACAAGATTAATTTGATTTTTGGACAATCGAACCGATCACATGACACAATTGGGAAGGGAGTCGAGTTCAGAGAGCTTGCAAACACTCTACCCTTGGTTTCCTAAGAGTGCCAAAGCTAAATTTTGGCTGCCTGCAGGTTGTCTTGAACTACAGGCAGATGGAGAGTAATTTACCATATGCTATTAGCCCTGATGTAGGCAGTTGCGTCTTTGGACTGTGCAACATAATACAACTCCACATTTAGCACCTGATTGATGACAGCGGCAACATTTAGCACCACCGCAGTGAACACAGTCGTAGTCACTATGTAGTAAGGATACCTCGGATCTCATCTACGATGTTCAACAATATTGATTCGTCTCGCTGCTCTTGTCGTCAAAGTTCAAGGTGTTTGGCTGAAACAAAACAGTTTGAAAGTGCCAATCTACATTGTCAAGACATGTCACTGTAATTCTGTTAGTTTTTATGAAATTGCACAGACCAATGTCAGTTATTAAACCAACAGCATCAAATGTAGTTTTGTGGTAACTTGGAAATATAAGTGCACGAGACACAACTACAATTAATATGTAGCTGATGTAAACATCTATTGAAATAACGCAAAAATGCATTATATTATAGCACTTGACATGTTTACTCCCCCATTAAATCCTACTACTAACACAATTCTGAATACCACATTTATACCACAGACAATGAACTATGAAAAACACTTTCATGTAAAATTATAATTATCAGGAGCAAATACAAGATATTGAGATATTGGCACTGAGTGGACAATGCAACTAAATACAATGAAAAGAGATGGGCAGAATAAACCCCCTTACCTGCAGCTTCACTAGTAATCACAGATAATGGGTCCGGATGCTACGGCTGTATAGAGATGTAGTGTTACCGATCTGCTCCACCACTGCAAGTGAAGGAACACAACGTTCAAACTGGAGCCAATGATATCTACACGGAGTGATTATCCAATTTTTTTAATTTCTTGTTTGAATGTAACTGTCAACAATATATTTAGTGAAATCGGTTGTAATTTTACCTAGTAACTTACTCCGGTGGCCGCGACTGTACCACCAGTGAAAACAGTGCACATGCCTGCACCCCATATCAGACTCAAGGGAATCCCAAAATAATTATCCGTTTGACCATTCTCCGGAGCGGTAATGTGTGTTCAAGTAACTACTACTTCTTAACCATTACATGTAATATCAGCCACAACTGCATGGCCAAAACCGAAACAATATAATTTTGAAGGTAACAAGGTTATTGGCTCTGGTTAACTTCAGCATTTTAGCAAGATGATACCCTCTCGGTTGTGAGGATGGTTCAGCAAGAACAACAATTCGCTGTGGATGACCTTGAGATGACCTACCGCAAAAGTGGGCGAGGAAGCAGATCTTTGCGAGGATTGGATCCAGCTCGGCGACTGTCGCCTACATGGATGACTTGTGCTCCAGGTCGCCACTGCCTAGTAACATGGTGAAGGCAACGCTGTCAAAAACATAACAGCACCATATTTCATAATATATATATATAGCACACTTTTCAGCCTAAACGGCTCAAAGGCGCTTTACAAATTCATTAAAGCAATTCATACATACTAAAAAAACTCAAAACGTCAAATCTAGTACATTTCTATATAAAAAACTATGGCAAATTAAAACTAGACATCTAATATATGTTAATTACAAAGTTTCTCTAGAATAAACACATACAAAACTATGAACAATGCAAGTGTTTTATATAAAATGTCATAAATAATTAAAACTACTAAAATGCCTTGCGAAATAAGTACATTTTTATAACTGTCTTTTGAATACGTCTGTCAATGGAGCCTGGCGAATGGATAGAGGTATGTTGTTCCATAGTGTGGGTGAAGCCAAAGAGCCTTCTCTGTGGCTGCAACTATTTTGGCAAATGTCCAAATCTTACAAATAATCATCCATAACTCTTATATATTTTCTCAAACTTGATGGACATGCTACACTACATGACATTCGTTAGTTTTGTTGGTTTTGAGTAAGATTTTTTTATTGTGGGATTTTTTTCCATATAGAATCCAAATAGCATGTCTGAAAAGCAACTCCTGCAAGTATTTTAATGAGCAGTTAGCTGTGAGCATAATCCTATCAATACACAGTAAAACTTGACCGTAGTAGACATTGTTTAGACTATGCAATATGTCCATTATGGCGAGGTTACCATTATGAACAGGTAGTGGACAATACAAACTAGTCCTTCAGGACTTTCAAGTGTCCACTGTAGACATCTAACAACTGCTAGAAGTAGAAGACAAGAAACACACCCATCACAAGGCACCCCAACCAAGTAGTAGGTACAGGCCAGACTCAGCTTGAAGTCAATCTTCTCCTGTGTCGCTTCCTCTTAATTCTATATACTCATCACAAGGCACCCCAACCAAGTAGTAGGTACAGGCCAGACTCAGCTTGAAGTCAATCTTCTCCTGTGTCGCTTCCTCTTAATTCTACACACCCATCACAAGGCACCCCAACCAAGTAGTAGGTACAGGCCAGACTCAGCTTGAAGTCAATCTTCTCCTGTGTTTGAAGTCAATCTTCTCCTGTGTCGCTTCCTCTTAATTCTATACACTCATCACAAGGCACCCCAACCAAGTAGGAGGTACGGGGCAGACTCAGCTTGAAGTCAATCTTCTCCTGTGTCGCTTCCTCTTAATTCTATACACTCATCACAAGGCACCCCAACCATGTAGGAGGTACGGGGCAGACTCAGCTTGAAGTCAATCTTCTCCTGTGTCGCTTCCTCTTAATTCTATACACTCATCACAAGGCACCCCAACCAAGTAGTAGGTACACGGCAGACTCAGCTCTTTTTCCTTATACGTTATGTTTCGCCTAATTAAACCAAGGATTTGATTTCCCTTTGAAGCTGCAATTCCGCACTGCTCTGAAACCTTCATATCAGCACTAATGGTTACCCCTAAGTCTTTTCTTTTATAGTAGTACTTAGTACAGTACCCCCATTGCATATTCTACCTCTTCATTCCCATGTCCTGCGTGGAGGTATTTACATTTCCCAAAATTGAACAGCATTTGCCACTTTTCAGACCATTTGATCAACTTGTCAAGATCATCTTGTAAATGTTGTCTATCTCCATCACTTTTAATACTTCTAAACACTTTTGTATCATCCGCAAATTTCAACACCTTGCTTGTTATTTCATCATCCAAATCGTTGATATACATTAAGAATAATATAGGTCCTAGTACTGATCCCTGTGGTACCCCACTGATTACCGATTTCCAGTTTGAAGCCTCCCCATCAACTACTACATGTTGTCTTCTGTCAATCAGCCATTTTTCTATCCAGTTTATTATACCATTTCCTATGCCATGGGCCTTTAGTTTAAGCAGTAATCTTTGATGTGGTACTTTGTCGAAAGCTTTTTGAAAATCTAAGTAGACGATATCTACTGGCGATCCCTCATCTACCTACTTAGTGATGTCTTCCAAAAAACATAACATATTTGTTAAGCATGACCTCGCTTTAAAAAACCCATGTGGAGATGGGTTTATCAAGTTATGTTTAACAAGAAAATCCACCATGTGATCTTTAATTAGTCTTTATAATAATTTGCAAATCACTGATGTTAAACTCACTGGTCTATAGTTCTCTAACTTGTTTCTTGAACCCTTTTTAAATAACGGTATAATGTTTGCCTCTTTCCATTCTAAAGGAACCACTCCCTCTTCTAATGACAGTTTGAAAACTGTTGGAAGCGGTACGCTAATTTGTTCTACAATTTCCAATAGTAGTTTGGGCGGAATCCCATCCACTCCAGGTGGTTTATTATCCTTCATAGCCCTTATTTTCTTAGCTACCATTTCCGGGGTTACAATTAATTGTCCTAAATAGTCTGAATCTGCCCCCTTGAACTTAGCTTCTGGTACTGGCAGTGAACTAATATCTTCTCTGGTAAACACTGAACTAAAGTACTCATTCAGGTCTTCTGCCATTAAGAATCCCTCTGATATTATATTTCCAGCACTATCTTCTAGAGGACCGAACTTATCTTGAACTTTCTGTTTGCTTCGAACATACGCATAAAAACTCTTGCTGTCATATTTTATATTACTAGTTAATTGTTGTTCATAGCTTCTCTTTGAATTTCTAATTTCAGCTGTAGCTTGGTTAAGTGCTTCTTTATAACTGTTGTAGTGTTCATCATTTCCAGTACATCTATATGAATTCCACATCATTTGTTTATACTTAGTTTTTCTAATGGCTTCTTTCGATAAGTGTTTCTTTTTGGACCGTTTCCCTTGTTTTGTAAGGGTACAAATTTATCGACTATGCACTTAATTTCACTCTTTAATATATTCCAGCATTCTGTTGCTGTCTTATTTTCACACTTCTGCAGTCGAGCTTAGAGTTGAGTGAGTATAAAGTGGTCCAACACTCTACTCACGCTGCTGCGGACAAGTTTAGAGTTGAGTGAGTATAAAGTGGTCTGAGACTCTACTCATGCTGCTGTGGACGAGCTTAGAGTTGAGTGAGTATAAAGTGGTCTAAGACTCTACTCACGCTGCTGAAGACGAGCTTAGAGTTGAGTGAGTATAAAGTGGTCTAAGACTCTACTCACACTGCTGCAGATGAGATTAGAGTTGAGTGAGTGTAAAGTGGTCTAAGACTTTACTCACACTGATGCAGATGAGCTTAGAGCTGAGTGAGTATAAAGTGGTCTAAGACTCTACTCACGCTGCTGCAGACGAGTTTAGAGTTGAGTGAGTATAAAGAAAAGTGGTCTGAGACTCTACTCATGCTGCTGCGGACACGTTTAGAGTTGAGTGAGTATAAAGTGGTCTAAGACTCTACTCACATTGATGCGGAGGAGCTTAGCGTTGATCGGTATAAAGTGGTCTAAGACTCTACTCATGCTGCTGCAGACGAGCTTAGAGTTGAGTGAGTCGAGGACATTGAAGTTGAGTTCTTTGAGGTGATTCGAGTTGAGGTTCGAGAAGATGATGGAGACGACGACCTGGTAGCTCTGGTCCAGACACACTCGTGTCTCGTAAGTCTGAAACAATCAATGGTGATCCAAGTAACATTACTTGAGTATGAAAAGAGTGATATTTTATAGACATTTTCATGGCACTTTCCACAAAAATGTCAGAAATATTTAGTTACCAACACACCATATGCAAATTTATTATTATTTGATGTGTGGCCTACTTTCATATAAACTTTATACACTGCCCAATTGGTCAAGCAAGAACAATTAGTATTACCTGATGGTATCCAGTGTTAAATCCATGCATTAGTTAATTAGAAATTAGTATTTTGTGTCTTACACCTAAGGTTTAATGGATATTTACAAGCTGGGCTTGATTTATTCCATATCTGTTGTTTCCGTTGGCTTTCCAATATCTATCCAATTTGACCTTAAAGTCTTTGGTGTCGACACTAACCATTTTAAGAGACGCATCCTCAGCCAACAATTTGTAGCTGGACATTGGCTGAAACAAAACGGATCAAACAATTCATTAGATCATTCAAATTGTTAAAATTGGGCTCAAAACATACACAAAATTCAAGCTAATAATAACATTGTGAAGGAGTGATATTTGTTTTTTAATTTGTTATAAATAATTACTGACTGGAATATAATTTAATACTCTCTTGAATATTACAAAAGCTGTGCAGCAGAACATAATTAACCCGGACCCTGATATCCCAGAAACCTTGGAATTCGGATATAATTTCATGGGAACATAATTTCCAAATGCTGATATATCCCCATGATGTGCATGGTTTGTTTATTCAGAAAACTTCTTAATCTGCACATATATACAGGGAAATAAAGTATCCAGATTAACAATGCTCCACTGTATGTCTACTCCCAGTCAACTGATGTAACAAAAATATATATATGTATAAATAATTCAGATTGATAATCATTCAGTAGTTTGTTGAATGGCATAAACAAAACACACATGAATAATGTCTGCCATGCAAAAACGCTCCAATCATCTAGTAACGATTTATGCATTTTGACTTAAAATAGTAGCAATTAATGACATAATACTGATTGAACTGGAGTGAAGTAATAGCTGCAACATGTATATAAAACATGTGAACAATCTTCCTTGTAATTTTGGCTAAATATGCTTTAACCTCTTCGTGTATACCTAAGTTATTTTATTTTATATCTTATTTTATACATAAGTTATTTTGTTTTAATCCTAGATCATATCTTTATATTGCATTGTCTATTGCTGTTTTAAAGTTTCTAAGGTTCTGCCAGTGCAGTAGGGATTCCCATTACACATTATAGTTGCAGCCCACATGGAGGTATTCTGTTTGAGACTGGGACAATGGCAGGCAGTGAGCCTAGGCAAATCCACTAAACAGGGTTATAGCATAATCTCTCCAGTCAGCTGTCCCAGTGATCAGAGATAGGGCAAAGTCTACTATCCAGTTATAAATAAAGATCAGTGAAGGAGGCTTACAGCAGCAGGCAAACAGTATGAAAATATAACATTTTGGGGGGCCCTCAGGTGCCCTTAGAATGATTAAATCAAATACAGATGTCTTGTGTTTAATGGCAGTACACTAAGATACGTCTATACAAAATTAGAGAAAAAGTTGCTGAAGAGTTTTTGAAAAAATAGTCAAAATGTAAAAAATTACTAGTTTCAGGGGCTCTGGGGGGCCTTAGAATGATTCAATCAAATACAGATTTCTTGTGTTTATTGGCAGTACACTAAGATACGTATATGCAAAATTAGAGAAAAAGTTGCTGAAGAGTTTTTGATAAAATAGGCAAAATGTGAAATTTACCAGTTTTGGGGGCTCTGGGGGCCCTTAGAATGATTCAATCAATTACAGATTTCTTGTGTATAGTGGCAGTACCCTAAGATATGTCTATGCAAAATTAAAGAAAAAACTGTTGAACGGTTTCTGAGATATGGCGGGTAATGGTGCACGGCAGACGACGGAGTGATGACATCAGTCTGTTGGACCTTCGACCCAAAGGACTAAAAACTATTCAAAATTTCTGCATACATCCACCGACATATTTGTAGATGGCCTTAATTATCTTTATGATGGTATAGAAAAACATTAAATACCCCCCAAGTTCACCACACCCCCGGACGAATTTAGAAAATGTCTAAATCTACGAACCATCTCAATTGGCTAGGTAGATCACATGCACAATTTCAGCCTGATACATGCAAAACTGACGGAGATGTGGGGGCACAAACAAATAGAGGACGAACTGTTTTATAATATAGATAAATAATAACTTATCTATAGAAACTGACCGGCAGTCTGTATGTGGTGGGGGTTGCGGGTTCCTTAGTGGGCATGGTGATACCCTCAGCCTCTATGTAGTCACCCTTCTTCTTCGACCTCTTCTCCTTCTTCTCTTGTTTCTCCTTCTTTCATTTTCCCCTCGAAGGCTGCAAATAAAGAGGGCAGTAAATGGGCAGTTAATAACCATCCTGTGAAGGTGTCAAAAGTATTTTTTAACATTTCAACGCCTTGCCTTTTTAAGGAAACGCCATTCTGACTTGAAATCGATTTTAACGCCTCATATATGTGGTGTCATCTAGTGGATAATTGCATGCTACATGTCATTTTAAAACTTAGTCTATTATGTTGAATTAGCTCCATTTGAAAACATTATTTGCTGAATGTATATGAGTGACATAGGGAATCAAAGTATATTTCTTTAAATGTCATGGAGTCTAATGGGTTAAACAATGAAATGTCAAGGGGTCTAAAGGGTTAAACGATTAAATGTAATGGGGTCTAAAGGGTTAAACAATTAATTGCCATGGGGTCTAAAGGGTTAAACAATTAAATGACATGGGGTCTCACGAATTAAACAATTAATTGCCATGGGGTCTAAAGGGTTAAACAAAACAACAACTAAAATAACGCTGATAGAGACGACTCAATCCCACTGACCTCTTCTTCTTCGTCAACGCCAACGTGTTTCTCGGGAGCGCGGGGGGCAGTGGGGGTCGCGAGGGCAGCGGGTGAGAGTTCACCGGCTGCGGAGAAAGCTGAGTGGACATCTTGGGTGGACACTGACAGCCAGAAGTTCATGTCATCCGTCTATGAAAACAACATCTCTTCATCATCATCATCATTGTTCAGCCGGAGTGTCCCGTGGTTGGGCGAAGGCCTCAGCATGTTGTTTCCAAATCTAACTGTATTACGCTATCCTCTGCCAGATAGTGCCCTTCCAGTACTCGTCTAGTTCGTCTCTCCATCGCTTCGCTGGTCTTCCTCTAGATCGTTTCCCTTCGTAAGGTCCCCAGGTTGTGATATGCGTTGTCCATCGGTTATCTCGTAGTCTGCTATTGTGCCCTGTCCAGGTCCACTTCTGTCTTATGATTTGTTTTATCTCGTCTATGACCTTTGTCTTCTGTCTTACCCAGATGTTTGTTTTTCTCTCACGATATGTGATGTTTAACATACTTCTTTCCATCTTTGCTTGGTACATTTTAATATGAACATAATATTAATAATAATCTGAACATTTATACAGCGGCCTTTCAGCTTAAACGTCTTACAACTTCATTAAAACATTTTCTCACACTTATGTGACTTACGGGAGGTTCACTTTTGAAAATAGTGTACAATATGGTAAAAAAAGACCAGGCGTGACCTGATAAAAATTGTCTATCTAATTCATCAAAGCATAATCCAAAATATAGCACTGAAGAGAAAAACAGCAGGCACGGGTGCTCATAAAGGGGACTGGAAGTTTGGAACAATGTCAAATGTCAGTAAGCAACAAAAATCAAATGGAGTAGTTTGTAGTACTTTCAAGATTACCTTTTCGGCAACGTCATTCATGTCAGAGGTCACTGGCATGTCATCAAGAGTCATTGGCTGGTCAGTACCATTGGCCGTGGCGATGAGGAGACTGGGACTGTAATTTTTGGAGTGGTGGTGGTGACCCTTCTTGCTCTTCCTCTCATGCTGGGAGACAACAGAGATGAATATAGTGATCTCTCTATTTCTTTCTCTCTCGTTCTCCCTCCTTCACTCCCTCCCTCCCTCCCTCTCTCTCTCACTCCCCCCTCCTTCTCTCTCCCTCCCTCTCTCTGTGTCTCTCTCTCAATCCCTCTCTCCCTACCCCGTCTCAAACTCCCTCTCCCTCTCTCGTTCTCCTTCCATCCCTCCCTCCCTCTCTCCATCCCTCCCTCCCTCTCTCCCTCCCTCCCTCTCTCTTTCTCTCATTCTCCCTCTCTACCCCCTATCTCTCCCCCCTCTCTGTCTCTTTCTCTCTCTCTCTGTCTCTCACCTCCCCTCTCTCTCTGTCTCTCTCCCTCCCTCCCCTTCCATCCCTCCCTCCCTCTCTCTTTGTCTCTCTCTCAATTCCTCTCTCCCTACCCCCTCTCAATCTCCCTCTCTCTCTCTCGTTCTCCTTTCATCCCTTCCTCCCTCTCTCTCACCCCTCTCTCCATCCCTCCCTGCCTCTCTCCCTCCCTCCCTCCCTCTCTCTTTCTGTCATTCTCCCTCTCTCCCCCCTCTCTATCTTTCTCTCACTCTCTCTCACCTCCCCCTCCCTCCCTCCCTCCCTCTCTCTCTCCCTCCCTCCACTTCCATCCTTCCCTCCCTCCCTCTCTCTTTGTCTCTCTCTCAATCCCTTTCTCCCTACTCCGCTCTCAATCTCCCTCCCTCTCTCTCTCTCATTCTCCTTCCATCCATCCCTCCCTCCCTCTCTCCCTCCCTCCCTCCCTCTCTCTCACTCCCTCTCTCTTTCTGTCATTCTCACTCTCTACCCCCTATCTCTCCCCCCTCTCTCTCTCTCCCACTCTCTCTCTCATTCTCCCTCTCTACCCTCTCTCTCCCCCCTCTTTCTCTCACCCCCCCTCTCTCTCTCTTTCTCTAACCTCCTCTCTCCCTCTCTCTCTCGCACCGATGCAGCTACAAACCACTAATTTACATTGGTGTCATCTGGTGAATCACCATTCAATTGAATAAAAAAGGATATCCGGAAAGTCATGCATATAAAAGATGTGAAAGAAAATAACTCTAAAGAAACATATCTTTTTGTTTTCTAAAATGCATCGTCAATTGGTGGATCAGAAGCCAATGGTCTAAACAAGCCACTCAAGCCAACATATGAACATAGCAAGATGCGAGTAGAGCTTGATGTCTCAAACGAGATACACTTACAAGACTCCAATGTTAGCGTGTTAATATATAGATAACTCACCAACAAAGTTTACTGTATGAAAATTTGTAGCATTTTACATTTGTTCAAGCCACCTCCCTTAGATTCCCACTACATTGGATAACTGCTAAATTTGAAAAACATGAATATTTCTCCCAAACACTGAAATGAATTGTCCCTCCTACCTTCCTCTCCTTCTTGTCCTTCCTGTGTTTCTTCTCTCGTTCCTTCCTGTGTTTTTTCTCCGGTGCTGTGGCGGCGGCCCACTCTGGTGGGGCCTTCACGCTGAGTGGAGACGGCAGAGACGGTACGTGTGGACAGGCAACACCTCCTCATCTCGCAGTGGTCTACCAGGGGGAAGGGGACAGGAGGGTCAACATGGGTGTGTGTGTGCACGTGCGCTTGTGTATGAGTGTGCATGTGTGTGTGTCTTTGTTTGTGTGTGTGTATGTGCATGTGTGTGTGTGTGTGTGTGTGTGTGTGTGTGTGTGTGTGTGTGTGTGTGTGTGTGTTTGCAGTGCATGCATGTGGTGTCTTTGTTTGTGTGTGTGTATGTGCATGTGTGTGTGTGTGTGTGTGCGTGTGTGTGTGTGTGTGTGTGTGTGTGTGTGTGTGTGTTTATGTTGTGTGTGTGAATATGTATGAATGCATGTGTGCATCGTAGTGTTTCGTGTGTATGTCACTCTGTGTGAGACGTGTGAGACATGTGTGTTACATGTCTGTGATTCCCTGTCATTTCCAACTAAACTTTACCTTATCTAAGCAATATATCAAAACCGACATTAGTAACTAACAAAAATGATTTAAGTACAAATTAGTTTAAAAGTTATTTTGCACAATGTGTCAAATCAACCAGTCACTAACACTATCAGACACTCCTCAATGTCAATGGAAAGTTTTACCCCTTTGACCTTCCCTTTGGGAACAGGAACCTTCTTCTGCGCCTTTGGTGCAACAACGTAGCGACCTCGTCAGCGACCTTTACCCCTTTCTCAATCGCCTTGTTCACATACTTAATAATAATAAGATAACTTCTATTGCGCCTAAATCCTTGGAAACCAAGCTCAGAGGCGCATCAAAACAAAAGGGTTGGTCAATCTCAAAATCCATAAGTAGTTTTTCAGTTGTCAACAGATGGGTCAAGGCGCTAGGGAGCTACGGTGGGTAAGCAAGGTTGTAAAGATACGTTTTTAAATGACGACGGAATTTTGTAATATTTTCAACTGATCTAACACTAAGAGGAAGCATATTCCAAAGAGTTGGTGCAGCAACAGAAAAACCCTAGTTCCAATGTTAGTGTTGACTCTAGGAACAAAAAGTAGGTCAGAACTAGATGATCGAAGCTGGATAGGTTTTCTTACAGGAGTAAGCAATAAATGCAAATAAGATGGTTGCTTATTGGACAGTGCCTGGTATGTAATGGTACAGATCTTAAATATTATACGATATCGTACAGGAAGCCAGTGCAAAGACTTCAAAAGTGGTACAGAGCGAGAAAAACGAGATCTTGTAACTAGTCTTGCTAGACAATTTTGGACACGCTGAAGTTTTGTGATATCCTTGCTAGCGATATTATTAAGGAGGGAATTGCAATAGTCAAGTCTGCTGCTAACAAGCGCTGTTGCAATAGTCTTAGCAACAGAAAATGACATATACCGACGAATACGGCGAAGATCACGAATATGATGAAAACACCAGCGACATGTTTGAGATATGTGTTGTCGGAAATTGAAGTTACTATCAAAGATCACTCCTAGATTCCGCACCGAGGTTACTGGCGTGATATACCGATTCAAAATACGCGTAGGAAAAAAACCATCCAGTTTACAACGCTGCATTGGAGTACCAATAATGATCAATTCAGTTTTATTTGCATTTAATTTCAACTTGCTGTCAGTCATCCAGTGGAAGATATCTTGAAGGCAATCACTAAGTTGGTTAAGGGAGCGATTTGTATCCGGGGTAGCCAACGAAATGTAGATCTGAGTATCATCAGCATAAAGATGATGATCTAAGTTATGTCTTGATCAGTTGCAACAGGCAGCAAGTCTGTGATGGAAGAATTAGAAACGTAGAAATGTTTATACGACTGAATTAATATTTTAACAAACACGATAGAAGTACTGATGTCATCACATAACATACAACATATTTCACTTAATCAGACCAATTCATAATAATAATAATAAATAACTTCTTACGCGCCAATATCCTCAGACAATCCGAGCTCAGTGGCGCACCAAAACCAAAGGATTAAGCATTCTCGTACTCGTGTGATAGGTGAAAGTCGTCAACAAATGGATGGATGTGCTAGGAAGTTAGGGAGAATAGGCAATATTGAAAAGATAGGTTTTGAGGTGACAACGAAATGTAACAATATGTTCTGCTGATCTAACATTAACGGGAAGCGAATTTCATAAAGTTGATGCGGCAACTGAAAAAGCTTGAGTTCCAGCCTTTATCTTAACTCTGGGAACAGATAGCAACTTCGAACTAGACGACCGAAGTTGTCTGGATTGTCAAGCTGGTGTGAGCATTGAGTGTAAATAACTAGGTTGTTTGGATGAAAGGGCTTGATAGGTGATTGTGCAGATCTTAAACATAATGCGATATCGCTCAGGGAGCCAATGCAGTGATCTTAGAAGTGGCACTGAGCGGGAGAATCGAGGGATTGTGTGACTACCCTTGCTAAACAATTTTGGACGCTTTGTAGTTTTGCAATGTCCTTGATAGCAATATTATGAAGGAAGAAATTGCAATAATTTAATCTGCTGCTAACAAGAGCTGTTGCGATAGTCTTAGCAACAGAAAGCGACATATGTTGGCAAATATCACGGATATGATAAAAACAGCAACGGCACGTTTGGGATATGTGTTGTCTGAAATTGAAGTCGTAATGAAAGGTCACTCCTAGATTCCGTACTGATGCTGCTGGTGTAATATTTTGACTCAGGATGCATGTTGGAAAAAAGTCATTAAGTTTACCTCGCTGCATTGGAGTACCAATGATGAGGAATTCAGTTTTGTCTGCATTTAACTTTAATTTCCTATCGGTCATCCACGAGAAAACATCTTGGAGACAATCTTTGAGTCGGTTTAGAGAGTGACTTGTATCGGGCGTGGCCAAGGAAATGTAGATCTGTGTGTTATCTGCATAAAGGTGATGATCCAAGTTATGACTTTGGATTACAGAGCCGAGTGGCATAGTGTAGAGAGTGAAAAGCAAAGGCCCAAGAACGGAACCCTGGGGAATGCCACATGAAGTGGGGAGTGAGGTTGAAAAGTAATTATCTATCTTTATACATTGATGTCTATTGGTTAGATATGAAGAAAACCAGGTCAGAGCTGTGCCAGATATGCCATACCACATTGATAAACGTTTGACAAGAGTGTTGTGATCAATGGTATCAAAGGCGGCAGACAGATCAAGCAAGGTAAGTGCAGTTACTTTGCCTTTATCAATGTTTAATATAACATCATTGTGTACTTTTAGGAGAGCAGTCTCTGTAGAATGAAATTGTTTGTATGCTGATTGGAGCACACTGGATAAACAAGTTGAGCTGATATGACACCTTAGACGGCTTGCTACGACTTTCTCAAGTATCTTAGAAATAAAGCTAAGATTAGAAATTGGCCTATAATTTTTGAAATCATCTTTTGGCAGAGAAGTCTTCTTGAGAACAGGATTTACATGTCCATGTTTAAAATCATCTGGGAATTTACCCGAACTCAGTGATAAATTTATGATATTCGTTATTGTACCAAGTAGAGTCAAGACATGCTTTTAGTAGTACGGTTGGTAATGGATTGAGATCGCATGACTTATTTGGGGAGGACATTATTATTTTCTTCACTTCATCAACTGTGGCTGGCTCAAACAATACAAGTGGAGAATTTACTTGTGGGGAGTCCACATTTACTGTACTTAAAGTGTGTAAAGTGTAAGACTTATTTTATCTTTGAAATGACTAGAAAACGAGTCACACAGAGATTTGACTGACACATGACTAGGTAGAGATGGAGGCGGCTGTCTGTGTAAAATATGATTCATGCAGTTCCATAGCTGACGTGGGTTATCAGAGTTACTCGAGACCATGTTTGTGTAATAATTTGATTTAGCTTTGGCCATTTGTCTGTTGCAGTAGTGACACTGTTTAGAATATCGTGATCTGTCCAAAGGCAAGCATGATTTGCGCCATACACGTTCAAGATAGCGCCGGCATTTTTTAGATTGTAGAATTTCAGGAGTCATCCATGGAGCATGTGGCTTTTGGGACACAGATTTAGATCTCAGGGGTGCATGTTTATTAAGTAAATCTTTGAGTACTTGACAGTACTGTCGACACAGATCTGACAGATGTTCGTTGGGGTTACTGATGAGGTCGGATTTAAGGATGTCTGTCATTAATGCAGCAATGTCAATCTTACGGATCGGTCAATAAAACACATTGTGTTTGGACTCTACGGGAATTCTAGGAACTTTGAGATCAGCAATGACAGTGTGGTGGTCTGATAAACCATCTGAAGCAGTAGGTGTCTGAATATTGTTACAATCTGAACGGTTGATTAAGAGATCGAGCCAGTGGCAATGTATGTGTGTTGAGAAGGTAACATGTTGTTTCATGTCATAGGATGCCAGAGTGTCATTAAATGTACTTGTTGTTGATGAAGGTGTGTCCAGATGAAGATTAAAATCACCGAGTATATAAAATTCTGAATAAAGTTGCCAGATTTTCAAGTAGATCCTGGAATTCTTCAAAGAAGTGGGCATGGTGTCCTACAGGGTGATCAATGCACACAAAATAAGCAGAGAAAGATGAATCGGAAATTTCGGCACAGATGCCCTTAAAGCTGGAGTAATCAGGGTTTGAATGCAAATTAACTTTGAACTGTTTTGAGACGAGAAATCCAACACCACCACCTCGCCCAACTGAACGTGGGCGATGATGGAAGGTGAAACTGGAAGGAGAAATGTCAGCAATGCATGCAGCTGTGTCATGTGGTCTGAGCCAGGTCTCAGTGACTGCAAGGATGTCTATTGTCTTGGAAGTTAATAAATCGGTAAGCGAGGCTGTTTTGTCTCGAATAGATCAAACGTTAGTGGTGGCTACTCGAATATTGCACCTGATAGCAGGTCCAGGATTAAGACTTACATCTCCTGCTAGTAGTAAAATAATTGCCAATTTAAACGTTGGCTTAGAGCGGGGGATTGGCAGTAACTTTCTATTAAAGCAAAGATTAAGACATGGCAAACTGTGAAGATGTGACAAGGAATTTTGTATTCTCATGTACTGAGAAACTGTTAAAATGACAGCCGACCGTTGGGGACTAAGTGGCTTGCACAGCGTAAAATCGTGACCTCTCGAAGCAACAGAACAGGATAAAAATAAAACACACAATAAAAATGCTGGTGACATTGTCTTGGTGACAGTGTACTTTCCCCAAAATGGTGAAGAAAAAAAGGATAATGTCTCACAAAACTAATAAATAATTGAAAATAATAAAATATTTTAAAACTGTATAACTGTACTAAAAATAATGTAAATTTCTAGGTTATTAAAGAGTGGGTTGGCGATAATCAATCAATGGCAATATTACAGGTCGTATGATTGTTCGTGCTCAGCAGGCCTGTGCAAAGTAACAAGACGTTTAGTGCCCGTGCAAAGAAAAGTCAGAGGTCTTCACCCCCAGGGCTATTCTGGGTATAAAAGAACGTCTTGTTGAAAAGGCCTGTTAGTATATAGTTTATAAGGGAACTGCCCCTGCCTTAGTATGTTGTGTACGTAAGTCTGCTAGCGCGAAAATCAAATCGACCTGTATTATCGCCCAAATAATTTAAGTACAAGATTTAACAGCGTTGGTGGTGACAATTTATAAAATGTTTGTTTAAGCAAACAGTGCAATACGTTGACACTAATTCTACACTAGTGTCACAGACAAAATTAAACGTTAAATTGCAAAAATGATTTTGAATCATGCAGTGACAAAATACCTTACGCCACCTAGCGACCAACCAATTCATAATAATAATCAACAAAGGAATATGATTGAATAGCCCTGTGATGTTTATAAACTTAATGTGTTGCATCTTCCTGTAGTGCGAGTTTCCGAACATGCCAACAATGTAGAAATTCTGAACACTGGCATCTTTTTCACAACATATTTTGGACATCAGGTAACCGTACATATTTTTCACATAAAACAATTTTTTTTATGTAAACAAGATGATGATCGATTACGTAACATTGTGATTGATTAACCAATCAGAAGCATGAAACAACAGAACTGATTAATCAGAACAGCCACAGTCACTAATCTTCACAACTACACACATACCCGTTCCTGTACTTTGAGGTCGGCGCTCTGAACAAACATCGGTACTTTCTCATGGAGCAGTTCCGTGGTTTCTGTGACAGTCTGTATGTCATCCTGAGCCTCATCCGTGATGAGGATGCGGGCGAACAGCTTGATGGCATTGTGTACGTAGATGCTCTGGATGTGGCCCGGCAGCTAAATCACCTCCGCTCGCACCCTTACACTGTGACTATATGACCTGCCACATGTGACATTCTCTGTAACTATGTGTGGAGATGACATTTCATTTATCTTCATATCTATCATAAAGTGGTGACAAATGCCACATTTTCTGCGCCACAAATAAATAGTTATTCATTATAGTTATTCATTATTTATAAATAACAAGTTGTAAAATTGTGCGATAAAGATTGTTCACAAGTTGATTAAAACAAATTGGTACAAAATATGCAGAAGGAGAGGAGTGAGAAAGAGAGAAATGGGGGGAGAGAGCAGAGAAAGCAGAGGGGAGAGAGGGCAGAGAGGAGAGAGAGCAGAGGGGAGAGAGCAGAGAGGAGAGAGAGAGCAGAGGGGAGAGAGCAGAGAGCAGAGAGGAGAGAGAGAGCAGAGAGTGCAGAGGGGAGAGAGCAGAGGAGAGAGAGAGCAGAGGGGAGAGAGCAGAGAGAGCAGAGGGGAGAGAGCCGAGAGAGAGCAGAGGGGAGAGAGCAGAGAGGGGAGAGAGCAGAGAGGAGAGAGAGCAGAGAAGGGGCGAGAGAGTGTGAGGGAGAGAGAGACGAAGACGGAGAGAGAGAAAAGATGATGGCAGGAAGTAAGAACTACGTCACGAAAATCACTGTGCCACATCATGTCATTTTGTAAACAAATGAAAACAGAATAATTGTCTTCAGCATATTTATAAATAACAAGTTGTAAAATTGTGCGATAAAGATTGTTCACAAGTTGATTAAAACTAATTGGTACAAAATATGCAGAAGGAGAGGAGTGAGAAAGAGAGAAATGGGGGGAGAGAGCAGAGAAAGCAGAGGGGAGAGAGCAGAGAGGAGAGAGAGCAGAGGGGAGAGAGCAGAGAGGAGAGAGAGCAGAGAGTGCAGAGGGGAGAGAGCAGAGTGGAGAGAGAGCAGAGGGGAGAGAGCAGAGAGGAGAGAGAGCAGAGAGTGCAGAGGGGAGAGAGCAGAGAGGAGAGAGAGCAGAGGGGAGAGAGCAGAGAGGAGAGAGAGAGAGCAGAGGGGAGAGAGAGAGCAGAGGGGAGAGAGCAGAGGGGAGAGAGCAGAGAGGAGAGAGAGCAGAGAAGGGGCGAGAGAGTGTGAGGGAGAGAGAGACGAAGACGGAGAGAGAGGGAGAGAGAGAAAAGATGATGGCAGGAAGTAAGAACTACATCACGAAAATCACTGTGCCACATCATGTCATTTTGTAAACAAATAAAAACAGAATAATTGTCTTCAGCATTCAACTTTGAGAACGAACCATGCCACAGAGAAGGTCAAGGGCACGCAAACGAATTGACTCATCCTTTTCATCGAGACACTGTAGAACCAGGTCCTTGTGGGCTTGGACGCTCTTTTGGTGGGTCTTCAGGATCTTCGACATAGCCATCAAACCCAGGTACTTCACTGCAACACACAGCGTGCATGTCCAAGTACTTTACACTATACTAGCAGAGTTGCCCACCATTGCACGGGAAAAGGCAGCCAAACATATATTACAGTGTTATGTAATCTGTCTCAGTTCCCTATAATTATAATTTCTGTATAATTATCATCAGCAACAATAATAACAGTATTAGTAAATTAGTAATATACTAACCAGCCTTACAAACATGTTGTATTCACATACAGAACTGCAAAAATATGAAAACTTTTCAAAATTGTTGTGTACCTTGAGCAATACACTTGTAGATGACATTATTATCTATCCAAAGACATAAAAAATTACAATTTTGGGTCCCCCTGGCAAAATTCAAAAAACTAAAAATCTACAAACCATTCCAGTGGGCCCATTAGCATGGCAACACAATATCTACCTCAAACATGTGAAACTGACGGAGATATGGTCAGGCTTATGGACATACAAACAGAGATCGACACTGTGTTTATTTTTCCATATAATTCCATACTCCTCATCAGTACATGTCCATACTCACAGTTCTCACCTGAATCTTTGTTTAAGATCAGCAATTTTTGAACACAAAGCTGGAAAAACAGACATGACTAACATTATAACTTTGTACTACAGTAACATATGTACCAGGCTTGAACAGTTATACACAAATAACAACCAGGCTAACATAGATCCTACCACTAGTATGAATAAGACTGTCTTCTGTATAAAGGGTTAAGTTCAATGTATCTGTCATTCTTGGATTTGGGAACACTGCATTTCAACAAGTCACAATAGATATTGTATTTAACAACCACGTGATCTGCATATTTGTTGTCAATTAAACAATTTATTATTATCACGACAACATTTTGTATAACTGCAAGATTCCTTCATACACAAAATATGTGAGAAATTGTATGGTTCTAAAGAACTTAACACCGACATGAAATATGACCAACTTTTGCATCTCAGACATCTTTCAACAATATTGAGTATGGGATTGAAATGGGTATTAACCCTTTAATCAAGTGAAGTGTAAGTATGGTTTTAACAAGATGCGTTTCATTGTTAATAGTCAGCCATGATGCAGCTGAGCTAGATATAGTTAGGTGTTTGTGTTATGTTAGGTTTATCGGGTTATGCATATATATTATGTCTACAAGCAGGTCAGGTGCATTGTAACAAGGCAACTAATTGGGGTGAACTTTTGAAATGCTTTTATGAGCAAATTGGACCTTTACCTTGACTGAAGTGATGTTTACCCCAAATATTCATTTCAGATGCATCTATAGTCTAAGGCAATATTTAGATGAAACAGGACACCAAGAAGGTGAACATACATTGTAGTACATTATTGGCTCGAAATGTCCAGATTTAGCAAACAATTTCCTTGAATGCGACCTTATCACATGACCTCAACCTATAATAGATAAATTAACACAGGAAATGGATTAGCCATTCTCGAAAACCCCTAAAAAGTAGTCTCATTTATGGTTCTACTACTTTTGGTTCTCGAGCTATAGAGACCAGGAGATTGAGAGGAAATCAGATAGAAGTGTTTAAAATATTGAATGATTATGAAAATATTGACAGAAATATTTTTTTTCAGTTAAGATAGAAGGACCAGAGGACATGAAGTTACATTAGTAAAGCAGCAGTGTAAATTTGAGATAAGAAAGTTCTCTTTCTCACAAACGACTTTAAATGAATGGAACAGATTATCTATTGATTGTGTTGGTGCTAGTAGCATGAATATGTTTAAAAATAAAATTGACATATACCTTAAAAGGGCGGGATACACGTAGATCAAAAGTATTGGACTCTCGATAAGCCAAAAGGCTTCCATGTCCACCTGCCATCTAGAGTTAATTGTCTGGATGGCAATCTTGTTAAATCTTGATGATATTGAAAAGGGCAGGAGATTACCTCCTGATTATTAAGTTGTTTGAAAACCGACTCATGTACTAGATATACATATTACCAGAAAGTAGTTGTTCCAACCAACTGTGGGACATCTTGCAATGTTTCGTAAAATCTAAAAATAATATAAACTATGAAAAATTATTTTTTGACAAACATAAATACTTCAAATTGATCAATGCAGAGATAAATAGATCAAAACAAATAACCATGTAATGTGATAACAGATCTATAGATGTTTAAATTATTTAAAAAATAACAAGAATTCATCATGCCATCGATGCTATGATGTAAAAGAAATATTTTTCTGCCAGTTTTTATCTGCCAGAGTAAGACTTGAAGTTCTTCTGCAACTAAAACTTTCCATCCAATACAAAAACCAACAGGGATCAGATGAACATGGTGAAGCAATGAGAAACTTCATTGTTAAGCATTGTATCCATAGTTTTTGAGCAAAGCCAAACCGGAGTTTGTTGAAAATAGACCACATGTACATGTAGGCCTATGTACCCTGATACAGCCTTTGCATGTCATTTAGATGACATTTCAATGTTCAATTTTTAATGTTCAATGATTTCATATGTTCAAGAGTCACATTCATAACAGTTATTATGATATGATATCAAAATCAAATATTGATGTGTTACTGGGTATCTTTGACTTCTAATTGTCATTTCTTCGGCTAACATGGGTTTCGGTGTCCGATGGACATTTCATCAAATGATGGATGTAACAGCTTATCATTCAAAAAAGGAAAGATAAACACCAAAGGAAGCTTTTTTACAACATTTTTCTAGGAAACATGTGGAATATGGGGGTGAAAATGCTGTTTTATATTTTAATATCTGATGATTCCATCCAACACCAAAACCATTTCCATCTGACACCAAAACAAATCACACCCCAGAGGAAAAGGGGTTAATCTGAAAAATATTAATTATCATGCCAGGTATATTTGGTACCTTCTCTGGTTCTTGATGACAGTCTGTTTTTAGCATTCTCTTGTGTCACTTTGATGAAATAATGAATCAAATGCAACAAAGTGGGAATCTTGATTTTTATAAGAATCCGACACCTAAACTATTAAAAGGGCTGTCAGGACAAAGGAGGTTAATTCTGATATCTGGTTACTGGTGTTATAACGAGAGGTCCTCTAGCCCTATCTATCCCAACCAACAAACACTCTTTATCAAGAGTGAGAATAGTGTTATAAGACCATGAATTTGTAAATTCCATCCGACACCATAACGGGCATTTTAAAACACACAGGTGACTCAGTGTGCCGCGAGGATCAAGCTATAACGCGTGCCGTGAACTTTAAAAGGATGAGAAGTATATTGCATTAGCGCAAAAAACTGTTTCAAATTTATGTCACAACAAACATAATTTATACATGAATACTCTCGGAAACTGTCTTCTGTGTGTGAGTGTGTGTGTGTATAATCTGTCATACCCAATGACTGGAAGCTGCCAGACTTCTTCTTGTGGTTGTGATCCATAATAAGAGTCCAAGCGAACTTCTTCTCCGACACTACGTCATCTTCATCAAACCCCTCAACATCACCAGTCGGACACATCTGTCACGTAACAAAGTAGCACATACATTACATTGGCACAGGAACTTGGCATGCCGCTGTCGGTTCGGTCAGACATGACAACGGGGCGCATTTTTTGCTGTGACATAAATTTTGGCTTTGACTCTCACTCAATCACTCAACACTGTCAGACATGACATTCGAAGATGGGAGGCAGGAGTGGGTTGTTAAAATATGTTCACAATAACATATCATTTTTGCCTGCCATCTCCTGAACTTTTCCCGTGCTGTCAGACATGACAACGGAAGATGGGGAGAAGGGGGTATTCTTGTTGACAATTTTAATGGATTACATTCTAATTTTGCTACATTTTATGACAAAAACACTCAATACTCAGGTATTTGGGGAAGTCAGAACCCCCTTTCTCAACCCCTAGCCCCCCAATCCCTCTGGTTCCAATGCCGTCTATTAGATGCATGTCTACTACCCAGTATTGGTGAAAGACAAGCTCATGCTTCTTCTCCATCCAAAAATGCATGCTACATAATGGGCTTACGGCAATTCGGACTACTAAAACTGCCCGTATAGCTTATCACATATGTCATGCATCTAGAGACACATCTACATTAACAGGTGTTCAACAACTATTAATTGGCAGGGTCCATTTTCGGACATTAAGGCCAAGCGATGGGACTTTTAGAGAATGAGATCCTAGATCTCGTGACATCCAGCCTCGTAACCCAGCAACGGCCCTTGGTGGGCTATACACAACAATTGTAAGAAGGCATGTCAGCATCTATAGTATATTGCATTCAAACGAGGGAAACAGTTCACTATTTTTTTCAGCTACATATCTTTGGCTGGTCACCTAAAGAACTTGTATGTTACTGTCAGGGCTTACAGTTGGCATTATGCATCAAAATACCACAGCAATCGTTTGGGTCCCATTCACCCATTGTAGACAATACACAACATTTGGTTGTGTATAGCCAAGATGGGGGATAATCTTGACGACCACACATCAAATATTAAGGGTAATGACATACGACTAACAGTCCTAATGACAGGTGTTTCCAACGTTCCGTTTCCCTGCGGGTGACTTTTTACTTCCCCTGGCACAAACACCAGATACTGAGATAGAAGAAACCAACGGCTTATACTTCTACGTGGTTGATCGGCACAGTCCATAAGTCTGGATTTTAATGCCGATTTGTGTGTGTCAACAATTGTGCTGTGCCAGATGTGAGGTGTTAAAAAAGTATAAAGTGCGAGTAAACTTAAAGTATGAACGATGTGTAAATAAAAGCACAGACCATGGCTTAGCCTTAGAAGCATGAAACAAACCATTCACGTACCTGAAGTCCTGGATGGTTGGGGCTACCAACACATTCACGGGGAGGGCGTTCCACCAGAACTTAGGGCAGAAGACAGACTTTAATATGCCTGGGATGATGTTGAATGATGGAATTAACGCTCAGACTCCGAGGTATCAAAGTTAGTCAAAACTCAAGTTATAACGGCGAAATCGAGGTGGATCCGGATTCTAGAATTTATACAAGTGCTCATATAGCCCAATAGTCATTACAGGTTCAGACACATATAATTCAAGATACTGACTCCTAGATGTAATGCCTCTTCGTTCTCGCTATGCGCGCCATCTTCCGTGACCCCATGGCATAGGCACAGACCCTACATCCCGCTGTCACGACACGATCATCTTCTGTCCTGACGTGGGTTCTGTCGAAGTCGTTATTTTCTTCTTTACTATCGTTCCGTTTAATTTGCTTGCGCCTTACCGCGCTTTTTGGGGAACTTCTTTGCCATTTTAAACTTCAAATAAATACGTATGTTGGGTGTAAATAATGATTTAACTATTCTTGGTGAACTTCGCTAGTCCCACAAGTGTTGACTAGTACGGGTGAGACCGGTCCACTGTTAGATTTCCCAATGGCGACCATGATAACGTTTTGTCAGATTATAACAAAACTGCACCTGACAAAAATCTGAAATTAATTCACAGCAACTGGTATCATGTCATTAATATACTGATGAAATTTCGTCAAAATCAAATACCTCCAGCTCTTTTAAAACGCATGCATACACTGTGCCATCGATATTGACCAAAATAACCACATTTTTCTGCACCCACGTGAGCTACGTGGAAAAAATGGCAAAAAATCACTCCGCTAACTACACTCTTCCAGATATGTGTCATTTCACTTCCAATACATTCTACCACAGAACCTGTTGATATGCCTGGTTTAGTGTACTCTGTTCACATAAAAAGGGTCTCAAATTTAAAACATCACCATTTTCAGGGGACTATGTTTTAACAAAACAGGAAGTCGAACAGTGGTCTCAACCCTAATAGAAATGGTGATTATGGAGAAACATGTCGAATTTAGCCTGCTGTAGTAAAGACACATGCATATAATGCAGACTGCCCAAAAAATTAATGAAATCCCTACACCTAATAATTTGCTATCAACTTCAGAAATCATCACCCATGCTGGACAACAAACACACAATAGCCAGTACTGTATGCATTTATCTTTTACCTAGTGCTTTTATTGACCCACACTGCCCATGGTTGCTTGCACAGATAAACTTCTGGCGCACCTTTTGAGATTGCTCAACATGTATTCTGCTAGAAAAGCATACAATGTCAGCTATTATTCTTTAGTGAAATAAAAAATAAAAAACAATTATGGTACTCTAAACCTATGTAAAATGCATATATTTCACTTTCAAATATAGACTATAGAGTCAAACCAATCAATGGAATTGATACTACCTAATCATGCAGCGTCACTCTACGTTTATACCAATATTTCTCGCACACCTTACGTATGACTATACTTTGTTTAATAGCAACTTTAATAAACGTTTAAAATGCCAGCCAATGTATATTAAATATTCTCCTTTGTATGGTGTATGTGTGACAACGTTTGCAGCAGTAATTCATCTGTCGAATCTACGTGCAGAAATGACCGCACACAATCTCCTTTGCCCGCGCACGCAAGCACGCACGCAAGCACGCATGTACGTACGTATATGTAGCTAACCAGGTACGTCAGGCACACAGGCCTATACACTCTGGGTCGAGTCGAAAAGAGGTAATAGCTACTGAAGCCACAGCCGTGTAGCGATGTTCTCATGCGCAGCTGAGCGTTAAAATGTCGCCATTCCTACACCAACCGAACGTTGTAGCGTAAACAAAAAGAGGTGCTCTAAAACTGCAACAAGATGAAGAAAAAACTCCGAATAGTATTTTCCATCGTTAATTTACATTACTGACCATCCTTTGTTAACACAGATTATTGAACATACATCGTCAATTAATTTTGTCCATCGTGAAGAAGGTTAGGTCATATTTAAATTAGTCAGTTTAATAAAAAAAGAGCATACTTTTCATTTGTTATATTTCTCGAAGAACCACTTTGGACCTTTTTGTCGAATTTTTACCGGACCCGGACACAAATAATTCAATAGTTGGATTATATATATATTACAAAAGCTAAATTAATTAGCATATCTGTGAACGCACCAGTATGTCGTAATGACTTGTTAGAGTCTGCACGAAATGAACGATAACGTCGATTTGAGGAGGTACATTTTAAATATCCTCCACTTGGAGACTGGTTTTTTTCTCCAGGTTGTTAACAGAGAACCTCATATGTCATGAAGATAGTATGAACGTCATGCTCAAATCTCACGTGATAATCAGAGGTCCGGGTTTTATGGCATGGTGGTCGATGAAACGTTCCCATTCTTCAAAAAACACAGTGGCGTAGGCAGGATTTTGTATTGGAGGGGGCCATCCGGCATTCACGCAAGCAGTGAGTAGCGGGACATGACACACGCACGCACACGTATGTATGTATATATACATGTGTGTGTGTGTGTGTGTGTGTGTGTGTGTGTGTGTGCGTGCGTATGTGTGTGTGATGAGGCGCTGGCGCTCAACTAGTGACTTCATAACAAACCCCTACCGCGGCGGCGGCGTTTGAATGAGCTTCACAAAAATGTCTATGTCATGTGTAACGTTGTCGCTTATTAAAATTAATTAATTCACGATACGAAGTTCCGACTACCCAGTGGAAAATCTAGATAAATTGCTTTGGCCGTAACGTGCAACTTGATCTTAGTTCAGTAACTAATCATCTTGCCGGGCAACTATCATTTTGCATCCTTGTGTTGATATATAAATAGGCATTAGCCATCAAGCACATTGTGAATGATGACGTTTTCGTTGCCCTGTCACCTCTTGGGCTGCAGCCTGCTGGATGCTTATCACCTACCGCAGAAGCGTCGGATTCCTCCACTTTGGGTAACTCAATCCCATTTGAATTATGACAAATTTCTCTGCCAAAGATTTGGGAGTCCTACACAGGCACCCCTATAACCTCTGTACCTTGTCACTCTATAAATCAGGCAACTAGTTATATATCTTCAGTCTCCTAGCTACCCTCCTAATTTATCTGGCTACGCCACTGTGTCGCTGGCAATCTCGTCAAAGTGGCGCTGAACAAACTTGAATTACAAGAATTTATGTGTCACGGATCGTTTTGTCGAGGGGTACTAATGGTAACAAGGAGGAATGGAGTAAAGATTTACAGATTCGTTTGACAATTCCATGGCCCCCTTGGCCCCCCTCTGGCTACGCCTCTGGTTGACAAGCCATTTTTCACTGATGGCGGCGGGCGGTAAATGACAACGATTCTCATGGATAACGTAGGTGTTATGAATAATTATTTATTCTCCTTCTCTGATTATCACACTAACTATTTATTCCCGTCATCTGATTGGTTCCAACCCTTACGCTATGACTAACGTCAACCATAACTAACTCAAACCATAGCTAATTATAATAATTACATTAATACAGTGACGCGGGAACAAAATTCATATTTTCGCCGCTGCCAATGTTCACATCTTCCTTCACCTTGTGGCTTTCTCGGTTGGCTCGATTGTGACATCGGAAGCCGGGGGGGGGGGGCAGAACATTTACATTTCCACCCGCCACTGACGTTCGCCACAAAAACAAACATTCACGTTCAAATTTAATGCGGGGGGGCAGAAGTATATGTCTGTCCCTGAGAAATTCCAGGGGGCAACTGACCCCTGCCACCCCCTTCCCGCGTCTGTGCATTAATATGTTATGACGTTTCACACTAACTATTTATTCCCGTTGCCTAATTAGTTCCAATGATTACGAACTCGACCTTAGTGTATAGGATGATTACTAAAGGTAACTTGTGTACTTGGGTGGTAAAATATAATAACGGTAGTGTTTTGACATTGGGTAATGTCTTGAGAGTACGTTGGGAGAGTGATTTGAACTTAACAGTAGTGTTTTGAAGGTACGCTCCTCGATGTAGATTATAAACAGTACTGGGCTGAGGCTGTCTTGTGGCACCTTGATGGGTGCCTATTGTTGTCACGAATGACGGACACTCATCCACCGATATGCGTGGTTAGTCTACGACTTTTATGACCAAACTAGGGTCATGTTGGAACAAATTGCAACAGAAACAAATCTTTCAGTTTTGGAAGCAAGCATATATCCTAGATAACATATCAAAAGTATATAGCTCAACAAATTAGGGAACATTGTCAAAATTACGCAAGTTTATATTGGGGCCCCCTCAATAGGTTTTACATGCGATTTGTGACGATTTTAATTTCGGGACAAAGATTGAGCAAGATTATGTTTCTGTAAACCTCAAGTAATCCAGATGCGTGTATGTAAATACGCACAAATTATATTCAGAGGTCAAAACAACATACATCGACATTAAAGTAGTTTAACATTGCATTAGGTTTTGAATGAAATCCTTATTGGTATCAAAATATGCACGAACTACTTGTCCCATTCGTCTCCTACATAACATGATTATGGTCAGCGTAATTATAGGTATGTTACTCTCATGAGCATGTATCGTACATGTAACACAACGCAAGTACATATAACAGGGAACATTGTTTATAATAATTGTAATGACCCCTTGATATAAGGTCTACATATAAATACATGAATTTAGCTGATAAGCTTAATTGAGGAAAAATTGACGTATTCTCTCCCATGTAATCTGCATTACCATATGAATATCCTTCTGTCATGAGCATTGACCGTATACGTAACATAACACAAATCTTTCTTTCTTGTTCTTGTTTTTGTTCTTCTTGTTCTAATGTTATCATTGCGCATAATAATGATAATGAACCCATCCGTGGATTATATATCGCAGTACCAAGTCCTTTAGACTGCTCAAAGCGCTTGATCCTTTACTCCTGACAGTCTTGTTTAATCGAATACCATCGAGACTTCTCTGGGAAGCATTCGGCCGCTCTGCAGTTAATGCGCGAACAGTATTCGTACACAAATATCCGTCACTGTCTATGCCCAGGGAATCAGTCATATAGCTGAGAGAACTGGAGCAACATAGAATGAACGAACTTTCCCTGATTCGACACGGCGGCACAGGATTCGAAACCGAGTTCTCTCGATAGTTAGTCCACTGCGCTCCATAAAAAAACTTAATTGAGATAAAATCGCTGTATTACGTAGTCATTAATATCACATGTAACTGACGATCATTGTCGTAACTCTAGACTGTGTTTGAACACTCTGTGCCGCGAAATGACGTGCAAGGTGCGAGTGATGTGTTTACAAAAAGTCTCATCATTCGAATTTCCAACTCTTCATTGACGGTTGGAAGTATCTACATCAGCTTGTCTCGTCTGATGTATGAAATGCTCGGCTCATGTCTATGCTAAGAATCTCGACTGCGAAGCGACATTTCTGTGCCTTGGCACACAGCCACCGATACCTGAGCACTACGTCAACCGTACTTCGACTATGGAATCCACAATGCTCGTTCTGCTGGAAAGAGTCAACATTGTAAAGATTGGAACATTACAAATAATTATGTATGTCCATGAATTGCAGCAGACTGTGCCCACTCCCCCGCCAATAGAAGGGTTTTGCTTACAGACACAAGCAACAGACGAGCTATTCACGAAGAATCGATCACACACCTGGGCAAACGATTCACGTGTCGTGCGCACATGTAACGCCATTTGGTATCGAAGAGAACCAACCTCGTCGTTCTTCCCGGTTTTAATTAGTGGATTGTACGTGGATTTCCCGCCGTCGAACACTACTTAATGGTACATAACCCGTTTCATACAGTACAACATTAAAAAAATGCAAGGCTGTTACGCAACTGTCAAGCAGTGAACAAGAGAATCGTACAAAAAGCACACCCTAAGGATACGGACGGTTGTCAACGAATGTCACAAGCGTATTGGGTAATTCACTGTTGCGAATTACTTCATGTATATCCAAGGTCGTGACATGATGTCAATATTTGTGTGCGTGCGCGCGCGCGCGCGAATGCGTGCTTGTGTGCACGAGTCTGCGCCTGTCTGCTCATATCGGTGCGCATCTCTACAAATCTGTATGTGTCTGTGCGTGCATACACGGGCGTGCGCGTACCTGTGCGTGCAGGCGCGTGCCCGTGCGTGACGTGCGTGCCCGAGCATGCCTGTGCATGCCTGTGCGTGCCTGTGATCAACTTACAGCAAACCAAAATTGTACCGAACACATCGACCGGAAAACAAATTTAATTTTAACTCCCGATGATGTAAAAGTAAAAAAGTAAAGGTAAATTCTTATATAGCGCAGTATCCAGTCCTCAGGAGTGCTCAAAGCGCTTTACACTTTACTCTCTGGCAGACTTGCTCAATCGAACACCATCTTGACTTCTCTGGGAAGCATCCAGCCACGCTGCAATTAATGCGCGGAGACTATTCGTACACAAATATCCACCACTGTCTACAGCCAAGTACTCACTCATACAGCTGAGTGAACTGGTGCAACGTATTGTAAAAGAACTTGCCCAAGGTTCGACACCGCCGCACAGGATTCGAACGCGGGATCTCTCGGTTGAAAGTCCGAAGCTCTAGCCACTGCACCACGGCGCTACAACAAAATGTCAAGAAGAGAATGTGGATGCTGTACTTGAATAAAAAAAAATAATATCTTGTGAACACGGACAGTCATTCATATACACAATCGAATGGTTTACTCCGGTTCAGTTCATTTATAAAACCTAACTGAAACTAATTCTATGCGATGCGTCTCGGGTGATTTGTACCCCTGGTGGATGGTAAACAGTACCATTGCCACACACTGTGTTTAAGTTGACACAAACCCTTTGACATTTACTGTTGACAATGCTAATAGAATGTGTTTCAGGTTGGTGTGAACATTTTGTTGTTTTCATGTTTGTTCTATTAACAATGAAGCTGGCTTCTTGCGCTCCGTGAGTAGAGTAGTTTGAGGCATTTGACTTCCATGTAGGATTTCATGATGGAATATTGATTCTTGTTCAGTTCCAGCAGTTGTTTAAAATAACTGATGTTCTTACTGATGCAAAATTGGTGCTTAATAGAAAGGCGACGCTTTCATCTTTTTTGCATATCAAATTTGCTTGGACTCAGTTCGGAACATGCATATTTCTTTTCCATTGACGTATTTTGTTACCAATAAAATTGTAGGTTTTGAGAAAGATATGAATAATTAGCTTTTTTAACAAAAAAATCCATTTTCGGACACATCCGATATGTTATTCATTTGACAATTGAAAGGTAATTTTCATTGTATGGAAATCTGTGTCACTGTTTCACATCTCTCACTTCATGACCAACGGTTCTGGCAGTGGGTAATGGAACGCCCATGTTATAAAGTATACCACATGTGTGGTCTCTTACGAAACAAACAGGCAAAGTAGGGTGAACAAGATTGCCCAATTTTAGAAACCGTAATAGGTTTAGAAGGACTCGAGCTCCTTTTGACAGTATGGCACAACGACTCGCACAACTGTCGCCTGCGCCCCTCCCCCTATCAGAAATCATACCTATTAAAAGTAGGTCTAAACTTGAACAATTGATGTATTATTGTTTATTGTTAGTTCAACATGTACTTTATTCTAGTAATTTATAATTTGATCTTGTACTTTATTCTTAATTATAGTTCTTATGTACCATGATAGATAGCCATAGGGTTTTGTTTAAAAAAAATGTCCTTTTACAGGGTAAGCAGGTCAGTGTTATGAAGCATTACAAACGGGTGGGGGTCTCAAAATTAAAATTTAGCGTAAATATTATAAGGATGGAGCCAACCAATGTTACACGCACGAACGTACACATGTCACATGGGATTATATTTTAACGTAACTAAAATACAGCCACTCCTGATTAGCATGTGATGTTGACATTATATTCAGGAAATATGACTTTTCCGCGATTGAAATTGTCATGCGCCGAGAAATCTCGTATATCTCTACGCCAACAAGCGCTCAGTTTTGATGCTTCTGTTAGATGAGTGCAGCATTTGACAGTAGAGATAAAGCCAATTCTCCTGCAATTACACGTCAACGACTTTTCGCTCACGGACTTTTTCATGGTTCGATACATCAGATCAGCACGTTGTTTCAATTACCGCTGAACATTCTAAGCATAGCGTAAATGCGTCCTACAATCCTGATATGGTCGCTTGCCAACACGGAGTTATCCAATTTAGCTTCTATTACGTAACAAACCCTGCCGAGCGGGCGCTTCTGTCAATGCACCTGGAAATTTGTAAACGCGTGACACTTGTAAGCTGACCGACCAGTGTTAAATAACCGCAAGTCCCAATGTGGAAGGAGCGCAGTTCCCACATTTGTGCAAAGCAAAATCGTTCTTCAGGTGAAGCAGTTGCAGTTAAACTAGGATTCGTGCGGATTATAACATCGCCAGGTAGTCGGACAAAACAGACGTCTGGCAGGTTTTGTATTTCGCGGATGGTTGGCGCAGAACCACGCATTGTGGAAGGTTGGTTAGTAGATGTCGTGATATTTAGATCAACACGCGCGAGATTAAGGACAAAGCATACACATAGTTATTCAGACGCACAGACAGACAGTCAGACAGAAACACATATACATACAGACAGATTTATGCACACGCACTATATTGTGATGTCTATTGAACATCTTGCCAGTCTCAATACAGATATGCATATGCGTTTTCGATTAATTAGATTATTATGCAATTATCAAAGTATTAGAAATAAATGTTATTGTATCGTTACTTACCACACAATTACATGTAATAGTTGAAATATTTATTAACGAAATGTACCACGGAGAATAAACTGGCCATTGCCAACCGTGGCTACAGACGTAATCATTTATAATTAGAAATATTTGTTCTCATTTCAACACTCCCCGTTTCCAATTCACCGTCATTACTGTACTACGCTGTACTGTACTGTACTATACTGTACTTGAACCGTTGTTATGATACGTACGGCACGGGGCCACTGGATCGTTGTAGCATTTAAAGCACTTGATCAAGCATATAATGTGTATATGAAAACCTATTATCTATATTATTTATTGTCATGTTATTGCGTATACATGCACGTTTGTTTTGCACACATGATAACAATTTCTTCACACTGTTGATCTCACAAACAATCAATCGGCGCCGACATTGTGTGCGCCATCTTGTGATTCACCTATTCTAATAACATGACTATATATGAATCTGCATAGATCAGAATACATGTAATAGCAATACTAGTTCCATGTTATTGCGATTATATACACGTATGTGTTGCACGCATGATAACAATGTCTTAACATTGTTGATCTAAAACAAACAATCGATCAATCGGCACTGACACTCTATCCGCCATCTTGGAATTGCTCACTTCCGTCATAGAGCATAGATCAGAATACATATAATAGATTAGTAATATTATTTACGCTGCGTATACATACGTTTACTGCATCATATCATGTAACATAACATATGAACAAAGTGTTAGTACCATTCTAAAGAATCAATAACTTCAATATGTGTAGATATGCAAGATTAATTAAAGTTGATGTTCACACCACAAATCCGCCGGTTTGTGTCGGGCAGGGTTTAAAAGCAGGTAAATGTTATATTTTAATTGCAGCTTGACGTGCTCAATATATAGGGTTATACCAAACCGGTTATGGGAAAGCCGGACGGCCCGGGATCCGGTATTTCTCTCCCCTGCAGGGTACTTCCACAGGGTGTGGGTCAGCTGTGAGAGATAAGGCTGTGACACTACTCTCCAGGGTAGTGTTGTAAGAAGCTCCCGAAGCGAGATCCCGAGCCGATCATTGGTACAGTTAGCTCTGTATCATAGGCAGTACGACTCCAGTGTCTTCCACTTCCTGATTCTCTCTTTTGTCTTGCAAACATAAAAAGTAAATGTTACTGGGCCATTTTCAAGACCTGAAAAGTAACTGAATAATATTGAATTAATGTACCACATAGTGTTTGTCTACGTTTTGTTTTTCGAGGAATGGTGCCAAGCCCCGAAAGCAGCATTATAATTCATCTATCATGTGACATAAACATGTTAATACCATACTTTTCTAGATATAATATGTAAGATTAATTAAAGTCGAAGTTCTCACCACAATTTCGCCTCTGTGTCTGCCAGGGTATAAAAGCAAATAAATTTTCTATACTGGATGTGACTTGATGTGCGCCAACATTAATACGATTATATATTACGTGGTATGGATGACCACACCGGTTTGGAACGACCGGGCCTAGGGGCCGATATAATTCTCCTTTGAGGTGTCACTACCAACCTGTAGTTGGTCAGCTGTGAGGGGTCAGGCTTTGACAAATCTTCGAAAGACACCGATGCGTGTCCCGAGCTTATACTCATGTAAGCCGTGATTACTAATAAAAGTTCTAAATAGACCTCAGTAATAATAAGGAAGAGCTTATTTTTATTACTGTATACGAAATATAAGCAGTTATAGTATCAGGAAAAGACAAGAGTAATTCAGAATAATAAAGTTTAATAACAATAAGAAAAGAATCGATGATTTCACGTATATCACACACTAATCTAATCTCAACTTTATACAAAACAAACTAAAGTTTCTAAAACCGATGAAATAATACCCTAGGAGAATAACCGTCAACAACAATAACCGGTACTCGGCAGGATGGCCCTACTTTCCTGACAGCCAAGCCATAATCTGCATAATACAAAATACATAATTATTACCTGGGTGTCAATCACTCGATAAACAATAAAATTACTGCTGTCAAAACATTATACAGGGCATCTGACAGATTGGCAACAATTAGTTTTCAGTATCTCTACCATTCACTGTACCGTGGAGTACAAACCAGTTAGAGCTACACATACTTATACACTAATTATTCAAACGATTATTCAGACATTAATGGCAGTGGATTACAACAGCCATCAACAACCTACAGTGCAAACAACTTAGTTGTGAACTGTCACTGACTTGGCCAAAATAGTGTCACCATCTAGCGACTAACTGTGGACCGAACGTCCATCTCTGGAAAGTAGTTAGTGGCACCATCTAGCAACTAACTGTGGACCGAACATCCACACCACCACCAAATAAATGCAAATTAACCTGTGCTGTGCAAATATACATCTACGGGACAGATGTCATCCAAGTCCAACATTAGAGTTGGTTACCATAGATAAAGGTGTTCTCTAGAAACCTGGGTTCCGACCAAATAGTTAAATAAAATGCCTTGCATGATAATATCAAGACTGCCACTCATAAGACTCAAAGTCCAAGAGAAATATCAAGATTCGGCGACATAGCAAATAGTGCAATATTTCACCAACCTCTATTTAGGTATACGTTCTAACAAACTAGATCACAACAATGACAGGCGATAAACATGTATGGCGGAATCACTAAAACATAGGGGCTGACCAACAGGAAACACGGGCTCTCCCGTGTCACGGTAAAAGTCTCGCATGGTAAATTTCCATGTAATGTGTTTTTGTTTTAAAACATACAAGTACAATAAAGGTCATACGTTAAGATAAAATATAACAGGTCATACATGAAAGGCAAATTATAGCAATAGCCATGGCTGGTAAAATTTAAGACCAATTCACATCATAATAATACCAGTGACAGCACCTAGTGCAACATAATAAAAATGACCTTGTTACACTTAGTACCGTTAGTTCTGTACAATAAGCAGTATGGCACCAGTGTCTCCCATTTCCTGATCTCTATTTTGTCTTGCTTGGAGCCATTCATGTTTTGTTTTATTATTATGATTATGAATGCTGCAATTAATATGTTAGTACACAACAATATTTTAATATCTCTGAAAGCGGGATTAATATAATTAATTGATGTGATATTTGTGGACTTGCTACACATAATATAAATTTAAATAAATTATAACTAATCTTGTGGCTACTTCGTACCTATACTCCTATGTAGATTAAAATTAATGTTTTGATATATCATCTCATAATTATGCAAGTATTTCGCTGACATATTGTGACCAGATATGATGCGAAAACATAGTTGTAGCATCCAAATTCTACAGTGTCTAGTTAAAATCACACAACACGAAAATATTAGTATAATGCTTGTGTGAGTATATTCGTTGACATATACGCTGTCCATTTTAAGGTGTCATTTGATATAAGGAAAATACAACAATTAAAGATAATGTTCCATATTGATAAATACTATAAGATGTGCCAGTGTAACATGTAACGGCCATTACATACTTGGCTGTTACTGCTAGGATACAGTATTTTTATGTCCCATTTTATTAACAAAACAGACACACTACGCGAGTGTTGGACAATCATTTTGACTGAGCGTGATTCCAGGGAAGAAATGTTCAAACAACAGTTGACAGCCTAGTACATAGAAAATTGGATTTATACGTTTGTTCGCATTTTGTCTATGTATTGTATTATACATTTTTGTCAGATGATATACATGTATTAGTAACAATATAAATTACACTTTTGACTGTTTGCTAGGTGTTAAGTCCGTGTTGGAAAATAAATGAGCCAAGCCACGGAAAATGTTACCATTCCAAATTGTTGTGAACAAATTAAAATGTGTTCTAATGCCCGTACTGATAACAACAACACAAAACATAAAGTAGTATTCTTAAAATCATAGTAATTGGTTGATACGAGTATATCTACACAATATACATATGCATATTGTAGGTTGTATGTTATAAGAGTAACAATTTGAGAAAAAAATATCATCATTAACACTGTAGATATGATGTCCGTCACTCACTTTCAACAAAAACGGTTGTGACTATCAGTATAATTATTTGTTATCATAATGAAAGCTCACAAGCAGATGAATTCATTATGGACTAAGAGATAAACGTTCATTAGTTAGTTCGTAATTAAAGAATAATATATTATGTATGACATGAGGTGAACGTCCGTCACAATATCAGTCGGTGTTAAAACATCTTTGAATACCTACAATTGTGATGCACATGTGCGTCTTTTTAGACGAAAATTGTAGACACTGTGCAACTTATGTATAATTTTTATAATAATGTGCATCTACCAAACATTAATAATAAAATCATACTTACCACAAGGATTAGAAAAACCTTCATATATCTTCGCACCATTGAACTGATCATGTCAGTACGTTATGATGCTAAAAAACTCGTGCAGTGATAATGTTAACTCACTAAATATGAAGGCGTATGTAAATATGCACATGGAAGTGATCACAACATCTTTCGTGACGGACATCACTGCTAATTGTGCACGTGGCAGAAATAATGCAATGCTTGCATGTACAGTACAACTAAACACAAACACATCGAATCAATATTAAACCACATTGCATGTGAGACACTAGGGATACACAAATCTATACAGGTAGTAAAGTCAATTTTTATTTTAATATGGCTAAGCTGAGGGAAATCTGAACATGATGTCCGTCACGAAATTTGCATAAAAACAGGGACAGGATGTTTGAACACAAATATATGCCATTTAAATATTGAAAATATATATGTGTTTCTGAGGTTACAGTTAGCCTGAAATTAGAAGTATATAGTAATATGTCTAAAAATAAAGACCATTAGACAACAGGAAGGTGGTGAATTTGAAATGGGAACATTTTCCATGGCCTGACCCAAATACTTTGTGTCAGTTGTTTGTCTAGCCATTTTGTTGAGTTGTGCAGTTTATGGCAAAGATGTCCCAGTGTCGTGTGTGGCAGGTTCAAATCTTGCCTGTGTTATGTATCCAAACACAACAGGTTGTGCACATACACTGGTTCCATTCAATAACTTGAGCCGCATTTTATAACATCACCGAATTGCATGGATATTTTATTTTTACCTATACTGGAAACTGTAGACGAAATTAGCATGACATTTTAAATTATTATATACAAACATAATCATTCCTATGCTCTTGCATAACCCAATTCCCAATAGATAGTGATATACATACGTATTTACGAAATACTGTTCAATTCTACACGGTCTTTCAACAACATGTGAAAACCTGTACTGTATTGAGTAGTGAACCACGACTTTTAGTGACTCTTCCGAAAGACACAGGAAATGTAATAATAATACATAAGACAACATTTTAAATGTATGTATCGTGGACACACTTCGTTGGTACTTATTCGTTAAGCGATGAGTCTAGCAAATGTCAAGTAACTGAGACATTACGAGTCGCCTCCTTCTGTCTGAGCCCCTAGCCTAGCCAGATCACAGATCTGTACACTTAATGTACCCTCCATAAATGCATATTTTATTTGTTCATCTTAAAGCACCTTATCAGCTGTAGACGAGGACGAACACTTCTGCCAGCGTTGGGTGTATGCAAGGGAAGAGCGGCTCTCACTTTGAATACATCTGACGTAACGTTCGCTCTACACATGTAGTTTGCATAGCGTCGTACAGTGACAGCATCTTCAGGCTGGTTGAAATAGTGGTGCGGATCCTTGAAGGCGGCCTCGGTAAACTTCACCACGGAACTAATGAACCGCATGGAAGGTACTCACGATAACAGTAGCATAATTCGGAGAACTGGACAGATATCACCTTTTCGCTCCTATGTGGATTTAGATGGTACAACCATAGCCATACTAGTCCGGTGTTAAACACCTTGATGAAAACCACGTTCCCAGGTTTCATCAACATAATGCGACATCAACTTAATACTAATGGTGATGTTTATAATTATTATATCATTGAAACCGTCTTTTTAACAAATGATGGAGTTCTCTCCTAACCTGTCGTTGAGATCCAGTTGTTCTACTCGCAGAGCGGCACCTCAAGGTTGAGGCGATGGTAAACGAAACGCCGCGAGACGGCGCTAGTACATGACCACGTCTGTCGGTCGCCGTTGGTGAAGACGATACACAGAAATTGGTACCGGCGATCTACGATATACACACGCCCGCTTGTAACAATTAACAAGATTTAACAAGATTGCCATCCAGACAATTAAATCTAGATGGCAGGTGGACAATGAAGCCTTTTGGCTTATCGAGAGTCCAATACTTTTTATTTACGTGTATACCGCCCTTTAAGGTATGTGTCGATTTAATTCTTCAACATATTCACGCTACTAGCACCAACACAATCAGGAGATAATATGTTCCATTCATTTACAGTCCTTTGTGAGAATGAGAACTTTCTTATATATAATCTAAACTGCTCCTATGGCAATGTAACTTCATGTCCTCTGGTCCTTCTATATTTCTTAACTGAGAAAAACATATTTGTATCAATATTTTCATAACCATTCAATATTTTAAAAACTTCTATTTGATCTCGTCTCAATCTCCTGGTCTCTAGTGTTGTTAAACCACATTTTTAGGCGTATTTCGTAACTGAGATCCCTCAGTTTTTGTATCATTTTAGTTGCTGTCCTTTGTACTCTTTCTAGCATGTATATGTCCTTCCTGCGATGTGGCCTCCACGCTTGAATACAATATTCTAAAAGAGGCCTAACTATTGTTTTGTACAGCGGTAATTGCTACTCTAGCAATAGCTGTAACAACACAAAGGTGTACATGCTGCACTAATAGTATTCATTGTAATAATGCTAATGTTAATAATATGTCTGCCAAACGTCCCGGAATTTCGGGGAGTCTCCTTGATTTTTAGTGTATTTCCCAGTCTCCCGGAATACAGGCAAATATCCCGAGCTTTCGCTTAAAATCTCCAACTGCATCACCTCCTGTCTTCGAGACAGCGAACCGGTGAATTTGCGACGAGAAGTCTCCAACACCCCTCGTCTTCCAGTGTAAGAGTCCGAGGCAGCTGGACAGGGGAGAGAAGCGTGCTAAACTGCTGATGAATCTCCCGGAATAAAAAATGTCGGCAGGTATGTAACAATGCTACTACTAATAATATTACCAAAAAATAATATAAAATACTTTACTTGTAAGGAAAGCACTACATTGACCTTCTGCAATCATCATTTTTCATAATTGTCACTGTCAACATTTGCCCTGTCATTTCCGTAAGTGTTACTACATGACAGTCGATCCGAGCAAAACCCCAGTGGGTCGTTTCAATAACATTAGCCTGATTTTGTTCTTTTAAATTGACTTCGCGTCTTCAGGGTGATCTTGTCTACTGAAAACTGTCAATCGTCAACACCAGAACGCGCCGGTTTATTTTTGTCGGTGTCTCACAAACAAACAGACATTTTGAAATACCTCCTTAAACTTAACAACGCATTTTGTTCAATGTTTCATTTTTGTTATGAGCCCATTGTCTTAGTGAATCGGTCCCCGGATCACAAGAAACCACGTTTGACCACTCGGGTGTAGACAGGCCGTTCTCCTGGTGTACCATGACCATCGACGTCAGGTTGCCGTTATGACGCGGGTCACCGCCGTTCGTGACGAGTTCGCAGAAAAAATGGTATCGCCACTGCCGCCCTTGGAGCAAAATATGAATAATGTCATCGGTGATGTCTCTTTTGTGGTTATTGTTGTAAGGTCCGCCTCTGTCATCACCGCCCCACTACCGTTATCCCCACCGCCTCTGTCATCACCCCACCGGCTCTGGCACCGCCTCACCGCCTCTGTCTTCACCCCATCGCCTCAGTCATCACACCACCGCCTCAGTCATCACACCACCGCCTCTGTCGTCGCCCCACCACCTCTGTCACAACCCCACCGCCCCTGTCATCGCCCCACCACCTCTCTCTTCACCATAACGCCTCTGTCACCACCCCACCACCTCTGTCATCGCCCCATCGCCTCTGTCATCACCCTACATCATCTGTCACAACCCCACCGCCTCTGTCACCGCTCAACCGCCTCTGTCTTCACCCTAACGCCTCTTTCACCACTGCACCTCCTCTCTGTTATCGCCCCACCACATCTGTCACCCCCCACCGTCTCTGGCACCATCCCACCAGGTCTGTTACCTCCCCACCGTCTCTGTCATCACTCTACCGCCACTGTCATCCCAACGCCTCTGTCATTACCCCACCGCCACTGTCATCCCACCGCCTCTGTCACGGTCTCTGTCAACACTCCACCGCCTCTCTGTCATCACCCTTCCGCCTCTGTCATCACACCAACACCTCTGACTTTAGTCCACCGCCTCTGTCATCACCCAACGGCCTCTGTTATCATTCCACCGCCTCTGTCACCGCCCAACCGCCTTTACCTTACCGCCCCTACCCCAACCGTTACCGACATATCGACAATTAAACCCACTTAATTTTGACATTTGTTCTAATCATTAAAACGCATACGATGTGGACATTTAACTGATTTTGAAGTTGGTAATACCAGTTCACAACACCCCGTAGAATGCAACAACGTACGGCGAGCAAATTATTCATAATGTGTGTATGTTTCTACAAAATAGTCCCTCCGTTTGGTACCAGCGATTGTTACTTTTAATTAATTTCACTACTCTCATAGGTATACTTGTCTTGGTATTGTATTCACATAATGTATACTGTGTACTTGTACCTATCAGTTATACTGAAAGAACCGCCCTGTATGGGTACAAATACACAGAACAAAATGCTTTATTGTTATTGTCAATCACAACGTAGTTACCTCTTCATCGAATCAATCACACGCTTCGCTGCGTTCGTCGTCTCCAGGTCTATGATATCAAACAGCGGCAGGTCGCCCGACGCCCCGAGGCGGCACGGCAGGAGAGGATGGTGCAACGTCATGCCGCGAGGCCCGCGAACGTCGATGACGAAGGCGTAATGCCACTCGCCTTGCCTTGAAGGCGCTAGAGCAGTCTATGGAGAACACCTCGGTTAGCATTTTCAGTTAGTAATTTCACCGACTTATGTTTAATTCTTGATCTTGTACTGCAGGGTAACCAGCATTGAGTCATTTATATATTTAAATTGTATATATATATATCATGCGTGGGCCCTGTAACGGTCATCACCTGGTCTATGATGTCCCGCCCATGTACTGCTAACCTTATCTCACCTTAGCCAACGATGCCCTAACTCGGCATCCGGGTGAAATGCATGTGTGGGGCTTGACCAACCCAGTAAAAGCACCCTTGGTTACACAAGTCACTTTAAATTCTTTACGATCGGACAGTCTACGGAATCGACCTCGAACCGCCAACGGACATGATTGCGGACATGATATTGACCTACGCAAACAAACTCGAATAGCTACGTGGAATGTGTTGACACTCAACACTCCAGGCACAACCTCTCTCCTGTCAAAAGAACTAAAGAATTACAACATTAGTCTAGCTGGCCTCATTGAAACTCACTGGCCTTTGATTGGCGAGCAAACAATCGATGGCTACACATTCCTCTGGTCTGGCCATGACTGTCGTTCTCAGGGTGTCGCCGTCATATGATGCCCTCATTAATTGGGAGCCCATTTCGTCTCGCCTCCTCAAGGCTTGTCTGCATCGTCGACATGGCAAGTTGACTGTCATTGTGTCATATGCCTCTGAGACCTGGCCACTGACCATTCAATAAGCCAAGAAAATCGATGCTTTCGCCATGAAGAGCCTCCGTCGCCTGGAGAACATAAAGTGGTTCAATTACATCAGCAATAACACGATCATGGAATATGGAATGTACCGGTCAGAAGCATGCATCGTATATATAATGTGTGTGTGTGTGTGTGTGTGTGTGTGTGTGTGTGTGTGTGTGTGTGTGTGTGTGTGTGTGTGTGTGTGTGTGTGTGTGTGTGTGTGTGTGTGTGTGTGTGTGTGTGTGTGTGTGTGTGTGTGTGTGTGTGTGTGTGTGTGTGTGTGTGTGTGTGTGTGTGTGTGTGTGTGTGTGTGTGTGTGTGTGTTAGTATTCATGCCGCTGTCTGTGTATCTGATCGTAAATACATATAGTTACAAGTCCCTGTTTAGCACTGAGCTTGTAATATAAGGTAAGTTCTTATATAGCGCAGTATCTAGTGCTCAGGACTGCTTCGATCGAACAACATCTCGACTTCTCCAGGAAGCATCCATTCACGCTGCAATTATTATTCTTTCACTCTAAGTTGCTCCAATTCATTCAGTTGTATCAATGAGTACCTGGCTACAGGCAGTGGCGGATATTTGTGTACGAATAATCTTCGCACACAAATATCCACCACTGTCTATATCCTGGTACTCATTCATACAACTGAATGAATTGGAGCAACGTAGAGTGAACGAAATTGCCTAAGGTTCGACACGGCAGCACACGATTTGAACCCGGGTTCTCTCAGTCGAGAGTGCGAAGCGCTATCCACTGCTCTATTGCGCTCTACAAATGGCACGTACTTGTTTTTTACTCACCTATGCTAGTGACTAACTCGTCCATACTGAGACCGATAGCGGCGACACCTCGCAACTCTCCCAGAACACGGGTAGACTCACGGCGACTGTCAGACCTGGTACAGACACTGACATGTACGATTGAACCTCGCTTTACGGTTACCTCGGAAATAATAATAATAATAATAAGAAGAAGAATAAGAAGACTTATATAGCGTCATATATCTAGATAAGTCCACTCGGAGGCGCTTAGAATACATCATTATACAGATATATATATATATATATATATATATATATATATGTATATATATATATATATGTATGCAGAACATTATTAAGCTACGTAAAATTAATAATATTAAATTAGTTAACATATTAAAAAACAAATTACAGCTAAAGACAATCGTTAAAATTAAATAAAGGTATATTGATAATAAATCAGTAAAGATTCTATATAAAATTAGTTTAAAAACATGTACAAAATAATAAATAATTACAAAATAAATAAACTGACTAAACCGACTAGTGGCGCCCACGTTGTGTAAGCACCCCGGAAAAGAAGGGTTATCAAGAGTCTATTGAAAGTGACAAGGCAACAGGTTGTCTTCATCTCGCTTGGAAGTGAATTCCACAGTCGTGGAGCAGATACCGAGAAAGTTCTGTCGCCGTATCCGCTGCGATATGGTGGCACGTACAAGTCATTGTTTGTAGTTGAACGAAACACTCGAGTAGCTCTTTGTTTGTGGAGTAGGTCGGTGATGTAAGCTGGTGCCAGTCCGTGTTGAGCACGAAACGTCAGTAGCAGAATTGCGTAATGAATGCGTTGTTTCACGGGAAGCCAGTGCAGTTTCTTGAGCACTGATGTGATATGGTCCGAACTGTGGCAGCGGACCACCAGCAGAGCAGCAGCATTTTGTACTCTTTGCAGCTTGTTGATTAGGCAGTCGGGGATGTCATATAGCAGACACTTCGCATAGTCAATTATCGATATAACAAGAGAGTACATCAGACGGACAGCGGCTTTCAGTGTTAGATCGAATCGACGCAATGTTCCTCATATGATAGTAGGCTACGCAGCACGTGTGCTTTACATGACTGACCATCGACATTTCCGAGTCGAATACAACGCCGATGTTTCTGGCAATAGGACTTGGTGTTATATCGCAGTCGCCAATTTTAATCACGGTGATGTTGTATTTCGCTTGATTGTTTCGTGATGCTAGCACAAGTGCGACCGTTTTGTTATAATTCATCTTTAGTCGATTATTAACCGTCCACACGTGGACGTCGTTGATGCAGTGGTCAGATCGGCGTAGAGACAACATTCTGTTGGTTTCGGACATCTCAAATTTGATGTATATCTGGGTATCGTCCGCGTAGAGGTGGAAGCCCAGGTTGTGTCTTCTGATGTTATTACCGATAGGTGCTGTGTACGCAGAAAACAACAGAGGCTCCAGCACCGATCCTAGAGAGACGCCACAAACGACGCTGGTTTTGCTGGAAGCGCCACCTGATATATTTACTGACTGCGACCTGTCGGTTTGATATGATCGCATCCATGCCAGCACGGAACCAGCCATTCCGAAATGTTGTTCTAATCTGCTGAGCAGAATTTCAAGATCAACTGTGTCGAAGGCGGCCGACATGTCAAGTAGCACCAGGATGACTCCATACCGCCGGTCTAGCGCCTCGAGGATGTCATTCTGTACCAGAACTAGCGCAGTTTCCGTGGAATGATGCGATTTGTAGGCTGTTTGGTATTGTTCAAGAAGATTGTTATCAGTCATGTGGTCGATCAGACAGGGAGCAACGTAAATTTCGAGTAGCTTTGACACAAAAGCCAGGTTTGATATTGGTCTATAACTGTCCATATTGTCCTGATCGAGATTTGCCTTCTTAAGCACAGAGGTGACGTTGGCATGTTTCAGGCAACGTGGAACAACACCAGATGCTATAGATGAGTTGACGAGTTGTGTCAGGAACGGTTCTTAGTTGTCACTGACTTCTTTCAGCAGCCATGTTGGTAGGGGATCGAGCGCGCACGATGTTGTTGGCGACTTATTGAGCAGACTGCGGATGTCTGATACAGTCGCAGTCGGAAGTGAGTGAAGTTGTGACACACAGGGTGCTGGATGGCGGTCTGTGGTCGTGGTGGACGTGAGTGTAGAGTGGGTATGTAGCGACACCCGAATCGTCTCGATTTTCGCGGAGAAGAAGTTCGAGAAACTTGTTGCGAGATCTTGGATGTTGTCGTTAGCTGATAGATATTGGAACTTTCTTCAGCAGCAGTCCATTTAGCACACGATACAGTCGCCTATTGTCACTTCCGCACTGTTCTATCTCAGAAACATAGTAGTCAGACTTGGCTTCTTTGATTGTCCTATTTACCTGTGCGCAATGTGTCTTATTTCGCGATGCACTTGTAGTGATGTGTGGCGCCATTTCCGTTCACGCTGTCATCGTATTTGCTTGGCTTTGATCACCTTCTCGTTGTACCAAGGTACGAGTGGACGATCAGCGATACGACACATCTGTCGTGGTGCGTGCTTCTCGATAAGTTTGGTCAAAACCATATTATAGTGATCTGCAAGTTAAGTCGTCGTTTGTATGACAGACGGAATTGTTGCCAGAAGCGACGATGCGATGTCATTACGAAACGCAGCCTCGTCAATGTTTTTATACATTCGGTATGCGATCGTTTTCCGTAGAACGACCGGTTTCTCCATATCAACGACATATTCCACTCACAGGTGATCAGACAGCAGCAACAATGAAGTTATGCCGCGATGTCCTCATAGAGTGAGGATCAGATCAATGGTGTGACCGTCGATGTGTGTTGGAACTTGAACATGTTGAATGATGTTGAGTGACTAGAACAGGTCGACGAAACGTATCACACTGTTGTCAGATGGCTTGTCCCAGTGGATGTTGAAATCACCAACAATCGCAAAACGGGTGGTCATTAGGGCGTAATGTTCGACGAAACCACCAAATTCAAAGAGAAAGTCAGCGTACGAACGTTTATTCTTTTTCGACGGAGGTGGACTTTAAATGATTCCAAGTTTCATGGAGTTTCCCGATGATGAAACATCAACATCCATGAACTCGAATGATTTCATATCATCACGTCGGTTAACAACCATTTTGAAACTCGGTCGATAAATAAGGCCAATACCACCACCGCGGCGATATTTCCGAGGAACATGCACAAATTTATATCCAGCGGGCGTCAGGTCTTTTATAGTTTTACTGTCTTTTTCTCCAGTGCTTAGCCACGTCTCTGTGATGGCTACAAGACCCATATTCACCTCGGTCACGTAATCAGTGAATACGTCAGTCTTGTTGCGAATTGAACGAGCGTTAACAATGCCTAATGTGACCGGTACCGCGATACGGTTGACTGCACCCGTGTTACTGGAAGGCGACATAGCGGATACAGCAATCCTGGTAACCGGATGAGTCTTGTCGAATGGAATAGGAATGATAGTCTTAATGTCCTCTCTGGTAAATGTCCCATGTCTGGTGATAGTAGGCTTGGCTGGAATAGTTGGCCGCACTGAAAGACGTACACGTATGGGTCGTTGTTTGTGGGTGTCCCCCCGGCAACCACGATGGTTGGGTCGATGGAGTGCCACCCCCGCATCACAGGCAGATCCCCACGCAGCATGGTTGAGACGAATGTGTCTGCTGGTCCATAACCAATGCAGGTATTCCTGGGTCACGCTTGGCAATTTGACAATGCACTCTTCGTCTGGGTTACACATGAGCGATCACCAGCTTGTCACTTTCACACAGGTGTAATAGAGTCACCTCCCAATTAAGGTCACCCTAGTGCAACCCCATATTATTTCCATAGCAATAAAACGAAATTAGTCTCGCTAATAAGGTTACCTCGATATTCAGGTCGGTTTCTGTATAGGCAGGTGTCGAAAATCTTATCGACTTACGAAACCCGCTTATTAGATTATGTACGCAAATTTCCACCACTGTCTGTAGCCAGAAAGAATTTACCCAAGGTTCGAAGCGGCAGCAAGAGGGTTCTAACCCGGAGTCTCTCGATTGAAATTCCGAAGTCCTAAACTCTATGCCACCGTGCTCCATTATAATCTTGACTCTCAAGATTACGTTTAAAGGTTTGATAGTCGTATTTTACACACCGATATTTTTGCAAAATGTTGCATTATTTGTCATGAAAATGTCTTGTGAAATGTCGTCTAAGATGTAATTGCTATGTCTCTCCTCACCTAGTCCTGTGCGACTGACGAATTGTGTCGTCACGACGGGCGTGGTTGATCAGCCGTGGTCAGTAAAAAAGTTGTAGTACGAACCAAGGTTGTATCGTAAGTTGTTTACACTCCTCACCATTGTAAACCCGCTCGACTGCAAGAGGGCATCAGTCAAAGTGATCAAAAACAGGTTCCGTGTAACGGGTGTAATCATAATAATAAGTTTATTTTAGTTATAAGATACAAGACAAAGTAATACAGATTGAAAATAGGATTGTAATGCAACTTAGAGACTCCTAAGAAATCCGGAATGACTTGTAGCGAAACCATCTATGATAAAACAAACTTAATCTTAAACAGTAAATATTATAACAATAATGTCATTACTAACAATACACTTACTTAACTATTAAAAGTGTTAACAATAGTATTGTAATGATTAGTAATAAATAAATGGAAAACAAAGAAATTAAAACTAGGCTACTTTTGATACGGCAATACAGTTGAAGGTGAAAGGGGCAAGCCAAGTTGTTCACTGTGCATACGCAATACTCGCAGGCATGTGCTTGGCAAGGGGCTACTCTACGTAAACATCGGCACATCTCCGGTCGACCGTGCTACACACATTTGCGCTCATACGGTCGTGCGTGCATGCGTGCATGCGTGCGTGCAAACACAGGCGGACTTAATGGCTCAGACTTGGTGGGTTATGGCACAAAATGTAATAGGCCCTACCGCCTTTGGGCTCTCGCAGTTTGTTATATTATAAACCCCTGCATCGGTTTAGAAATATTAAATTATTGTTCATGAGATATGCATTCTGAATGTATTATTAAACTTGGGGAGACACCGTGCCGCCGTGTCGCCGTGTCGCCGTGTCGCAGTGCCGCCGTGGTGCCGCCGGGCCGCCGTGCCGCCGTGGCGCCGCGCCGCCGAGCCGCCGTGCCTCCATGCACAACTTTCAGGGTTGCATTTGAATGCGCGATTGAACTGTCGTTGATTGGTAAATCATTGGTAGGTATTATTGAAAGAAGGGCGACAGTTGTTGCTATGTGAAAGGCATGCATTGAGGTATGAATGACGGTTATTGACACCTTTTTGTAATTGGTACTGACTATCATTAACATCATGGCAAATCAATAACAACAGAGCTGTATTCATTTTAACATATCGACAAGCCAATGTGTTTTCATGAACCTACATTAAAAATAATATAATATAATATAACTTGATCCTCGTAAGGTTATTGGCAATATTGCCAAGTCGGGTTGTGTTAATTGCATTACAATTTGATGTTCAACAAGTTAGCATTTCCCACGTTCACACGTATAGCGGAACAGACTGTCTCCATGTAAACGTGCAGCATAAACATAACATGATTTTCACCCCAAAACATTCACATTAAACAAGATCTGAAGATTTGAAGAGAAGTTTCTCAGTTCCTCCTGCACGACTCCTGGTTGACTTCGCCTAGCCAAGGTCGCTGAATACGTAACTGTACGAGTTAATGTTGAATTGCCAATGTTGCGTGTTATTGACCATCGCTGCCGACCAGCGAGAGATAGCGAAAGTGAAAAGTTACATGACGCCGTATAGAGTGTGTGTATGTGTGTATGTGTGTGTGTGTGTGTGTGTGTGTGTGTGTGTGTGTGTGTGTGTGTTTGAGCGTGAGCGTGAGCGTATGCGAGTAAGTGCGCCTGTGTGCGGCGTGTGCGCACGCCCACGAGACCGTGCGTCTGTCCGTGCGTGCGTACGTGCGTCTGAGCGTGCGTGCGTGCATCTGCTTGCCAGGCAGGATGGAAGGCAGGCAGGGAGGCAGGCAGGCAGGCAGGCAGGCAGGCAGGCAGGCAGGCAGGCAGGCAGGCAGGCAGGCAGGCAGGCAGGCAGGCAGGCAGGCAGGCAGGCAGGCAGGCAGGCAGGCAGGCAGGCAGGCAGGCAGGCAGGCAGGCAGGCAGGCAGGCAGGAAGGCAGGCAGGCAGGCAGGCAGGCAGGCAGGCAGGCAGGCAGGCAGGCAGGCAGGCAGGCAGGCAGGCAGGCAGGCAGGCAGGCAGGCAGGCAGGCAGGCAGGCAGGCAGGCAGGCAGGCAGGCAGGCAGGCAGGCAGGCAGGCAGGCAGGCAGGCAGGCAGGCAGGCAGGCAGGCAGGCAGGCAGGCAGGCAGGCAGGCAGGCAGGCAGGCAGGCAGGCAGGCAGGCAGGCAGGCAGGCAGGCAGGCAGGCAGGCAGGTTGTTTATGATGATTCATAGATTTTTTATTGGACAAACGCAACAAAACTAATTCACACGGCACTAAATACAAACATCTGCTATGCAATTTCCTTGGGTAATAAGCGTTGAGGTCGTATTTATTTCATTTTCCATTCTGATTCACTGAAAACGAAAAACTGTTTGTTTTATATAGTAAATTGTATTCGTTTTTCGTTTTTCTTACTTCAAATTTGACAGAGGCGGTGGAGTGATGACAGAGGCGGTGGAGTGATGGCAGAGGCGGTGGAGTGATGAAAGAGACGGCGGGGTTGTGACAGAGGCGGTGTGGTGGTGACAGACGTGGTGAGGTGATGACAAAGAGTCGGTAGAATGAAGACAGAGGCAGTGGGGCGGTGACAGAGGCGGCGGGGTGGTGATAGAGGCGGTTGTGTAATGACAGGAGCGGTGGGGTGATGATAGAGGCGGTGGAGTGGTGAAAGTGGCGGAAGGGTTGTGACAGAGGCGGTGGAGTGATGTCAGAGCCGGTAGAGTGATGACAGAGGCGGTGGGTGATGACAGAGGCGGTGGAGTAATAGTAGATAGTGTGAGCTGTACGATCTCAAAAGCCTACTTATAAAAAAGAATTTAATGACCCTCTAATGAGTTTTGCACATCGCTGAGTCAGCAATAATGCGAGACTAATCCTATGCATAAAAAAAGATCAAAGGCTTCGTGGTTGACACTAATGAGTTTGGGAAACCTACTTATAAAAAACGTGATTGATGAGCGATGTAATTTGATACTAATTGAATGATTGACAGTACACTAGAGAGATGCCACCTAGCGGTGAGTGCGGAGAGTATTTTAGTCCTAGCGATCAACGCCGTACCTAGAGCGCGCTGACGTAAGCAATAATGCGTTTATCGCGCTAACCACGTTAAAACCATGGAACATTCGTAGTGCTGACGTAATGCGTTTGTAGATTCGAGAGGTCACCTAGCGGTGAGATATAACCGGGGCAAAACCCTGCATAATCCTTGGCGACGGTATAGCTCTCTTGGGAGAGTGTTCGCCTAGGGATCGAAAGGTTCCGGGTTTGAACCCTAGTCGCAGCTTTTTATTAGATTCGGGAGGTCACCTAGCGGTGGATCGAAAGGTCAGTCGCAAGTGGTATATAAGCGGTGGCGGTAGCGGGTGATCGGTAGTCGGTACGATGTCGCCTATAAGGTTTGGTGGATCGCGATCGTTCTTGTCGAATATGTATATGCGTCGACTGTCGGCGTTCGGTCGAGGCTTTCGATCCGTCGAGCACGCCTATCAGTATAGGAAGGCGCTATTCTACGAGGACGTGGAATGCGCCGAAATAATCAAAAGTTCGCTAAGCTCTTACGCAGCGAAACGACGCAGTTACGACATTCGACTACAGAGAATGAAAAAAAAATGGACCGACGTTAGGGTGGAATGTATCAAGATGTTGTTGAAGAGGAAGTTTGACGGAGCGAGCGATTTGAAGGATTCACTGTTGGCGACCGGGGACGACGAATTGGTGGAATGGGTAGCGAGTAAGGAGGGTTTCTGGGGTAGCGGAATCGCGGGCGATCGGGGGAAGAACACGCTCGGTAAAATGTTGATGGAGTTGCGCGATGAGTATAAAAAGGAGTAAAAAAGTGTTCGTCGTTCAGTCGTGAAAAATGAACGGACCGTCGTTGAAGCATCCTTTTACGTGTATAGTAGCCGGTCCTACGGGATGCGGTAAGACGACGTTCGTCGAGCGTTTGATACGTTACGACACTATGATCGATCCGCCGCCGGAGAAAATCCTGTGGTGTTACGGACAGTGGCAGAGCGGCTACGCGTCTATGTCTTCGAAAATAGAGTTCGTAGACGGCCTGCCGGATCCGAAACGTTTAGACGGTAAAGCGAGAACGCTTCTAGTACTCGACGACCTCATGGAGGAGACCGATAGCCGGGTGACGGTACTATTTACTAAAAAAAGTCATCATTGTAATACGTCGGTCGTACAATTACGTCAGAACATGTTTCCGAAAGGGAAAGAAAACCGTACAATCAGCCTGAACGCTCAATACATAGTTCTATTCAAGAGTCCTCGAGACGCGGGTCAAGTAGGTCACCTAGCGAAACAGATGTACCCGGGAAAGGTCAACTACATGATAGAGGCTTTCAAAGACGCGACGTCGTCGGCGTACGGGTATCTATTAGTGGATCTGAAACAGGAAACGGAAGAGGACATGCGTTTGCGTACGTGCATATTTCCGGACGATGACCTTCAGTACGTGTACGTACGGAAGGGTGGCTGCGGCGGTGGTGGTGGCGGTGGCGTCGGCGGACTATAAGAAGAGAGGGACGACGGGGCGTACGTTTATTAGTCGCTATGACGGGGCGCGTGAAGGGAGCGAAGAGACGACCGAAGGTGGCGGGACCGACCAATCAAATAAAGAGACACATCGTCGCCCTGCAGCTGTTGGAGAGACATAGGCGGAACATCGCTCTGCGAAAAGCGCTACTCGCCCACGCGGACACCGGTCTCATTTGTAGTCTGTGCGATTGCGCGTACAACATTCTGAAAGGGAACGTGAAGTTGTCGCCGAAACAGAAACGCGTATTGTCGAAATACCGGGATCACCTGCGTAAACTCGTCGACAAACACGTGACGCGTAAGCAGAAGCGTGTCATCTTGCAAAAGGGTGCGGGTGGTTTTTTGACGGCCCTGCTAGCGCCGTTAGCGAGTACCGTTATCTTGCCGCTGCTCAGACAGGTGTTCGGCGGTGGCGCCGGCGGTAATTGATGCAGTACGCGAAGAAGATGGCGTTGGTCGATCCACGATTGGTGGAAAGCCTCCTGCCACGCGTCGATCAGTCGTCGAGCACGCCTCGATCACGTGTGCTGAGTAGTCTTGACAGCGACATGAAGGACATTCTAGAACGTTCGGATTTATCGGAACGAGAAAAGGTAGCGTCGTACAATCAACTGCTGAGTCGGTACAATACGATAGAGACGGCTCGAGCGGCGCAACCGGTACGCGTGTCGGTGGTGAACAGCGGCGAGACACCCGCGGTACCGGTGGCGCCAGCAGCGGCGGCGCCACCATCGTCGGAGACGATAGAGCGCGAAATCGTAGCCAGCATGCCGAAAACGTTGAAAGAGAAGACGAGACTGCTGATCGAAAAAATGAAAGCCGATCCGTTGTCTCGATGGAACGATCGCGGTGAATTCGTGTACGACGGTAAAGCGATCGCGGGGAGTAATATGGTCGATCTAGTAAACGATCTCATGCGAACGAGATCGAAGACGACGGCGCCCGTAGGATGGCGGGAGTTCGGATTGCGCATGAAGGATATGAATATCCCTATGGAATTCGTAGGCAACCCGCGCTATCGTTCGTACGTGAAGCAACGACGGAAGCGGCTACTAGAAGAGAGGATGTCGAGACCGTCGACGTCTAGTTCATCAGCAGCGCCGACTGAGCGGAGACGTCGTATGCGAGACGAACCTAAACGCAGATCCGTTTCGTGGGACGTCACGGAGTGGGATACGTTGTCGTCATGACGACGTCACGACGAGCGATCATCATCGTCGGCGTCGTCGGTTTCATCATCGCGCTTATCTGTATAATCGTATCGTCGTCGTCGTCGTCGTCGTCGTCGTCGTCATGGTGTCCGGGTGGAGTCGTCGTCGTCCAAAACGAAAGCCTCGACAGCAACGAAACGTCGACGACGACGACGACGAGGAGCTGAATAACGCGTACTTCGATCCGAAACGGGTGGGGAGTTACGGAGGCGTCGACGCGTTGCACCGGGCGTCGAAGCTCCGACGTCCGGCCGTCGAGAGGTGGCTAGCGTCGCAGGACGCCTATACCCTACACAAACCGGTTAGACGTCATTTCAAACGACGACGCGTCATCGTAGGCGGTCGAAACCAGCAGTGGCAAGCCGATCTGGTCGACTTGACTAGACTGAAAACGCACAACGACGGTATAACATTCCTATTGACGGTGATCGATGTGTTTTCGAAGCGGGCGTGGTGCGTTCCGTTGAAGAATAAGTCCGGAGCGTCGCTCGTCGCGGCCTTCGAGCGCCTGCTGAACGACGACGACGAGACGCCGCACACGCTGCAGACCGATAAGGGGAGCGAGTTTTGAACCGACCCCTGCAAACGTTGCTAAAGAGTCGCGGCGTTCATCATTTCGTGACGCATAACGAGGAGACCAAAGCGAGCGTCGTGGAACGGTTTAATCGAACTTTGAAGACGCGTATGTGGCGCTATTTTACGAAACACGAAACGCTGCGCTACGTAGAGGCGTTACCGGATTTCGTGCAATCGTACAACAACGCCTACCACCGAAGCATCGGTAGGACGCCGGCGAGTGTCGACGCGACGAATCAGGAGGCCGTATGGCAACGACTGTACGGTGGCGACGGCGTCGAACGACGACGAAAACCGAAACTACGCGTGGGAGATCGCGTACGTATCAGCAAGACGAGGGGTCATTTCAAAAAAGGATACATGGCTAACTGGAGCGAGGAGCTGTTCACCGTCGTAGAGGTGCACCCTTCCGAACCGCCCGTTTATCGCCTCAAGGACGACGCCGAGACGCCGATAGAGGGCACCTTCTACGAACAGGAACTACAACGCGTAGTCGTTCCGAAAGACAAACTATATCGCGTGGAGGCGGTTATTCGGCGTCGTCGACGTCGTGGCGGCGGTTCGGAGGCGCTCGTAAAATGGAGCGGATATCCGGCCTCATTCAACAGCTGGATCGACGCCGAGTCGCTCGTGGACCTATGAATCGTTGGATGCGTCACACCGGCTGCTGGCGACTGCACGAGGCGGGACTATGCAACGGCTCTTCGTTCTTACCGTATAAAGGTCCCTGTTGCATCGACAGGGCGCAGTGGCGCGACGATGCGCGAAGACGACGAAACTACCTCGAGTGGCGAGCGTCGAACGAACGCCGACGAATCGTCCGTCGTCGACGACGAGCGCAACGCGGACTCCATCGACGCTACAACAGCAACCGCCGCCGAACCCGTTCCATGGCGAATCTGCGGCAACGAATGCCCTAAGGCCGAAATCGTGTTCCTCTGTCAGGTCGTCGTCCTGTACTTCGTCATCGGCGTTAGTATATACAATCTGACGAAAGGTCAAGGCGACTCCAACCTGTGGACGGCGCTGTTGAGCAGCTGTCTCGGTTACCTGCTCCCGAGTCCGTCTATGAGTGTCGGTCGACGACAACGCGATGGCGGTCTCGTCTGATTTTTACCTGACGCTGCCGAGCAACGCGTCTATGAAACGTCACCCCGAAAATACGTTGACGCACTACGTCACGACGTTGCCGCGACGTTTCGACCTGTCGGGGGAGTGGGAATGCGGCGCCGTGTCGGTACAGTATCCGCACACGTGGTACAACGTGAGAAAGAAGGACGCCTACTTCTTTCTGACTTGCGCGGCGGGCGAACGGAACGTTTACACGCAGATAGACGAAGAAGGCACGACCTTGCTGATATATCGTCAGACGACGATTCCTCACGGTTTCTACAACAACGTTTATACGTTGTGCAACAGGATCAACGAGGCGCTAGAGAAATTACACACCAGGAAGGCCAAGGCCGTGCTAGAATACTGCGCCGTCTCTAACCGCTTTACGCTACGTCTGTCGGCGGGTGTCGAATTTATCATACCTCATACGAGCCGTCTGAGACACGTGCTAGGTTTCCATAGCAACACGATCACGAGTTCGCCCGCGTTCGGTCCCGCGCCGGCGACGAGACCCGTCATCAGCACGTCGCCCGCCGCGTACACGTTCGAGTACGAAGGTCGCGATACGGTGAACATGTCGGCGGGCATCGAGAGTCTGTACGTGTACACGGATCTCGTGGAACCGCGCGTCGTCGGTGACGTGTTCGCGCCGCTGCTTCGAAACATCGCCGTCCGCGGTGAGAACGGTGACGTCATTTCGGAATCGTTCGTTCGCGTGCAATACGTTAAGCTGATGCGGAATCAATTCGACGAGGTCGAAGTCGATATAAGAGACGATCACGGCCAACCGATACCATTCGAGCAGGGGAAGGTGGTGACGACGCTTCACTTCAGACGTTGTAAATCGAAATTGTTTTAACAACATGTCGTCGAAGAACCCGTACGTGGACTACTACGTTCGTCAGGTCGGCGGACAGCTGCCGGTCTTCGTCGGCGCTCGGGGTCAACGAGGTCACGGTCTGGGTAATCTCTTCGGGAGTCTGTTTCGAAGCGCCATGCCGCTTATCAAGAGGGGCGCGATGGCGTTGGGAAAACGGGCGCTCAACACCGGCATGCACGTGGCGCGCGACGTCGTCGGCGGCGGCAATCTGAAACAGTCGCTAAAAAGGCGCGCGAAGGAGGCCGGCGCCGATCTTCTCGACGGCCTATTGAATCCGCAGGCGGCGCCAAAGAAGAAGCAAAAAAAGACGCAGCGCCGTCCCCGCGTCGGCGTAAAGAGAGCGCGCTTAGCGGCGACGACCGTCAGTAGGCGGAAAAGAGCGCGTCGAAAGGACATATTCGACGAGTAACGACGATGGAGCGCAGCGGACTCGAGAACGACGGTCAGTTCTCGCCGTACTTTCGAGTGCGCGTCGTAGTGGTGGTGATGGCGCCGGCGCCGCCGCGCGGAGGAGATTCGATCCTGCATACGCTATTAAGTCAACTCGAGGAAAAACAAAAAACCGTCGCGACGGCGGCGGCGGCATAAAGAGAGCACGCCTAGCGGTGACGGTCGTCAGTAGGCGGAAGACGTCGAACGGACGACAACGACGACGATGGCGTTCGTGAACGGCTCGACGTGCGAGGGCGTGAAGGGCGAACTGGACCTGTTCAGCGGACCGGTGACGCAGACGAGCATCGAGAGTAGTCATTGGACCGTCTACCAGCCGCTGACGACTCTCGACGCCGGCGGCCCTATCGAGTTCCTCGTGCCGGGTTCGGGCGAAGACTATACGGACCTGGCGAGCGTTCAACTGTACGTACGCTTCAAAGTGACGCGGGGGGACGGTACCGATCTGGCGGCCGCGGCCGCGGTGGCGCCGGTCAACAATTTCCTGCATTCGATGATCAGTCAAATCGACGTGTCGCTGAACAACACCCTCGTGACGCCGTCGACCAATACGTACGCGTACCGGGCCTACCTCGAGACGTTGCTAAGTTACGGTAGCGACGCGAAACGTTCGCATCTCACGGCGTCGTTGTGGTACAAAGACACCGCCGGACGGATGGACACGCTCGGCAACGCCAACGTCGGTTTCGAGTCGCGACGCCTCGCGACGGCCGATAGCCACGAGGTGGAGATGATGGGACGGCTGCACGTCGACGCGTTTATGCTAAACAAACACCTACCGAACGGCGTCGACACGAAAGTGCGCATAGTGCGCTCGAAGGACGCCTTCGCGCTGATGGGCGCGGCAGCCGTACCGGGGTGGCGCGTCGTGCTGCAGGAGATGCGACTGCACGTGCGAAAAGTGAAGTTGAACCCGGCCGTCCAGATAGGACATATCAAAGCGTGGACGTTGGGAACGGCTAAGTTTCCGATGCGTCGCGTCGACTGCAAATCGTTCTCGATAACGGCGGGCGCGCTATCGAACGTGCACGAGAACCTGTACATGGGCGCGATTCCGAAACGCCTCTTCCTGATGATGATCGACAACGTCGCCTACAACGGCGACTACACTAGAAATCCGTTCGACGCGCGTCACAACGACATAAACTTCCTGTCGGTCATCGTCGACGGACGTCAGGTGCCGAGCAAGCCGCTGCAGCCGGACTTCGCGCACAACCGGTACGTACGCAGCTACATGAATCTCTTCGAGGCGACCGGAAAGGCGTTCGAGGACGAGGGGAACGACGTATCGCGCACGGACTTCGGCGCCGGCTACACCATCTTCGGTTTCGACCTGACCCCCGACTGTTGCGACGGCGACCATTTCAACGTCGTGCGTCAGGGGTGCGTGGGCGTCGATATACATTTCGACACGCCGCTAGCGCGTCCGGTGAACGTCGTCGTGTACGCGGAATTCGAGACGGTGATGGAAATCGACCGGAACCGGAACGTCATTTACGACTGGTAGTAACTATGGATACGTTTCAACTGATGCGTCGTCTGGAACTCGATACGTACGCTAAACGTATCGTCGTCGGCGTCGTGCCTAAAGACGCGCTACTTACCGCCGCCACCGCCTACCCGACGGCCTTCGTGTGCAACACCGACGACGGCGGCGAACCGGGACAGCACTGGGTGGCCGTCTACGTCGGCGCCGACCGACGAGGCGAGTACTTCGATTCGTACGGTCTGCCGCCGCTGCACGCCGACTTCCGCGCCTTCCTGCGCCGCCACTGCGGCGACGCGTGGACGTACAACGACAAGCGCCTGCAGAGCGTCATCTCTAACGTGTGCGGACAATATTGCGTCGCCTACCTTCTCCTCCGATGTCGCGGGATGCCGTTGACGACGTTTCAGAACCTATTCGGCACCGATAGGGTGAACAATGACTGTCTCGTACACGATTTATTAAAACCTCACCGCTTGTAGTAGTAGAAATAAAAACGAACGAATCATGTACGCACAATTGTTGGTGTTTATTGTTACCCACACATACATACATACATACAGAAACTACCCCTAGGGGGGGTGGTGGGGGTTAGGTTAGTAGTAGACGAGTTAGACGAGTTTACGAGTTAGACGAGTATCGGCGCCGTAGTGACGCCGTCGTCGAGCACGCGGCGTTTAGCGTAGAAGTAGCTCAACGCCGCGCGCTCTTGAACGTACGTCAACACGGACGAGTCTTTCACTTGGAAACCGCGGTTCCAGCCGACGCCGTTGCGACGGTCGCGCAGTACGGCGAGGAAGGTGTGCTCGTCGATGTCGGCGTTCTGTCGCTTGCTGAGCCCCTTCGTGCTGTACTTCGGACCGGCGACGCCGCCGAAGCAGTAGTAGGTTTTGCTGCACAGCGCCACGATCCCGTCGCCGCGCCACTCTTCTTTGAAGAGACCCGGCGTTCGACGATCGAACAGGCGTCAGCGCGCGCAGCAGGCCGCCTCGTCCCACGCTAGACCGGCGACGAGCCGTCGTACGTAGGCGTCCACGTGCGCGTCGCAGCATTCGGCCGGAAACCAGAGCGAGCGATTCCGGAAGTAGTGTTCGCGACGTTCTTCCGGTACGAGCGCGTCGACGCCACGTCCGGCTAGGGCTATGTACGCCGAGTCGGTGTCCATAGCGCAGTACTGGAAGAGCGGACGGGGAATGTAGGCGTCGACGAAATCGTAATAAAATTCCAGCATTCTCAATTTTGCGTACTGCAATACGAAATAGCCGATATGTATCGGCAGGCCGTAGACGATTTTACGCGTATTCAGCGCCACCTCGTACAGCGCGTCGTCGACGACGACGTCCAGTTGCCGGAAGCGCCGATTGTTGACGAGCATCGACGCGCCGACCGGCGTCGCGTACTTGATTTCCCGGTGCCGATCGACGCGCGTAATCGTTTTCCCGTAGGAACTGTTCCCGAGAAGTTTAAATGTATCGGCGATGATCGATTTGTCGGGATCGATATCGCCCTCGCGGCGCGCCGTCGAAACCGCGTCGCAGAAGCGGCGAAAGCACGCTATCGGCGCGTACTCGACGATCTGGTAGACGCGCTCGACGACGAGCCCGTGCGCCAGATACCAGCGTAGGAGCGGCGTCGCGAGCAAGATCGCCGCGCCGAAGTAGCTACCGACGAGCGTGCGTTGAGGTCGCGTGAGGAGATCGTGCGATTCGGCGTAGTCGCGCATGAACGGGCTGAGATCGTCGCGCGCGATATCGACGTTCTTGAATACCGGCTGCATCTCGGCGAACTTGTCGCGCAGCGCTTCCGGTACGGCGATATCGCACTGCACGAGGCCGAACAGAGAGCCGTCGCGTACCGCCTCCAGTATCGTCGAGAGCGTAATGGCGGTCGGTTGCCATCGTGACGCGTCGGGCGGCGTCGGCGCCGCCGGCGGTTGCACGGCGTGCCACTGGCACTCCCACATTTCGACGACTTCGTCGACGAAACGGCGCAGGTAGGCGGTCACGGCGATCGTCGCGGCGTACAGCGTCGTCATCGGTCGACCGTTGACGGCGTTCGTCGTCACGTGCGCCTGACACGTCGGGCAACCGTGAAAATAGCAGCCGTGAAATTGATACGCCGTTCGCGTGGCGGCGCACCAGCCGTCGACTCGGTGCTTTCCGATGCGCTTCTCGCGTCCGTTCAACTGGTGACGTATACGCGCGCCGGTTTCCGCCTCCACGCGCGTCAACCACTCCACGGCCATACGACCGTAGCGGTGCACGCGTTCCGCTCGAAAGGCGTTCTCAGCGCGTCGGCGCGTGTACCAGCCCGTCGGCATCTCCTGCATTATCGCCCATAGATAGAGGCCGTTTGCGTCGAAGCCTACTATCGATCGGCACAGCGCGCCGCCACGAATCGACGTCACGTCGGCCTCGTGGTGACGCGCGAAGATGATCGACGGGCCGCCGACGATCTGCGCCTGCAGCAGACGGTGCAGATCTTTGTTCGGCTCGTTGAAGAGCGAGAAATGGATCGACTTCGGCAGGTCGTTGAACAGGTACAACAACGTCAACCCCGGTACGCTGATGGCGTCCTTGAACATGTCGATACGTCGGCGCCGATAGAAGGCGAACTGGCGATCGACGGCCTCGAGAAACGGCGCCACGTCACGATTGTTATACCACACAAGAAAATCGCGCATCGACGTCATGCCCTCGTCGCGCCAAGCCGTCGCGCAAATCTCGTACGCCTCCGCGGAGATTCCCTCGCGTTTCAGCTGGCTGTAGAAAGCTTCGCGCGACGGCAGGGCGGTTTCGTCCAGACGCGACAACGCGTCGATGTGCTCGTACGGGAAGTAGCCCTTCGTTGCCGAGCAACCGTACGCTTTCAAAAAGCGATCGTAGCTAACGCCGGGCGCGAGGTAATTCGTTATGTCCAGGAACTTCAACGTCGTCGTCGACAGGCACATGTAATTGTTCTGACGTTTAATGGTAAACGCCGACGACGTGTGCTGCGCGTCGTCGGTTATGAGCAGGGGGGTCAAGTACTTTTTGACGACGTTCAAGTCGTACTTACCCGAATTGAAACCCAATACGGGCATTTGACGAAGGTACGTCCACAGCCGGTCGGCGAGAGTGGCGTACGGTGACGCGTCGGCGTCGTCGTCGTCGTTGCATCGTCGCCGCCAGTCGGCGTCGAGCGCGTCGAGCGCCTCGAAGGTCGCGTCGTAGCGGGGACGTAGAATCGCGCACGCCGCCGCGCTCACCGCTTCCAGGTCGTCGATGAGGCGACGCGCGAGTTCCGACGAATCGCCGGTCGTGACGTAACAGCGCGCCGCTTCGTGACCGGGCACGTTCGACGCGACGCTCACGCTGAGCAGTTCGTGTCGCGCGATCCAGCGGCATTTGTCGCTATCCGTCGGCAGATCGTTATCGGCGAAATAGCACTCGAAATCGAACGTCGCGCGGTACGGGTAGTAGCGCAGGTCGTCGTCGCCGACGTCGATGCCTTGGTCGTCGAGCCGCTCGAATACGGACGCCGTCGGTCGGTAGACGCCGCCGGGGAACACGTGACGAACGCCGCCTTCGCACGTCGCTTCGTGACGTCGTAAATCGTGCGCGTTCCGCCAGAGGACGCTGCCGCATTTCCCGCACTTGTACGTTTTCGTGTACGCGCGCCGATCGCTTATGTACGAGAAGTGCGACTCGTACAGATTGACGTTCAGCGTCGTGGGGTGCGCTTCGAGCGATCGACGGACTAGTTCGGCGACGTCGTTCGTCAGTCGACGATAGACGACGACGTTGATGCCGAAAACCGTCTCCACGCGATCCAGTTCGTTCAGGCGCACGCCGCCATCGTTCGAGGTCGTCGCCGTGTCGCGACGATATCGCGCGTACAGACGTTTAGCGTCTTTCGTTAAACGGTTCGTATGACGGATACTTTGACCTCGTCGGTGACCTTGCAGGTGAAGGGCGATGCATCGGAAGAGACACAGATGATCGTCGTAGGGCGCGCCTCGAACATCGTTCGTCAACGACACGATGGACCTGTTGAAGCGCACGTAGGCGGGAAGCGTCGTCACGCCAACGCAGCCGATAGGATGATTGATGATGACGTTCACGAAGTAGGTGGCGTTAGTTACGAGCTCGACGATCCATCCCGAGTCGGGACGCTGCGCGATGGCGTACTGCAGTACGTCGGTAGTGCGCACGGCGTCGAGGAATCGTTCGAATGAACGGCTATCGGTAACTAGGGCGGGTGTTTCGAGGCGTCCGCAACAGTTACACGAAGAATGAAAATATCGGTACCGACCCGACACCTTGTGGCGTAATACAAAACCATAACTAACGTTAATTTTAAACGCGTTCTTTTGCGCGCGAAACATTTCCCTCAGACGCGGTTCGAGTACGCGCGTACTCGTACAGGCGGTCATACGATAGTTATAACGCGACTGTACGATGCCGCGCGCCACCGACGTCTCTATGCTACGCCGGTGCTCGTCTACGACACGCTGTAGATCGTCGAGCGACGGCGACGGCGCGCTAGCGGCGGCGGCGGCCTCCACTGATTCGGGTGGCAACGAACGGCCACACTGCAGCCTCAGATGTCGTAGCATAGCGTAACGCGTGGTGTATAGCTTGCCACATTTTGGGCAATCTCGCACTTTTGGGCACTCTAGCGCTTCGTGTCGTTCTAACATCGACCGCGTCGCGAAATAGCGCCGACATCTCGGACATTGCCATGACGATGGTGGTGGTGGCATTCTCTCTAATGAATATTTTTCGACCGTCGCTATTTATAACGACGACGGTGACGGTGGTGGTGGTGGTAAGTACACCCTAGCGGGGAGAATGTGTGGTGGTGGTGGTTTTTCTAACTAACCCTAGCGGTGGTGTGTGCTTTTTCTAACTGTGTGGTAACTGGTGGTGGTGGTAAGTACACCCTAGCGGGAAGAATGTGTGGTGGTGGTTTTTCTAACTAACCCTAGCGGTGGTGTGTAGCGGGAAGCTTTTTCTAACTGTGTGGTGGTTTTTCTAACTAACCCTAGCGGTGGTGTGTAGCGGGAAGATTTTTCTAACTAGCGGTGGTTTTTCTAACTAGCGGTGGTTTTTTCTAACTAGCGGTAATTTTTCTAACTAGGTAACTCGGAAACGGAAAGAACATTTTCAACGTTTTATTCGGTACTTTTACAACAGTGTGAAGCCTTCGTTTCGATAGCAAGCAAATTCTACTAGTGTTAGTTCATTCAAGTCCGCTCCGACGTTGCACGTACGTGTGCACGGCCGACTCCAGTTGCACGCGATTCATGTAATCTCGCCAATTCGTACCCAACAACCAGTTGGATACGAATTGGACCAAATACAATTCTCCTGCACGGCCCGTTTGCGGCTGCTGATCACCGGAAGAAATCGTCACCGTAGTCTCGCTTAGAATATGGACAAGTCTCGTAAAACACGGAATAAGTGATCGTCGTAGGAATGTTTCCATGACCTCGTTGAAGTGCCGCGTCACGATACACCCCGGCTTAACGTAACGTTGCATGTAGACGCGATTCGGCCGCCCCGCGCGATAGCCGGCCATGTGAACGTAGGGGCAGCCTTCATTTGATTCGCATAGTCCGCAATGGTCTCGTGCCTTCTCTAGGACCATTTCGCCGATAGTCTCGGCGATGAGATCCATCGCCAGTCGTTCGTAACGCACGATCAACTGACTCCGGCTCGGCACGACGAGTTGCCGACATGTCCCCAGCTCCTCCGATACGCTCCAGTACGGTCCCATCGTCGCCAGGCTGTCGTTATACGTCGGTGGAGGGGGGCGCGTTCGGGGTCCCAGCGCCTCCTCAATTATTGCGTCCAATACGTGAACGTCACGTATTCCTCCGCCACTACCCTACAGCACAAAGCAGTTCTACTCTTTACGTGATATCACCGTCAGCAACGCGTGTATGAAGTCGCTCATACATTCACGTCTGGCGTGTTGCATCAGAGCGTCCTACAACATATTATTATTATGATTAGTCCTCATCCTCCTTCTCCTTCTCCTCCACTGATCCCGCCGGCACACCCCGTTCCAACAACGTTCTTACGAACGTTGCAACCTCGTCGTACTGAGCGCGAATCCTTTCGTTGTTCGCAAGCATTTTTTGGAGTACGCAGCGCACTTCCTAAAGCACATAAAGCACAACTGTTAGTACATCAAACTACTACGAAATAGGCTTGCTTCATAGGCCAACCAAAACGCTTTTATATATTGTTCGGCCGACTCGGCTAATAGTTCAAAGCTCTGCTTGCTTAGTTCCAGCCCCTGACGATCTCTCATTCGTTGTCGTTCGTTGGCGTGCTTCAATAAATCTACCAGTAGCGGCCAATTTTCCTCCTCTTCCTACAAACAACACAACAACAAAAACATTAGTCATCGTCGTCGTCATATCTTTTTAGTGTGCGGACTGTATACGAGGGGTCCCCGTTCCAAGTCGTCTTCCGCACACTAATCTCCACTTTAGTACCGGTTAACTCGAGCACGGTATCGCGGAGATCCTCCTCGTTCAATTCCGTCAGGTACTCGGCCGTGAACTCGACGAGATTAGACAGTTGGCTATCGAACAACGTAAGCCAAAGCTCATCTTCGTCCTCCTCACCGTCCTTCACCATCACACGCAACGCGAAGAAATATTTCGGTACAAACACTTCCCCGTGCGTTCGACATATCAGGACCCTGTCTTTGTGTGTCTGTAATTTTCGGCGACAACGGGAACATCCCAAATAGGTGGTGCCGGGTTCGCCTTTGTACGAGACGGCCTCAATCGTAACGGGTGACAGGATTCTATATACGCCGTTGACGGCGCAGTTCAGATGTCTCAGACTCACCGCTGTGGCGCGTGTCGACGCCGTCGAATCGCGTTCCATCGATCCACTCCGCGACAGGACCGGGGGCTGCGCTGCCGTCTCGTCGGGCTGTTCCAAGCGTGCCTCTTCGGCGCTCCGTTTTCGACCGACCGTCAACGGAGCCGCGATCAGCGTAACGGGACGCTTAACGGGCGGTGACACCCCCGTTGACAAGGCTGCAATCAGTGCCGAAGGTTGACTGCTGCTGGTCGAAGGTTGACTGCTGCTGGCCGCCGCCTTCATCGACTGCTTACGCGGCGCCCTCGGCTTTTTTGTTTGTTGTTGTTGTTGTTTACTTTCATCGGCCATGTTGCGGAAGAACGTCTGCTGCTTGCTGCTCTGTATAAAGAATACACGGTTAGAAGTTCGCCGTCATACGATATAACATTTTCTCAGCCGTTATATACCTTTTCCAAATAACACGCATGCGCACTTCACCCTAATATTCAATTATCAGCGTGAGTGCCTCGTACATTTCAGACATTTTGTTTTCGAAAAAAGCATCCGGTCACCTCGGTACATTCGCCGTTAAATCTCTCCTTACATCGATTTTCTCTAATATCGATGCACCTCGCGTGTCCTGACTCCACAGAGAATCTATACAACGTTTAGTTTCGTGCTTTTAACGTTTCGTTTATTGTTTTTGAAATGTCATTGTCTACACTATAACGCGCATGTGCACTTCACTCATATCCTTATCTTTTTTTCAATTATCGTTGCGCATACTTCATCCAACCCAGGCATTTTGTTTTCGGAAAAAAGTTAGCGTTCACGTCAGTGCATACATCTTAAAATGTGACTTTTACCGCAAATTTCCCTAATATCTATACATCTCGTGTGTCCTGATCCCCAGCGATCTTATACAACGTTTTATTTCGCGCTTTTAACGTTTCATTTATCGTTTGTAAAAATCCATTGTTCTCCGTTCACATTCCAACTCGTTAAGTCACGCGCAACAGATGTCACACATGTGCGCTTAACGCATTCCGTTTACTCTCCGAGGAATTTGTTTTAGGAAAAAAGCTAACGTTCACGTCAGTGCATTCATCGTCAAATGTGACTTTTACCGCAAATTTCTCTAATATACAATCATCTCGTGTTTCCTGACCCTCCAGTGATCGTATATAACGTTTAATTTCGTACTTTTAACGTTTCGTTTAACGTTTGTAAAATCCCTTTGTTCTCCGTTCACATGTCAATCAAAATCAGTCGTAGTGTCATGCGCCGCCGCCGGTGTTTTCACGACGCGCACATTTCATACACGCTTTTACAACCACGCAAACACGTCGTCTCCACCCATCGCTCTCACAACATGGCCCCAACGAAAACACGGTAAGACATTTTATTTAAATTGTTAAACAGTGCTTCCATGCATGCATTTTTTAAATGCATGTTTTTATTATTTAAATGTTTTACTAGTATGCACGTTTTTATTGTTGTAATGCATGTTTTCACTAGTTTTGCATGCATGCATTTTATTTATGTTTTTTATTATTTAAATGTTTTACTAGTATGCACGTTTTCACTAGTTTTACCGGTTAAACATGCATTTTATTTAAATGCACGTTTTTATTGTTAAACATGCATTTTATTTAAATGCACGTTTTTATTGTTGTTTAATGCATACTAGTACGCATTTTACCGTTTAAACATTTTATTTAAACAATGTATTTTACCAAGACAGTATTTACTATCTCACTCATTTTATTCATCCTTTGTCTATTTCATAGACCG